>JAMLFY010000010.1:32143166-32506445 GCA_030441495.1 Dalbergia oliveri
TTTATACACTAGAGCACAGGAACACTTGTGCTTTCACTCACTTTAAGCACACTTTGAGCTCTCCACTCAAGCACTCGCTAATGCTTCTTACAAGCACTTGCATTCTTGAGCACTTGCTCATTCTCACTAGCACACTTAGCTTGTTATACTAGTGCACACACTTCTTGAAGCATATACACAAATGCTCCTCAAGCCTATTTATAGGCTTTGTATGTTGGTCATGATGGAGCATGGAGTAGTTTATAGGTTCTTCTCCTATTCTATTATAAATTACATATTTCTAGAGCCTTCCTATTCAAAGACTCAAGCTTTATCTACAAATTTCAAGAATATTCTAGTGTAATATGTAGTCTTCTAATCTAGATGCGTCTTGCTCTAGTAATTTAGTAGCTTCATATTCTTGAAGTTTCTAGTGCTAGAAACTTCTAGTGTTTTCCTCTAATATCAGAGCTTCCAAAATCCAATGGTAAGTACTTCAAAAATGTAGAAACTTCTAGATTTAGTATTGATGTTTTTCAACCATAATATTAGAACAGATTAAAAGCATTCAGGGACCCAATTATAAATTTTGACATTATAGGTCATTTGAATTTTTTCAAAAGTTCATCGGAACAGATTAATTTAACCTTATTTTATTTTATTTTATTAACATGATTTGTAATTTGTATCTAATAGATGATGAGCTGATAATAATGCCTTTTAAGCTGCCATCATGGGCCAAGATTTGAAGTAATTTGCCTCTAGTGTGGCCTAAGTTGGCAATTTGTGATCCTATTCGGCTCAAGCATACAGTTATTATACTCTCAAGTTCAAATTCACAATAGAAATACATGCAAGTCGAGACCTGCAAATTACAAGCATGAGTGTATCCAGAAAGTAATTATTAAGGAGCCAAATTTATATTAGTGATGATATTTAAATAACATGTTTAGTTTAAGAACTTATACTGTATCATACATTTAATGAATTAAGTTCATGAGTAAGATGTTCTTGATCATATCATAATTTTCATTTGTAAGCTAATCATTGTTAAATTTTTTATTAAATAAATACGAAGGAAAATTTTTAACTTAATTGTTAAATCTATTTTATCATTTAAGCTTAATCCTAATAATTAAAAACTTCTTAATTTCATATTTTAGATAAATATCAAAATATCTCTTATATTTTTCTCTTTTGATTTATCCTTTATATTTTTCCAAGCCTGATATTTGTTTCAAATTTCCTTCAAATATATTTCAAATCTCATCTTCTTTACAATACCTCTCCATATTTCCTTATCATGCATGCACGGATGGAAACTTATCAAATGGCTATATCAAAGTGGAAAGAACGGCGATCAAATCAAATATCGAAATGTTATCTTAACTCCCAAAAACCCCTAAATTGCAACTAATTACCACTATAAGCACGTGTTAAGTATCACATCACAATCTTCGATTTCAGGCCCCAAGCTTTGATTTTTCCATCTTTCAATTGGTGAGTTTGATTCTTCTCTTCGGGTCTTTCATTTAATCGATTTATTTTCATTTGGGACCCTAGGGTAGATGACTTTGTTTTCTTTGTTGTTTCTGCGTTTTTGCTCCTTTCTAGGTTTGTCTTTCCTTTCTAGCCCGTCCTTTTGCTTTGTCTAAGTATTTATCTATGGCTAAAAGAAATATGCATCTACTTTTGGGAAGGGGAAAGCCATGGTAAATGAGGCTGAATATGATCCTTATGGCTGGGTTAAGTAGTGAGGTTAGGGAAGTGGTCTCCTTTTGTTATGAGAGTGAGGCTATTCATAGGTTTAGGTGATGTTGATTGGTTGCATCATGTGGGGAGAAAGATAGAGTGTCTTCCCTATAGTCCAGGATAGGATGTGTCATTATAGGACACAAGACAATGCGAAGGATTATATTTATATGTATGTAAATTTCTTTAAAAAACTAGATGTTAAAGTACTCTTTACTTGATTTGAGAAGGGGTGCTTGAATAAGGTGAATGTTGCCCCTTCTCAATTGTACCCGAATAGTTGGGTGTTTGTTCGAGCCTTTGAGAATTTGTTTGAAGTACTCGATCATGAACCTAGCCTAGGAGTATTCTTTTCCTTTTTTTTTTTTTAGGTGAAGGGTCTAGACAAGGGGATCTGGGGTGTCTTTTAATAGCATCCCTAGGAAGAAGTTCAAGGATAGGTTCTTCAAGTTGAGGTTGGTCAAGTCTGAATTCCCTTTTTTTTTTTAAATGAGTGTGGCTTGGAGAGGTTTCCCTTGTACTGCTTAACCCAGCTAAATCTTGAGGGTACAGGATGGCTCCCTTTCCCTAGATGATCGGATTGTGATAAACTTCCTAGAGGAGCGTGTGAGTTCTGAGCTTTCCCTTTTCATGTAGTGTACTGTGTTGTTGGAGTAGAGGTATAACAATGAGAAGGTCCTCGAGCACATAGGTAGCCCTTGTTGAATTTTCTTCTCTTTGAGACTTGGGTCTTTTTCTATATTTACTAATCTGGTCTTGTAGTTTTGCTTTTCAGGTGAAATGGCTCTTAAGCTTGCTCCAAAGGACTTGGTTGCCTACGTGTTCGAAGAAGAAAAGCGTTGTTGGGGTGAAGCTTCACTAGTGTCTCCAGGGTAAGGTCGAGCTCTAGTACCTCCTACCAATCCGAACCCCCCTAACTCGGAAGAAGGCTAGGGTGGAGATTAGTCCAGGCCCTACTCTTCTTTCTCCATCTACCCTAGTTGGTCGTGACCGAAATCAAGGACTTCCTCAACAGTTAATGCCTCCAATTTGTGGAGCATGGAGTTCCCCTTCCAGAGTTTATTGATTGGCAATTTAGTTATCCTTAGGATGTGGCCATGATATTCGCCAAGAAATGATTGCCTGGTATCTGGAAAAGGAGTATAGTGGGTCTACTCCTAAGCTCAAGGAGTCAAGGACAATTGTGGATGAGCTTTGGGCTGAGAATAAGGAGTTGAAAGGAAAGTGAACCAAGGAAAGGAAGAGTTGGGAGTCCAAAGAAAATTCTTGAAGATAGATCACTAGCATTATTGCTCGTGCGAAGCTTGACATTCAGGCTGTCAAACTTCATAATAACGAGATGGAGGCTGAGGTTCGTACTTGAAGGATGAGGTTGACTCATTGACTAAGGAGGCGGCTAACTAGTACAGGAGGTTTGACCAAGCTCTTGATCAAGTTCGGTTCCTTCATGGGGAAGTCAACCTCCCCCTGTGGTCCTTTCAAGGAGGTTGTTAATGGGGAGCTGGTTGATTATTTTCCTCTTGAGGGGGACGTTCCTGAAGTGCCTCATGCTTAGGCTGAAGAGGAAATCAGATAGATGAGGATAATGGAGACTGCATCAAAGTGGTGGAATTGATTCAAGGCTATTGACCTTGACCCATGAGTTTTTGTAATTTTACTTTCTGCACTTAGATAATTTGTAATATTTCCATAGTTTGAACAATTTGTAATTGAACCAGTCATTTGTTGGTGCCAACTAGTATGCTTTGTAGACTTATGTTGTTCATTTTCTTTCCAAGTTGTTTTCATCCCCGTGTTCTTCTTTTGATGTTCTGGAATGTGTTTGAATCGGTCCAAGGACACATTGGCATTGTGTACTCTGAGACGTAAGGACACTCGTGAGAGCATTACTCTGAATATGCTCAGCTATCCGACAACATTCTAAGATTTGGTGTGTGCTCTAGATATGAGAACACCCCGTCATCACACGCTTTGGAATGTGCTCGACACTAGTTCGAGGACATTCCGAGATTTAGTCGGTGTGTGCTCTGAGATGTGAGAACACCTTGCCGTCGCATTGTGTTGCTCTGAGATGTAAAGACATCTCATCATTGCACTTTAGGCTTTAGGGAACTGATTTTGCATTTCTTTTAATTTTATTAATTTCCCCTTCAATTAATGTCATGACCCAACTTATGTCATGGCCGCATAAGGAATACCTTCCCTAGCAAGCCTTAACGCACATTATTTTCTAGGAAATTTGATAAAGTGTCCTTTGTTTTTCGGACATTTCCTATATAGAATACAATTTGCAATATTTCCCAATAATTTCAAACACTTGGGCATCAAGCATTCTCATAATGCGCCTTTCCAGGACATAGCAATATCTCAGCATAATCAACTATAATATCAAATTTGTTTTTAGATTCTATTAAACATAATAGAAAACATAATTCAAAACATAAAACCATAGTGAGTTTACAAATCCTTTCCATAACATAATTTATATAGCTAAGTCATAAGTTCTCAAACATAACCATAGTATAAATCCAAGGACCTTGCTGGCATATGGAGCAATTGACAACTACAGACTGAAACAAAATAAGAGTTCCCACCAAAAAGGCCTTTACAAAAAGGCTCACCAACTTAGATTTTACTAAGGTTGTGTCAAAAGAACACAGAACCAACACCAGCACCTATATTCTAAAAAAAAATGGAATATAATGGGGTGAGTTTTGCAACTGAGTAGGATAGGATATCCATAGTTTACTAGATGCAAGAATAAAACAACATAAACATAATAATGTATAAGTACTCATAAATGTACTTTCTAGTCATAACTTGAGATTTCTTAATAACATAACTTTACATAATGTGCATCAAGCAAACACTTGGGCATCAAGCATTCTTAGAATGCGCCCTTCTAGTATATAGCAATATCTAGCATAAAGCTATAATATCAAATTTGTTTTCAGATTCTATTAAACATAATAGAAAATATAATTCAAAACATAAAACCATAGTAAGTTTACAAATCCTTTCCATAACATAATCTATATAGCTAAGTCATAAGTTCTCAAACATAACCATTGTATAAGTCCAAGGACCTGCCTGTGACATATGGAGCAATGACTACAAGCTGAAACAAAATAAGAGTTCCCACCAAAAAGGGCCTTTACAAAAAGGCCCACCAACTTAGATTTTACTAAGGTTATGTCAAAAGAACAGAAGAACCAACACCATATACTAAAAAAAAAAGGAATATAATGGGTGAGTTTTGCAACTAGTGAGATATGATATTCATAGTTTACTAGATGCAAGAATAAAACAACATAAACATAATAATGTATAAGCACTCATAAACGTACCTTCTAGTCATAACTTGGGATTTATTGATAACATAACTTTACATAATCAGGTAAATCTAAACATAAATTGGTAGTTATTGAAGTAGAACAATAACAAGTCCAGACATGACTCAAGGTCATGTGTGGGTTAGCACCACACCTATTAACTAGAGTTGGCCTGAGCCATATACAAGTCCAAACATGACTAAAAATTAGTAGTTATGTGCGGATTAGTACCACACTGCCACTGAGTTGCCCGAGCCATATACAAGTCCAACATAGCTCAGCTATGTGCGGGTTAGCACCTCACCTGCGACTGGAGTTTCTCACGATGCATCAGGCTAATGCCACCGTTAACTACATGTTCTAACTATGGAATTTCCCCAACTTAATTCAAAATCATACACATTCAACTTCCATGATATTTTTACAACATAAAATCCATCCTCAAGTTATATGAAATAGAATGGACATAAAATAAACTCAAATTTAATAATTAACATAAGATGTTCTAAAATTCAATATGCATTACAATTTGACTAAAAATATTTAAATAAGCATAATAATCAAATTTTGGCCTCCAAATGAAAATTTCTATTTTTAAACATAAAACATCATTTTCGATAACTAAATTATTTTATCTTATATCAACATACTTTCAACTCCTCATATAATTTTATATTAATAATCAAAATTTATTATGTATAAAGCAATCTCCAGATACATTATCTACTTACTACTCCTGATTCAAAGAACCAAAGATCAACTCCACAAATGCCACCAATTCAAGTGTTGATGTCCAATTGCTCTATCGTTCTAGGAACAAGATAATATTAATATTTGTGAGCTAACAATATCACTAATTTACATAAATTAGTCCAAAATCAACAAAAGCCCCAAATTATAGGGTTCAAGAAACATTAAAACTAATCCTAAATTAACTAGAAGTGCTAACAATTTAAATAGAGTAGTTTATAAGCTAATTTACCACTTGGAGAGTATAATTGGTGAAAAAATCACTCCAATCCCATCTAAAAGCTTTAAGCTCTCTAATGAAGGTTAGAGAGAGAAATTAAGGCGAGAGGAGAGAGACGGTGGAAGGTGATAAAGAGGAAGAGGAGAGGATGATGATGGAGGTGGTGGTGATATATATATATATATTTTAAGATAAGAAGAAGAAAGGAGGGAACAAAGGGAGAAGGAAAGAGATAAAGAATGAAAAGGGGAAGAAGAGAGGGGGGGTTCCGGAGTGTCACAGAAGAGACGGAGAAGAGAAGATAAAGAGATAGAGAGAGAATTATGGTGATCTATACCACTTAAAGTGCACGGTGGTCCTCACTTCAATTTTTTCTTGTTACTACAATTAATTACTTATTTTCTAGTGTTCTTAATAATGTTTTTGGTTTGGCTGACCATTAATTGATTGATATATGGTTTTATATTGTCAAAAGGATTTTGCGCTATAAAATAAGTCAAACTAGAAATTAATACAAATTAGAGTAACTAGGAATATAAATACTCACTTGCGTGATCATTTTGAATTTTTGTTCTTCATCCTTAAGATAAGTTTATAATAGTTTAAAAAATTAAATTGTTCAACTCGTCTTAAGAATGTCTTAGTATCAAGAAATTGTGCTATGACTATAATTTTCGAGGAATTTGATTGACAAGGAGATATTAAGAACTTGATTTAATTTTTGAGTAATGTGTGAAACTAGGTAACTTAGACAAAATCAACTCCTAAAACCTGGCTTCCTTTCATTCTTGTCCATACTTTCTTCTGCTCATTCTTTGTTTACTACTTTTGTTTTATTTCAATTTCTCAATTCTCGTAATTGTGCTTGCTTGAGTAGTGATTTACCCAAGTGAATTGTGATCCTCGTAAAAATGATAATTTCATACTCATCTTTATTATTAGTAGACCGATATATATTTGTCTGAGTTGATTTTCCAAATTGGCGATCAATTAATTTAGTTACTGCAGTATCAATTAATTTAGTTACAGCAGTATCCTGCTCCTAAATTGTCACTAACTATACCACCATAAGCACATGTTACTAATCACATCACATGTAATGTGAGTAGCTTATATGCAGCATATAGTTGCGTGTGGTCTTAAAAGCTATCCACTAACGGGCACCACAAGAATCAACGTGAACGTGGAATAGGACAAAGTAATCCAACTTTAGCATCTTTGACGAGTAAACTTTAGCATGGAGAACAAATGCAAATTAAAGAAAGAGAAATTCGGTGTAGATAATAAAACAAAATAAATAGTGGAGGAATTAGATGCCGCCATAACCTTACGGAAGGATAAGGCTCCCCTTTCTGTCCTCTATATATAACCTATGCATCTATAATTTTGCCATATGAACTCAGTCATTTACATAAACTTATTAGAACCAAATACATCACAATACATTTGATCAAAGCAATACACATGGGAAACAGTCCTGCCACTGGTCTTCGTCTTGGAAATGGAGATAATTCTTACATAGCAAATGTAAGAGGATCCTCTGCAAGCCTTGCGTTCGCAGGAAAAGAA
The DNA here is from genome assembly GCA_030441495.1 of Dalbergia oliveri. Lineage (NCBI taxonomy): Eukaryota > Viridiplantae > Streptophyta > Magnoliopsida > Fabales > Fabaceae > Dalbergia > Dalbergia oliveri. The sequence continues at coordinate 32,150,769 of JAMLFY010000010.1, forward strand.
GTCGAGCAAGACGACAATGGAGAAATCACCGAGTCATGGGCAATGTTATACAACGCAGGTATGTCAAATTGTGCCTTCACTTTAAGCAAGACTTTCGAACATGTTTCCATGACTTCTCATCTTGGTGATAAGTTAGATATCAAAATTGGTGATACTGTACAAGGATTAACTGAAGGCTTTGTTGTGAGTGTGCAAAGAGACGAAGCAGGTTTTCTTTTCCACACAACCATGACGCGGATGAATTTCTGCATTGTGCCCAATTTAACTACTATTACTACTAATGCACACGGTGACATTACTGAAATGAGTTTTGATATGTATGGGAGTGGACCAAGGAGGGGTCTTTTGGTTAGGGAATGGAAGAGAAGGAGAATGGATCAAAATCCTTACGCGGGGACAGTGGCACATTATTATGTCAGTGTTGAGAATGGAGAAGATGTTGGCCTTTCTGTGGTGGTCAAAAGGATTAGAGTGTCACCTAATGGCCAATTTGATTTTGCTGTTGATGGCCCCGAACAACACCCTGTTAATGCATTGGCTTACATGTTTCATGAAGTCCTTAGAACCAGGACCTGGAAGCCTACTCACTGTCCTCATTGTGCTAGCACATACATCCATAACAGACAATCTGAAAGTGAAAGCGACATAGGCAATTTTCCTGCACCACCGTCTAATGGACACAAGAGAAATGGAGGGGCCCTTATTGCCAATGATGGAAAGTTTAGAGGCAATAATAATGGTAACACCTTTATCAAGAACTTCTTTGGAAGAAAGCAATAACTTGTACTCTGTAGTTTTTGTTTTTGTTGGGGACACAAAAATTTCTTCTTTTTTTTTGGCTTGGGATCGTATTAGGTAACCAATAAGAACTTGTGTCCGCTTAAAATCTACTGGAGCTTGTACTTCTAAGTTTTATGTATCATTTTACAAAAAATAAAACAAGTTGGCTATGTATATTATATTCACGTTATCAATGCCAGGAAGTTCAACATCATGCAATTTGAGATGCCATATGGACTAAGTAGTGGCTCTAGAAATTATTCCAACCTTGGTGACCATGATGAGAAGTGAAGGTGTAAGATATTAACTAATAAAAACCATGATACCTAATATAGTTGGTAGCTAGCTAGGCTCAAGTATTTAGTCAAGGATTCATTCCTGATTATGTGTATGGAGGGGGTTTTATCAGGACTTATTTCGACAATGAATACCTTTGGTTCATCTAACAAAGCCTTCCCACACTAAAGGCAATAAAATGCAAGGAAGAAAACAACTTATATAAAGGAGCCAATAAACACAAAATTTAACATGATCGAATCCCTTCAATTTGCATCCATGGTCCTTAAAAAAGAAGTTTCAAAATATTTTATTATCAACAACATTTGACCAACTAAAGTTACAAATATCCTTAAAAACTAGAGTAAACAACTCATCCAGTCCCTCAAAAAAATTTTGTAAGACTATTTAGTTCCTCAAAAACTAAAATTAAACCTACGGTCTTTCAAGATTTTAATAATAGGTCACATTAGTCCTTCTATATATTGATTCTTTAAACACTAATAGAATTACACATTGACTTGTTAACATGATGTTAATTGGTGCATATGCTATTTGAAGTCAAATAGAGTTTAAAATGACTTCTTTTAGTAGTTGAAATTCATAAAATAAGTCATTTAAATCTCTACTATAAATTATAAAGTGACTCATTTTATGTAATTTTAGACACCAAAATGAGTATAATATGTTCCAACATAGTTTCAATATATTTAGCTTGCCTCTAACGTTTTAATGGCACGTTATCATTATATGTGTCATGTGTATAAGTCCACTAACAAAGAACTAACAGATAGACTAATATGTCAATTATTTTTAATTTTGAAAGACCACAAGTTTATTTTCTTGAAGGACGAAACGTCTGACATAAAAATTTTGAGGGACCAAATAAGGTATTCACTCTAAAAACTATTATATCATATGCACAACTCCTAAAAACCACTCATACAGCCAAGCAATCAAACTTTTGGAGGACATCTAGATCAAACAATCAAAAGTCATATTTATAAGTTGAAGTTCCTATGAGGCTTCCACTCTTATTTGATGTGGGACTTTGAGTTGAATGCCAACAAATCATCCTTTTAAGCCAATTTGTAACATCCTAAAAAAAAATTTAAAATTAATGATTAAGATGAAAAAGAGGAAAACCAATAGAAATTGGATAAATGTCATGAAATATAACAAATAATATTAGAATAATTAAGTGTTCCTAGAGAAAAATACAAATAATTACAAAAATGTTATTACTTAGTAAAAATTATGAAAATACATTTACTATGTAGAAAAAAAATTACAAATAACTCTTGTCTTATTAATAAATGACAAAGATAACTATTATTTTATAAATGGAATTAGAAGAATTCCACTATCATTGTCTAATTATAAAAATATCATTGTCTTGAAACAAAAATGAATCTAATTCATTGGATTAAAAGTAAAAAAAAAATAAAATAGGTCAATTAACTAAAAGTTACAAATCTCTAGTATAGACTATGGAGTTATTGGATAATTATGTTAAAATAATTAACATGGGATTCCAATTATAAGAATAAAATAGAATAGATTGGCCATGATATCTTATAATATCATTTATTAAAAAAAATTATGATAAAACAAAATGCAATACATATACATATCATATCATGCATGATAAAGTACATGAAACAAGGTAAGACTCCATGAAATTCCATATTACAATCCCTTCATGTATGTATGAGCCAAAAATTAGCATCATCATGATAGGAAACAAATTGAGTTAATGAATAATTTGTGTCATAAAGAGCTATTGATTTCCACTAAAATTAGCACTATACTAACCACTAATTCTAACATGATGATTATATTTAGCACTTAGTAATCTAAAATGATTATTACTCCATTCACAAGAGCATCCAAGAATAACAAATTGAAGCACTAAAAATTCCACCATACCTTTAAGTTATGACCTCTTGGCCTATAAAAGGGGGGGGAGTTGTGTGAACTCATTGCTCATAACACACTCGTACTAGTCTTCAAGCTTTAGAAATTCCTAAGTGTTCTTTCTCTTTGATTCTTTCTCTATCATTTCTTCTTTTGTTCTTCTCTTCAAAGAGTTCTCTTCACCTTTAAACCTCATCTAAACACTCAAAACCTAAGCTCAAACCTTCACTAGCCCGCACAGAGTTACAACCTTTAACTCTAGTGAGAAATATTTTCTTAAGCATTCAAGTTCTAGAGCCAAGATTCAAGGAGGGTCATCTACTCCAAGGACTCTTGCTCAAGCTCAAGGAAGAAGAGAATGACTCTTTTTAGACCCTACATAAGACGTATGAGCTTCATCTTTAATTGTTCAAGTATTGTTGGCTTCTAACCTTACCCATGGATAGAATGCCTCAAGCTTGAGTTATTGTCAAAAGTTTTGATTGATTGTTGTAAAATATATTTTAGATAGCATAATATGTTCTATTATGTTATGAGAACTTTTATGATGTTATCATACTCAAATATAGCTTAAAAAGATGGTATGTGAAGCTCGATTTAATAAAGTTAACTTAAGACATGAAAATGGTAGGTGCTGGAATTTACTATTTTAGTAGGCACTTTGAAAAGCAATATTCATAAAATATGAAGTATCTTGAAATTAAAATATTTCTACCATAAACAATTGTAGAACATTCTCCAAAAAGAATCACCTAAAACGGAGTTCTCTAGCTGAAGATATAAATTTTCAAAGTTAAGCCAAACTGAAACTTTGAATCCGACCTTTAGATCCTGAAATAGGTGTAACTCACTCTAGAAAAATGAAAATAGCCTGATTTCAACTTTGTTGGAAAGCTAATACACATATGAACACATCCATGTCTGCCATGCATAAAGCTTTGCACTACAAAAATACAGAATAAGAAATAACTTTATGGTCCAGTATGCTAAGAGGTTCTGGAAAGGGATAACTTTGCAAGGATTCTATGGCATAACCATAAATGTGTTTTTAATGAAATTACCATTAACGGAATGCTTGATGAATTAAGAATCTGGAACTACTTTGAAAAGATTAAGATAATAAATATACAAAAAGTTACAATTTTTCTTGTAAAAGATGTTAGAATTATAAATACAAGATTAAAGTCTTGAAAATAGATAGTTTTAAGAATTTAAGATGCAATAATCTTCAAGAGGAAAAATATATAAAAATCATAAAGGTGCTTGAAAATATATACAGAACCTCTAAATACCGAAGGATAATATTTTAAATTGCACTAATGTATTAATGGAATACTAAGAGTACAAAGAGAACTAAGAGAAAAAGATTTGGTTAGAATTTGTAAGAATGGAAGAAATACTTCATAATGTGTAAACACTAAGACTTCCATAACCTTTAAAGAACCTTAGGGTACTTGATTTATTGGCTTCAAATAATGAAATATGGCATACAATTTAGCATGAAAAGCCTACTATTTGATATAGGGATGTATATGAGATATTGTCTATGTGAATGTATAGTGATGAGTTATGAAATGATGAGGATAAATGAATGATTGTCCATGATTTATTTATGATTACGTGATGATATGCATGTATTCATTTTCAAATGAAAATAAAAGTAAAGCCTAGAAAATTGGCAATGAAAGTATGGAAAAGTGGACTAAAGCTAAACTCATGACACTACAGAAAAAATGCTATTACCAACGGATTTTACGGACGAATTTTCTGGATTACGACGAAAAATTTAGTTTCCGATGGATTTTTGTCAGATTTTATCAATCGGTAATAACGTAGTCGGAAATCATTATCGATAAAAAAATTCAAAAATTTGTATGACGGATTTATTGAACAAAATCCGTCGGTAATGAGTTGGACAAATTTGCCTGCAAATTCGTCACGATTTAAGCATTATCAATGGATTTTGTTTTATTACCGACGGATTTTTCCGTCGCTAATGATTGAATTTCATAAATTTCTTTTTTTAAAATTTTTTTACTGACGGATTTTCCGTAGATAATTTATATATTTTAATTTTAACTTTTATTTATTTATTTTACCAACGGAAAAATCCATCGGTAATCATAAAATTTTTTCCTTTTCCTTACTTTATCGACGGAAAAATCCTTCAGTAATTAATTCTTTTTTTAAATAAATATTCTGTAATTTGTGTGTTACCTAATCATTTAGAGTTTATTTTTTATTTAAAGCTAATTATGAATATATAAATATATTTAATAATGAAAAATTATAAAAAATTCCCAATAAATAATAAACACAACAAATTTTACTTCGAAATGTAAAATAGATAAAAGCGTACACACACAAATATGAAAATTCAACATATAACTAAGAAAGAAAAAATAATAACTCAAATAAGGAGAAGTAAGCATCATCATCATCATCATTAGCACCGCCATTGCCACCACCCTCATCATTATCATCATCATCGTGCTGGCGGTATGGAGGAGCTCCTTCATCTTCGCGAGCAAAGACACTATCTCCTTCTTTAACTTCGTCTTGATGGCATTTTCCTTGTCCTCAATCTTTTTTTGCATCTCGTGCAACTGCGTTTGTCTCTGTATCCATCCAAATAAAATTATTTAATTGAATAACAAATAAAAAAAATTATCCTAAACTTTTCAATAGATTGTAATATATTTTTGCTGAAATTAATCGATCCACTGTTTTGAAATTAAGAAAACTACCTCTACCAAAACAAAAATTTAAGAAAACTAGGACATAAAAAGAGGAGTACAGAGGATTATGCCAAAATCTGATACACACCAACAACTCCTTATCGAACTACCACTTTGAGACTTCTCTTTGATCATCGAAAAGATGGAATTATTTGCAAATTTGATGAAAGTGAATAATAATAATAAAACCCAGCATGGGACCAACCTCAATAAAATGCAAACTGCCTCATGACTTGTCCATTTTCTACTAAGAGGACTCTTGTGAAAACAATCGTACCAGCAAAAAGGGTTGCTAAATTCTTGGAAAAATCTTTGACAAGAACATGAATTATAGATCTGAAAATTAATTAATGCAAGGAATATGTTGAGTAAATTATTCAAATCACTTGAAGAAACCACAGTGATGACAATTACGAATCTTTGGACCATTGGCAAATTAAGAATGGATGTACCTAAATATATGTTTGAAACTAACCACGTGCAAATATATCCAACCCGAAACAAAACAAAACCCAGCAACAACTACATAACTCATGTGAGACAAACCCAGTAGCACTGTGCCTCTTGTGTGCCCCCTTAACTAAAAAGCCAAAAAAATGCTCATCACAATGGACATGAAAAAAAAGCATACTCAACTGAAGCTGAACCTCAACAATACTAGTAGTCCACTGAGTAAAGCTTTCTTCTAATTTCGCCTTTTCACCTGACAAGATGCAACATTTTCAAAACAAGATAAAGAAAATATTAGATGCTAACTAGGAGACATACATTCGTATCTTTCATGGTTCACTTTGGATGCAATAAACCATATAGTAAACCAAAACAAACAAAATGGGGACATTGCAATATTGCAATCTCATAATAAAGTGCAGTTACTCACTTTCAGATGCTCAGGGATTTTATAAATTCATCTTCAACACATTTCAACTCATTCTCAACTTGATCTGAAGCATCGCTTTTCTTGGCCCTCTTCTTTGCTAACTCATGCTCAGGATACTTCAACCTGTTCAAGTAGCCAACCATATAAAACAAAATTTGCACTAAGATCACCCAACTACTTTCAAATCAAATTCATCTAACCTGATCAATTACAACAACACAACATATACAACATATTAAATATATCAAAAAGTAATCAAGAGAAATACACCATTTCCTTTGCACATAGAATGAAAAAATCAAAGAAGTGAAATTAAATGAGGGTTAATGGGACAACTAAAAGCTTAACAATGAACCCAAGAGTAAAACAAAACATGCTTTCTACCATATCAAGTTATCAACACATTATCAACAATTAACACCAGCCAAATGACTAACAACGCAGCGAAAGTTTGAAAGAGAATCAGATTGGCAATTAAAGATACGAAAGAAACTTCTGCACATATTCAAAATATTGTTGCTAACCCAGTTAATATTTAATAATAATAATTATTAAGAGACTAGCACCATTCTTCTAACAGATTATGACTAATAGCCTTTTAACATTGTCAAGGTTTACCCACTACTCTTTAACCTTTATAGCCTCAAATAAAGGTAACAATATGTCCATGATTGCAAAGAAATGATATGAAAAATGGGAATTCTTTTTCAAATCATTGAGCTCACCGTGGAAGCTTGAAGAGTGGTCACCACTGGCTTGACCAAAGAGAAGAGAGAGTTTAAGTAGTTGCTCAAGTGTTCTAACTTCTAATCTCTCAAAAAACAAAAAAAGAAGAGAACTTTCACTATGGCAATCTATCAACAGTACAAATGCACCATTCACAAGCAAGAAATGTGTGTGTGTGTGTGTGCCTCTTCCAAACCAGATTAAAAAGAAAAAATCAAACCAAATATCAACAAATAAACAACCCAAATAGCTTACAATCAAAATTAACAAGAAATAACCAAACTAAACCAAATATCAACAAGAGAACCCAAGCACAAAAAGAAAAAAAAATACGGAGATCTTACCTTCTCAGCGCAGTGGCACTGGGGCAACAACGATGGCTGCGAGCGCTTCACGGGTGGCGGCGATTCGCGTAGGTGGATTCAAGGTTGGCCACGGCTTCGCGCGGGCGGAGGACTCGAGCGCGGACTTCACTGGTGCTCGGCGCGACACTTCGTGAAGGTGGATTCGAGGTTGGCCGCTAGTTCGCGAGGGGGAGCGCGGCTGGTGGTTCGCGAAGGGGGAGCCCAGCGTTATGGCTGGCAGGGCAGATGCACGCATAGCGCAGAGAGAGAGAGAGAGAGACCAAATCCCGATGGCGACGCGAGGGGGAGCGGGGGCGGGGGGGTGTGACCCGGTGGCTATGGATCTAGTTAGAGAGAAAGAGAAAGTAGATGAGAGAAAGTGTGTGTGTGTGTGTGTGAAGAGTGAGAGATGAACATATTAGTGGCGTTATAACCCAACGCATTACCGGCAGATTTTTTGAATTACCGATGGAAAAATCCGTTGGTAATAAGTAAATACGTGCAATTTTTTTTCCTAAAATAATTTCTGAACAGTTCCTCGGATTTTTCCATCAGTAATTTTAATAAAAAAATATTTCCAAAAGTAAGTCTAATTTTGAAATAAAAAAATTTAATAAATTTTTGAATTTTTGTTATTGATGGAAAAATCCATCGGTAAAATTAATTTATATATTATAATATAATTTGAAATTCTTTGACGGAAAAATCCGTTGGTAATACGCACGCCAAAATTTTTCACATTTGCGAGAACTAAATCAACGCATTCCTCGAGAAAAATCCGTCGGTAATGAGCAAAATTCAAAAAATAATTTTGTTTCCTAAATATCATGTTTTTCGTCGAAAAATTCGTCGGTATTACCAATGGAAAAAATCCATCGGTAAAACCGTCGGCAACTTGTGTTTTTCTTGTAGTGTGACATAACCATTGAGATTACGGCAACGGAAAGAAAACAAAAGTAAAATATGGAAAAGTGGACTTAAGCTCACGGCTTAACCCCTAAATTGTTAAGATTACAGCAACGAAAAGAAAACCAAAAGGTTGTGGCAACGATCACGGTATGAGCTCATTATCCTTTAGGTGGTCTAAGGCATTGATGCATTCATCTCGTGAGTGATTGAGAAATATGTTAATGAAAAGAAAAATGAAATGAAAGAAAGACGATGATCGTTTTGTTGATGAGTAATCATAAAAATACATGCATCTCTTAAATTATTGTTGCCCATTATTAATTTTATATGATATGCCTTGGTGTATGCTTGATGAAGTACAAAATGGATGTTTCTATTATTGTTATAAAAGTAACTTAAAAACAACTGCACTTCGGCTAATCATGTTTGTGTCCTTATATGTTCACCTTTTATAATAAACCCAAAGTGACTGGACGACAACGTTGACACTTTTAGTACAAGTAGAAACTCCTCCTGAGAAATCTTGTATTTCTCACTCCTATATTTCTTTTTCGTTGTCGTTACCAAGGTAGACGAGTCCACTAAAGTAAGAGAGCTATAGCTAAGGGAGGAGGCAACACGTGAAGATTTCAGACTTTTCAAGAATTAGCACTCCGATATTTAGTTGTGAGAAATAGAGCAAGTAATAGTAGAATTTATATTATTATTTGTAATGAATTATTACTTTGGCATTAAGTAGTATCTTCCAAGTGTATGTGATGATATTTCTACATTTAGTCTCTCATTCTGCTTATTTAACTTAAGTAAGTGAGCAAAGTAACTTTGATTACCATTTATGCAAGCACTATGTATTTCACTTCTCATTATAGGCTTAAGTTTTCAAAAAGTAATTTATATAAAAAAAAATTCTATTATTTTTCTAAGTTAATTTCAAAAGAAAATGTATGAAAGACATAAATGATGACTAGTAGAATCCAAATGCGAACTTAAGCGTAGTTGGATTCTATTGGGGTCTTACACAATTCCTATCAAATGCTAATTGCAACAACTATATGTACAAACATACTTCTCAAAAATCCTTGTATTTCATGACTATTCACTCGTGTTAAAAGAGTAACACCTGCTCTATTGACTTATACTTCTGCTATATATGAAACTAACCGCCTAGCTTCTATATTGTTAGAGAATTTCAACACAGGATCTCTTCGGCCAGTTATTATGAATTGATTATCTAAAAGTATGATTTTTTCCAAGAATTTATCTTAATTTAATGAAACTATAAAATTCTTAGCAAAAATAAAACAATTTTCCCACTAAAAACAACCTAACATCAAAGATTTACTCTTAAAAAATGAAAAGAAAAATACAAAGCATATCTCATTTATAATTTTGCGCTTCCTGAAATCAAACGGTATTATATTGTATGGAATTCATGAGCTTCTAAACCTGTTCAGATCCAAATCCAATTCTCCAACTCTTTTCTATGATAAAGGTTATGGCTCGGAACACAAACTCAAGAAAGTAAGGATGATGATATGGAAAGCTACCTCGCCATCCCAAGACATTAGACTGAATAAAATCCATATCCATAATAACAAACGATTATTGGAGTATGGTTATTAATAGCCAACGTAGCATTAGGAAGGGAATGAGAATCTAAAGACAAACTGGTAAAAGATCCAGCAAAATATATAGGAGTGCAAAGATGCAAAAACATTGTTGCTCAATCCACCAAAAGAATTCTCCACCTAATTCATGTGAATCACAGAGGGGGAAACATGACTTCAACAGCTTTACAAAAAGTGAAAAACTATATGCACTCTTAAACCATATTTGCAAATTCACACACACACACCCCATCGCATTGATTACTACAATACCCTCCCTTATTTTCCTACCGAGCACGAGATGCATTGAAACTTATCAGATGACAATCAAAGTACAAAGAACAGCGATCAAATCATTATCTTAAAACCCAAAATCTCCTAATAAATTGCCACTAGCCACAACCAAAACCGTTGGTTAATAATCACATCACGTGTAAGCGAGTAACTAATACGCATAGCATATAGTTGTTTGTGGTCAAATTCCACAAATAAGCATATTTAAAAGATACCCACTAACGGGCACCACAAGATGAACATGGGATAAGACATTGGAATCTAACTTTAGTATCACGAACAATTGTTAAATAACGAAAGAGAAATTTGATATGGAGAAACAAATAAATAATGGAGGAATTAGATGCACAATATCCTTGCGGGAGAATAACGCTACCCATTCAGCCCTCGACGCCTCTCTCTATATATAACCTGTGAAGCTATGATTTTTCCATATGAACTCGATTGTTCATAGTGATACATACAGTTAGTATCAACCACATCATAAATTGGGCCAAAGTCACCAAACCCCAAAGCAATATTCACATGGGAAATAGTTGATGTGACATTAATTGTTATTCCCTCTGTCTTGCCAACCTTCGTTCCTAGTCACTCCGATTAACAAAAGGACATTAATTTTTTGGTCACATATTAATGCTCAAAAGCCCTATTTTATTCCCAAATTTAACTAAAAATGCCCTCTAAACCCAAAAAATGACGTTGATTTATTAATGAGACTAGTGACTAGGATATAGGTGAAGAATAACCATGTGATATCAATTTTTTTAAAGAGATCACGTCATAGTGTTTGATAAAGAAATTTTATAAAGGGACCAAATTGTCTTACTTTCTAAAATGTTAGAGACTAAATTGTAAGTTTCTTTTTTTTAGGGATAATTTGTTCGACACAAAAATTGATAGGGAGCATTAGGGTTTTACTCTAAGTAATTTTTTTTATCAATGTACTAGAAAATAAAATATTTTTACCATGTGTATATTATATCATAGTTATCCAAACGGAGACCAAACCAATGGACTGGCCATGGTTTAGTTCAATTCTTCAATTGGACCGAATTTATCTGAACTAGTTAAATTTGGTCAAATTCAAAGTGAACCAATTGGTCTAGCTATAGTTGAACTGGCTTGTTTGAAGAGGTTGGGAATGCTCAACAACTACTAATTCATTTGCTTGGTTGAGTCATTATGTATCATTATATATATCTCTATGCGTGTGTGCGTGTGCGTGTGACTCATAAGCTGAACCAATGATCAGTGACTTAATGTCTAAGCTTCAATCATTGGGTCAAGTTGATAACTATGCCTTATATACACTTATGAAGCCCATGAAGTGCAACTTAATTTGTGCAATCTAGAAGGGTCAAATCGTAAATTTGACGTCACAAATAAATTCAAATAGTTCATCCTCATTAAACATTGGGAGTGGAGACCAAAATAATTTGAACAACAAACTGGAGATTACTTCGAGGTTATATACGGAGGAAAAAGAGAAATAGTATTAGAATAATGTTTGATGTACAATACATTGCACAACAATTGTGCATTATACATATTACCATTAGATGTGATGTATGGTGCATCACTCACTGTCCAATTGTGACAAAGTGTACGGTATGCTTTTATTATGCATTTTGTTGTACATCAAACACTACTCATAGTATTATACGTTAAATGTCATCTATCAAAATTTTATCATCTTTATATATATGACACTCTAAATAAAATTTTAAATAGAATGACTCATTTTAGATATATATTTATTTATATTTTTCTATTTTTAAAATTATTTAACTATTAAATTATTTTCAAAATAAATTTATATATTAATTTCTTTAATTTTTTTTGGTGGAATATTAAAATTTTTATAAAGTATATTCAATTAAATTTTTATTTCTTTTCAGTACTGAACACAAATTATTTTAAATATTCACATTTTTATCAGATGACTATCAAAATACAAAGGACGGCAATCAACTCAAATATTCGAAATGTTATCTTAAAACCCAAAATCTCCTTATAAATTACCACTAGCTAGTAGCTACAACCATAATAGCATTCGTTAATAATCACATCCCATGTAATGTGTGCAACTAATACGCAGCATATAGTTGCTTGTGGTCAAATTCCAGTATTCCACAAATAAGCATATTTGAAACTTCAAAGATACCCACTAACGGGCACGGGCACCACAACATGGGATAAGGCAATGGAATCCAACTTTAGTATCGAGCACAACATATTGCTAAATAAAGAAAGAGAAATTCGATGTGGGAAAAAAACAAAATAAATCAATAATGGAGGAATTAGATACCACCATAGCCTAGCGGGAGAATAACGCTAACCATTCCAGAACACACCCTTCTCTATATATAACATGTGAAGCTATGATGTTTCCATATGAACACAATTGTTCATAGTGATACATATAGTTGTTAATTTTCCAGATCAAATACAGGGATTTGGAAAACTAATACACGAAATAAAACTCACGTACCTCTAGAACTCATATTTACCGTTATACGGAAGTGTACATACGTGTATATATAAGGTACAAGAGAACCCACTCCTTATCTTTTCCTTTAAGAGAGGCCATGTCGTGAGCTGCACCGTCAAGAGGTGTCAAGATGGGAGTGATCCTGTCCACATAATATGAAATATATATAGTAACTGGTTTGTCCATCAAAGACCTATGTTACATTAAGCTTCTACATCATAACCCAGTTGTCGCAACATGACGAAAATGAATCTTGTTAAATTAGTACCAAGTTTATTGGAAAACATGAAAACCATTCATTAAAATTGATCTTTGAAACCGTTTTAGCTAGTTTATGCATAGGAAGGGTAAGATTTTAGTCTTGCACCCTAGTACATCTTAACGGTACCTTAATTGATTTGTGCAAATTATTAATAACCTTTCAAACATTCATTTTTATATTTTTATTTACAACAAAACTTTAAAAATAAATTGAGAAACACCAAGTTACAATTATGTTAAAATACTGTGTTAACAAACTCACGTGAAATTAACATTTTTATTCAAAATACAATATTTCACAAATAAGTAACAAATTTAAACTAAATGTATGAAAATGAAATCATTGTGAATTATAAATATTTACAAATAAGATAAAAATTTATTTTGATATTTTTTACGAAAGTAAAATAAAATATAAAAGGGGACATACTTTTAAAGAAAATTTGGAACATCAAGCTGTCACATATTCAAATATTTAGTTAAAGTACGATAAATTAACCCTTTTTATTTGAAATGAAATATTTCCTAAAGAAATTGTTTAAATTAAATAAAATATCTATAAAAACAAAAATTTACAAATAAGGCAAATTATGAAAATTTAATTTTGACTTGCAGGGGATTAACTATCGTATTCTCCTAATGGGGAATTCAAAGTCACGTAGTTTACTTAAAAAGTATTTTTGGGTTAATTGATTTTATTTTTGAAAAGAATTTTAAAATATCAAGCTGTCATAACTAAATATTTCATGACATAGAATTAACAAGCTATCACGGTTCAATTAATTCCTATTTTTTATGCAATTAATAACTATATATATATATATACACAAAAAGACATCAACTAAAGAAAAACAAAATATAAACTAGCAAATTATTATTCATTATTTTTAGTTAAATAAACGCCTAATCTAAAAAATAAAACTAAAACTTGACATAAAATCTCCAATCAAATCGAACATTAACTTAAACTAACGAAAATAATAAAAAACAACAACTAAAGAACACTGCATACAAGAATGAACTTATTTCTTTTTAAATAAAAGACAAACATAAAAATAAAAAATTTCTACTAAACTCAAACTCATGAAAATAAGCAGGACCCTAAATAAAGCAAAACCCGAAATCAAATCCAACAACATAAAACAACACTAACCAAAAGCATAAATAATAACAACAATAATAAAACAATAACAAAATCTTAAACTAAATCTATCCTACCCCTCCCCAAACACACAATCACACACACGTATACATTCAATTTTCTCTTTTCACACACATACACTCTTACACCAACACACCCACAAAGAGAGAGAATCAGAAAGAGAGCGTGAGAGAGTATGAGAGAATGAAGATAGCTTGAGAAAGAGAAAGAGAGATGATGAGGAAGGAAAAAGGACAGAGAGGAATCGAAAATCGAGGCGTAAGCAATTGACAACTTGCGATCCACGTGGTCGAGGCGTGCGCGAACGAGTAGGTGGACATAGAGGCGAGCGGTAGGGTTGCGACGCGCGACGCGGGATCAGGAGGAGCGTGCGGCGGTGAGAGGGACTCGCGATGATGAGAGATGCCTTCAGCGAAGAAGGTGACATGGTGGGTGGCGCGTGAATTCAAAAGAGAGGGGCTGTTTGGCCACGGCTGATTTGGAGGATGGGGTTGAGGGAGCTGCTCGGTGGCCAAGGCAGGGCCGAGAGGTGGTGGTGTGAAGAGCGGAGGAGCAAGGGAGAAAGAAGGGATCGCGTGCTTGAGATCGAGGGAGGAATGGTGGCGGTATGGTTGTTTGAAGCTCAGAGAAAGGGGCCCGAGGAAGAGGGAGGAGGTGTGCAGCCTGTTGGTGAAGGAGAAAGGAAGTGAATAGTGTTCTTCGCGGCCATGTGGCCCGGACGGTGCTTTCACCACTTGTCATGGTGGGAAAGGGTAGTAGTACTATGATGGTAGTAGGTGAGAAGATTTGGGGGTGTACTCAAGGTGGTTGTGATGGAGTGAGATTCTCCATGGGTTGGCGACGCTGAACACAAGGATGATGTTGAGGGAAGATGATGATGATGTAAAGGTGATGATGATATGAGGCCGTTGGGGAAGATTCCCCTTTTTCTCCTTTTTTAGTTAATTTTTTTGATGATGATGATACTGTCACTTGATTTACCTTCTTCTCCTTTCTTTTATGTTGAGATTTATATTTGTTCTGGATTGGGAACTTTGTGAATTGATGGACCGTTGATGACTACGATTTGTATCAATTGAATTGGTGTTTGGATTTTGATATGTGATTTTTGGATTGCTCCTGTACCTTTTTGCTGATGGTTTGAGTTGGTGAACTGATTATTGCTAGAATTGAACATGATCGGTTTTTGTTTTGATCTTGGTTTTTTTAGATGAGGGGTTGATGATGACAAGGAATGAGGATGATCATTGATGGATCCCCCTCCGGAACCTATTTTTTCCTTTTTGTTGCTATGTCCTAATGGCCGATGGGTCCAGCTCACCCACCGAAAGAAATTTTGTCATTTGCAACCCAAATGATGATGTCCAGAATACTGACATTTTTCCCCTCCCCATGGCTTCACGGGTCATGTTTTGTTTGGCAGGGAATGGAACTTGAAACAAAAGAACTAGAGTCCGGATCCTCTGCCTTTTCTTTATTTTATCTTTTATTGTTAATTGTAAAATAAAATGCAATGGAGTGTAATGGATTGGTTTTTTCATTCATTTTTTTTATGCACATGAACAAGAAATGTAAAACCATGGTAAAATGAATCTAGATAAAAAATTTAAATTGAATTCTGATTACAAATAATAAAGAACTATAGGCAAGACATGAAATGATTTGCCATTTCACTCATCAAGATAAAATTACCAACATGAGTCTATAAATAACCAACACTCTAAAATGTGCTAATAAAACTTTTGTTTTTGTTTTATGACAAAATCGGTGTTCACACAATACACTCATTATTAGGTCCAAACCTAATAATAATGCATGGTGACTTCCAAAACCCACAGCGGATCACACAATAACTTCATAGGCTTATAGGAAGTCTCAAGCTTATCCATTCAACCTGTTTTACAAAATCAAGACATCACCAATTAATAAAAGCCCAAATTACAGGAAATTCGAACATTCTTCCACTTGGGCAATATTGATTGGGTTTTATTTAGTTTTAGAAAATATTTTGAAAATGACTCTTTGGTTGAACAATTGTGGCCACAAACTACAACCTGAAAATAATTCACCATAAATCAGATCACTCCGTCAACAAGGCATCGGCTAAGAATCATAGGCGAATAATAGACTATAAAAAGTCTAGTTCCCTCATGACCACATAACTAATAACCCTACCAACAATGATCAATCAAGTGTACACGATGTGGACATACACATTATAGCATAATAACAAAGAGAGCGCTCAAAGTGATCCTCTAATGCTATTGTATATGGATCCTCATTATATCTTCACAAGAAGACACAACCAATCTCCTAGAGGGAGATCCTCATCTTTCTTACGAAAAACTAATGTCTTCCCAAGAAAACATCCATATCCTGAGATAAGCAATTAAATCAATGGTACTAAAAATAATAACATGCACATAAGGTTATCATCAGACTACATAAGCCCAATGTAATCAATCCATCATCAAAATTACATAAATTCAATGTAATTAAATGAAAGTAAAAATAAATAACAACTCCCACTAATTAAGTAAATCAAAAGATTCAACAAGACCCATACCCTCAACATGTTTTAAAAACATTATGGGCCTCAATCCCTTAGTTAGGGGTCAGCAAGCATTTCCTTAGTGCGAATATGCTCAATAAAGATCTCTCCATTCTCAACCATCTCCCTGACAACAAGGAACTTAATCCTAATATGCTTAGAGAGAAGTTGTCCTGTTGTTCTTTGTAAAACAGCAGAACTATTGTCACAATAAATCATCAGGGGTTTGGCAATGGAGTCCACTATGCCAAAAGGAGACGAAGTTTCGAATCTATACAGCATGTATCGCCGCCCATAGTATGCTACAAACTCAGCTTGCATGGTGGAGGAGGTAGTTAGAGTTTGTTTGACACTTGTCCAAGAAACGGCTCCTCTAGCCAGCATGAACATATTCAGAAGTAGATTTCTCATCATCTAGGCAACCAACAAAGTCTACATCTAGTATATCCAACTATATCAAGGTGATCAACCTTTCTAGACAAGCATGTAATCCTTTGTCTTCTGCAAATACCTCATTAACCTTTTAACGGCAACCCAATGAGCATGTCCTCGTTTTGACTAAAACCTCCAATACACTCACAACACAAGACAAATCAAGTCTGATGCAAACATCGCATACATGATGCTACCACTCACTCAACATAAGGAATGTCCTTTATAGCATTCTTCTCAAGTTCATTTTTAGGGCATTGATCCTTGCTCAATCTATCCCCTTTAGCAATAGGGGTATCACTGGCCAATTCTCCATATCAAATCACTTCAAGACACGAGCTACATAAGCCCTTTGGGATAGACCCAAATATCGTCATAATCTCTATGGATCTCAATTCCAAAACAAACGAGGCTTCCCCAAGGTCTTTCATGTCAAAATGAGCCGATAACACACTTTTGGTCTCAACAAGCAGATCATAGTTACTCCTGGCAAGCAAAATATCATCCACATAGAGAACAAGAACAATGAATCTACTCCCATTCACCTTGAGGTATATGCATGGGTCCACTTTGTTTTCCACAAAGCCCATGGAAGAAACAATCTCATCAAATTTGAGATACCACTGTCTTGAAGCATGTTTCAAAGCATAAATTGATTATCTCAACTTACATACCAAGTGCTCCTTTCCTTTTTCTAAATCCCTCTGGCTTCTGCATATAAACTTCCTCATAAAGATCTCCATTCAGAAAAGCTATCTTCACATCCATTTGATGTAACTCCAAATCATAATGTGCCACCAAAGCCATAATGATCTTGAAGGAATCTTTTGAAGAAACAGGAAAAAGGTTTCAGTATAATCAATACCCTCCCTCTGAGTAAAACTTTTAGCCACTAGTCTTGCTTTATACCTCCACATTACCATTGGAATCCCTTTTTGTCTTGAAAACCCATTTGCAACCAATGGGCTTAAAACCATCAGGAGCCTTTACAAGCTCCCACACACCATTGTGATTCATAGAAAGAATTTCATCATTGATGGCCTTAATCTATTTTTCAACAGAGCACTAGAAACAGCTTCATTAAAATCAACCGGATCTGATATGCACCCAATATTTGACTCTCTAAGGAAAAGGTGCTAATCATCACGATTCATTGGCTTCGACACTCTCTCTAATTGCTGAAGAGGTGGAGCCTCACAGGTTCTAGAGCTTGTGGTAGAGGATTCTCCAAAACTTCCTCCTGGCTCTCCAGGAATCATCTCAACTAGTTGATACACCACTTTCTCTTGCAAGTTCTCTTGTATAACGAGAACCGCACCATGATACGTTGAAGTTGAACTTGACAATTCATCAATGGAGATGTCAGAATCACCTAAATCATCCTCAAGAAACTAGGCCGAGATTGCCTCAACTGTCTTTGGTTCCATGGGTAGGACAATAGAATCTATAGCCTTTGGC
The DNA here is from genome assembly GCA_030441495.1 of Dalbergia oliveri. NCBI lineage: Eukaryota > Viridiplantae > Streptophyta > Magnoliopsida > Fabales > Fabaceae > Dalbergia > Dalbergia oliveri. Next base: position 32,169,595 of record JAMLFY010000010.1, read on the forward strand.
ATTGATGGGATAGACAACAAAGTAGCATCTGTTGGTTTTAGGATTTAACTTTGAAGCTTGGGTTGTAGAGTTTGACCTCAAGGCACAACCCTACACACGAAAATGGTTTAGGCCAGGCTTCCACCCTTTAAACAACAAATAGTGTTTTGGGAAAGATTTAGAGGGTACTCTATTTAGGACAAACATGGTTGTTTTAAGGGTTTCTCCCAAAGGGATTCTGGTAACTTAGCTTGACTCATCATGGACCTCACCATATCCATCAAAGTGCTATTCATTTTCTCAACCACACCATTCTGCTCAAGAGTCCCTGGCATGGTAAATTGGGAAACAATTCCACAATCTTGCAAATACTTAGTAAAGGGCCCCATCATTGTCCAGCCTCACCATGCCTCCATAAAACTCACCACCCCGATCCAACCTTACAATTTTGATGGTTTTTCCACATTGGTTTTCTGCCTTTCTTTAATATTTTAAACTTTTCTAAAGACGAAGATTTATCATTGATCAGGTAGACATAACCAAATCTGAAAAATCATCAATGAATATAACGAAATATCTATTTCCACACAAGGTTGGTTTTAGAGGACCATATATGTCAGGTATGAATAATTTCCAAAAGGTCTCTACTACGAGTATAACCTTTCTTAGACGTCTTGGTCATCTTTTCTTTTAAACAACCCATACACTTCTCAAGATCAATACAATCAAGTGAAGGCAAGATCTCATCTTTAACAAGTCTATCAATTCTTTCTTTGGAAATATGACTAAGACGCCTATACTATAAGGAATAAGAATTTTCTTTAATTATGGCCTGTTTTTTACCAACAATGTGAACATGTAGCAAATTATAAACATTGGAGTCTGGATTAAGGTGATATAAATTACCAATTTTTAGCTTTGCCAATAACCTGAGAATCAAAAGATATATGACAAAATCCATTTTTAATATTAAATGAAAAACCACAATCATCAAGTTTTGACACAGAAATTAAATTTCACCTCACGACGGCACATAAATAGTTTTTTCCAAACGTAAAATAAATCCAGACTCCAATTTTAATTCAACTAGTCTTATGAACTCGATATCCACTTTATTTCCATTCGCTACGAACAGGTCGCCATCGACATCACTTGGCTTTTGTTTGTTTTTGAACCCCTTCAATATATTAGCAATATGAATACATGATCCAGAATCAATCCCCCATGAATTTATAGGAACGTCTACCAAATTGGATTCATAGCAAACGAAAGCTAGTGACTTACCTTTAGCCTTCAAGGCAGGGCAATGAGATTGCTTATGGCCTCCTGACTTGCAAAACCAATACTTGAGCTCACCTTTCTGAATGTTAGGTTTCAGACCAAAGTCCTTTTAGGTTAGAGCCTTTTTCTAAGATTTAGCTTTTCTATCAGGAATCTTCCCCTTCTTCTTTTTAAAAAAATTTCTTGTGTTGGGGCTAAGAGACTAGATTCACACTTTCAGATAAAACATGATTCATCCTATCCTCTTCTTGAGAGCAAATGGAGATAAGGGTGTTAATGTCCCACTCTTCTTCCTGGGTGTTATAAGAGGCTCTCATGCATTAAATCTGGAGGTAGAAATTAAGGGCATGGTACATAAGGAACTTATCATCTACTAGGCATTTGAGGTCACTAAGTCTAGAAAACAAGGTTACCATTTTCATAATGTATTGTCTAACATCACTATTCCCATTATACCTCATGTTGATGAAATTATCCATCAACTGACCAGCCTGACTTTACTAGAAGTTGCATACCTTTCCCTGATGGAAGCAAGGAAAGTCTTGGCCATCTCAAATTTAGGAATTGTGTAACACCCTAACTTTTAACCTAATATGCTCGAGTCGTATTCCGGTTAATTATTAGTCATTACGCCTTTGTCTTAGAACTTGACTTACTTTTCTTTAAAATACGAGTAATAAAATATGACTAATTTTTTGCTTTTGAACTTAAAACTTAAAATTCGAGCCACGCGTGCATAGATACCGATTAATACACATAAGACATAGCAATCATATACCCGTCATCATAGCATATATAGGTAGACCATAGTATAATCACAACATAAATCATATATCATAATCTTAACATAATAGCCATGTCCTATAAACGTAAGGAAACCTTAAGATACTAAACACAACAATCAAGGTCGATCATACACTAGCCCAAAGCTAAACATAACAAAACTAGATTAGTCTTCACACTTTCGCACGACCTCCGATTCGGTAAATGACGTGACCTCTTTTACCCGTCTCAAGGAAGATCATGAACATCCACATCATTCATGTCTAGAGATGACACAAAAGACAAAAAGGATGAGAAACTCTATTCAAGATTCTCAGTAGGCTTCCAACTTTAACACGAGTGTCATCGTCATCGTCCTCAGACTTCGGTTTTTATTATGAAAGAGGTGTGCATGCGTAAGATTCCATTTTTAAATTTCTCAAATCTTATTATCCGAAGTAGGTGTCTTTTAGCATGGGTCTTAACGATATGAATGCAACAGATATCTCATGTATGCATGGCAATACATTAAAAGCATAACCAACACATGTAAATAGCACTTGTCACTTGATTAAAATGCATCAATAGGATAATAATGCAACATAAATATATATGTCTCTTTCCTTTACTTTTCATAATTGAACTTTCAAGTTCTTTTCCACCCTCGCACATGGTCACCAAAAGCCACCCGCTTCACCTTCCCCGATGATTTTTCATGGTCACCAAAACTCCTCCTTTCTATCGCCTAGGATGAGCTTAATCTTAACTAGTCATCACTAGATTTAATATGGGGTGATAAAGGGGAAACACATCACTTTCTTATCATGAGTATGCAACTCTATCATTCATCATTTCATACTCAAGATTTCATGATTTTTCTAAGTGAACAAATTTGGCGAAAATCCGACAGTATAACGGCTAAAAGGATTTCCCCAAATTTGCTTCCTGTCGTATAACATCCAAACATGCATCTCAACCAATCATACATAATTGCAACATGCCATAAAACATCATGTCATAAAGCACATAGGCAAGCATCACATTCCTTTGCATAAATCCATAAGCACAATATTCATTAATATCTTAAAGCAGTAAACATGCTCCTACCTAGTATGCTGGAAATCAAGGACCAACTCAGCTAATACATATGCTATGCTTAATGGAATATATGTATATAACATTCTAAGAATCATCATTCACACAAATCAATCACCTAAGGTCATCAATCCACTTGATCTTGCTTAGAAAATGATTATTTAAACATTTGGGTGCTGGTAATCGATTACATGGAGTAATCGATTACACTAGAAGCTTGTTCTGGCATAAGGTACGCTGGTAATCGATTACATATGCTGGTAATCACTTACCAGAACCAAAACTGATTCTGGGCATAAAGAACGTCATGGTAATCGATTACATGAACTGGTAATGATTACAAAGCCAAAACTTGTTCTAGGCACGAAGAACACCATTGTAATCGATTACATGAACTGGTAATCGATTACCAGAGTCAAAATTGGTTCTGGGCATGAAGAACATCCTTGGTAATCGATTACATGAAGTGGTAATCGATTACAGAACCAAAAATCTTTCGGATAACCATCCTGGTAATCGATTACATAGTCTGGTAATCGTTACCAGAACCTTACAAGTTAGAGAAATCAAGGTTTTAACACATTCTAAGTTACTCTAAAAATCAAGGTTTTAACACATTCTAAGTTACTCTAACACCTCAAAACCATTTTAAAACATCTTTATAACATTTCTTTGAAAACATTTTCACATTTTTATAAATCAAAACCAACATTGTATCATGACTAAGGCACATCTATTAGCCATGGTTAAAATTTCCATCTGGAGATATAAGGGCAAGTCTTTTGAGCTCTAGGAATTTAAGTGATGACATAAAGATAAACATACTATGCAAGCCTCATTTTAGATCTTTACCATTATTAGGTGATGGATTGAAACTTAAATATGCTAGACAAGGAAATATAAACATGAATGCAAGTCCATTTCTTTATTTTAATGCTCTAGGCCTCTTAGAATATTTACTCTAAATCACATCACAACTTTAAGGTTGAGATAGGTAGGCTTTGAGATTAGTTATTAAGTGATAACTTGGAAAGTAAATTTGCTAGGCAAGGAAATATAAACATGATGCAAGTTTATTTCTTTATCTTGCAAGAGCTTATTTCAAGACTTTAAAGAATCAACTTTCAACCCCAATTAATCTTAACCAAAATGGAAGTGAGCTTTAGAGTCTCTTGACACCATGATTCCAAGAACCTCTTTTGTCTAGACTTATCATCAAGCTCAAAGAAAAACCAACAAAGACAACCAACAATAAACCATTTTCCATACTCTTGTGAAACCAAAAATCAAGCCTTGAGCTTTAGAAGTTCAACACATGATGGTTTCACAACCAACGTTAAGAAACCTTCATTATCAAGCTATGGCCTTGATCATCAAAGAAAGAAAACATTTCACAAGAACCAACAACATTTCATCTTTACCATTCTTTAAAACCAACAAAAATAAACTAAAACTTGGGCTCTAGAGGTCAAGCAAATGATGGTCTCACAACCAACATCAAGATCTCTCATCATCAAGCCCATGGCTCTTTACATAATCCAAGATCAAGATCCAAAAATAAAAGAAGGAAAAAGAAGATTCAACAATAGCAACAATAACAACATCAACCACAACAACAACAACAATAGCAACAACTCCTTTTGTTTTATTTCTTATCAAAGCCGAAAAAAAAAAGAGAAGAAGATAGAAGAAGAAAACTCAAACAAATCCCTACCAAGTTGTGTTCCTTGCTTGAAGAGAGACAGCTTTGATCTTGCAAGGGAATGGCTATGTGTTTGTGAGTTGAGGGAGGGTTGAGAATGGTGGTAGAAAAATACTTGAAGTTGAGAGAAAACTAGAGAGCTTTTTTTGGTCACAAACTCAAACAAAAAAGCTAGTGGTAAAAGTGTGAGATTTCTCTACACATTGCTATATATATTATAGGTTGAAAAATGAAATTGTGTGGATGAAAATGGGAAAGGGCTGCGACTTTTATAGCCATAAGGAGAGAAAAAAATATCTCTTCTAAGTGTCATTCAAGGGTAAGGCTAGGTATGGGTTGAAGCATGGTCCAAGGTATGGCTTAGAGTATGGTTCTCTTGTGTGTAAATTAATCAACATGTGGTGAATTAAGGGGGAGTGGCTGATTGGTTTAGGAGCATTTAGAGGAAAGAAAATCTCATTTTAATGTTGGTTTACATGTGTGTTTAGAAGTTAATTTGGTTAGGCCATGGATTAGGAGTTGTAAGTAAGTGTTTAGGTGAGAAAATGAGTAATTAAGGTGGTTCAAGACAAGATTAAAGAGTGGTCTTGCTTGATTAGTTTGAATTAAACATCATTAGTTTGAAATTAAAACTCCAACATGTTTCCTTAATTTAAGGAATTGGAGAGAATTTACTATTTGGCTTGACATGACATATAAAGTCTTGGATTTAAGAAGGGAATTTGAGTTTTCTTAATCAATCTTAAGCCTCTAATGACCTCAAATAATTATTTAGACTTCAAATTAATAGATAAAATTCCTTTATCTTTAATTAGAGTCTAATATTACTCATATTTCCATAATCGTTTGATTATGCTTGTTTAGCACCAATAGGGTAAAATTGTAAATTCACACAAGGACTCCAGGACTATCCGACGTAACCTATCATAAAACATTGCTTAAAAACATCATTTAAAACCTTTGGGTGAAGTCAGGCTCAACGGCACATAAATCGGTGTTAATTAGCCGCAAGGGCGTTTTGGTCATTCTGCGTATTTGAACTCAAAATGAGATTCTTTTGCTCTATTAACACACATGACACATATAATCCCCTATTATCATCGAAACATCTCCTGAGGATGGCCGGCTTGGCAATCCTCATTTTGGGTAAAATGACCTTAGGGGCATTTTGGTCATTTGCACACGGGAAAATGGGTGTTACAAATTGCCTTACAAGCATTTCATCAATGGACCGCTTGATCAACATCAATGCCTTGTGATTGGCCTTTGTCCACTCATTCTGATATATCTTTTCTTCCTCTGTGCTTTGATCATTCAGGAAAGGTTCATCATCCCTAATAGCCATGTCAATATCCAATAAGCTGAGGGCTAACTCAATGTCCTCCTTCCACCTCTTATAATTGTTTCCAATCAGGATTTCGACATGGTTAACAAGTGTCATTCATGGAAAATTTCACAAGAGCTGAAAAAATTAAAAATTGATTAATCACATGGGTAATAAACAATAAGTATATATCATAACGGGATACAAACATATAATATAAACCCGCATGTGCGAAGAATACATCATATAAGACAATAGTTACAAAAATCCAACACCTTGGTAGAAAGATTTTACCGTTGATACATCCCAAATATCATGCCACGTCAAATTAATTAATGAACTAACTACATGTGGGTGAACTAGCCAAGAACTAACTCAAATGACACTACATGTCACATCAAAATTAATTAATGAGCAAACCACCTATGGGTGTGTCAACTCATAATTAACTCAAGTGACAAAAATATCCCAAACGAATTAAACAAGAAACCCTATTAATTTTGTGAGTAACACACTGTGGTGGTGAAACTTACTTAACTAATAGAGCACTCAATAGGGATAAATAACTGCCCAAATAATCAATTTTAATTCAATTCCAAACATTCCATAAATAACTAAAACAATACATAATTATTAAAGAATAATCTCCGTCTCTATATCAATTATTAATCATAAAATAGGTTATAATCAATCACAGAATATTTAATTAAAATAAATATATGACATTTATTCAAAATATTTTCAGCAAATATATTAATTATTAATCATGAAGCAGATTATATCAATCATAGAATAAAACTAAATATATACCATTTAATAAAAAAAACTGATTCCCATTTTTTTTTAATTAAGGGCGGAGGCCACATGCCCCCCTTTCTTTCTCCTTCACTGCGAGCACACAGCGCCGCAAAGGGGCACAAGAGTGGCGGTGCTACAGCAAAGAGAGCACGCCATGCCTTGCCTTTTATTCACAAGGAAAATTATCCCTCTCTATAACTTCAGGCTCACAAGGGAAAAGAAAATCAAGGAAAAGGAAAAAAAACAATAAAGTCAAAAACCAAATTCCCTTCATTCAGCCCTTTCGTCCATTCTTTAGATAAAAGAAATAAGAACAAGACAAGCCAAATACATTCCACAGACAGGAAATTTCACTCAAAAAGAAAATTTGAGGGATTAATTCTAACAAGACACAATTCATGAATTAATCTATCAATTCCACGGTGATGTGATTTAAAACAGAGATTAATAGAAATAATAAACAGCACTATTAAAAACCAATCTCATATTAATTCAAGGTTCCAAATATAGTATAACCTGCTCTGATACCACATGTTAATTTTCACATATCAAATACCATGGATTTGGAACATTAATACACATAATAAAATTAGCATGGTAACTCTCGTACCTCTAGAACTTATATTTACCATTATATGGAAGCGTACGCACGTGTATACGTAAGTGCAAGAGAAACTCATTATCTTTTCTTTTAGAGAGTCATCGATGAGGCTATAAGGATCAAAAGGTGTAAGAAGGGAGAGTGGATCCCGCCCACATAATATGAAATATATATATATATAACTAATCTTGTCCATCAAAGACTTAGATTACATTAGGCTTCTACATCATAACCCAGGAGACTAACTATTAGGCCCAAACCTAATAATAATACGTGGTGACTTTCAAAACCATAGTGGATCACACATTAACTTCATGGGCTTAAAAAAGTATCAAACTTATTCATTCAACCTGTTTTACAAAATCAATACATCACCAATTAATAAAAGCCCAAATTACTAGGAAATTTTAACAACAGTTAGTATCAACCAAAATCATAAATTTGACCAACCTTCAAAGCAATACACATTGAAACAGTCCTCCCACTGGTGGACTCCGTCTTGGCAATGCAGATTGTTCTTACGTAGCAAGTGTAGGACGAGCTGTTAGAATTCGGTTTAGAGGAAGACAGGTTGAGCAAGGCAACGAAGGAGAAAGCACCGAGTCATGGGCAGTCGTATACAATGCAGGTATGACAAAATGTTTCTTCTCTTTATCCAAGAGTTTTAGAAATACCGTGAGTCCTACTCGTCTTGATGCCAAGTTAGAAATCATTCTCAAAGACAATGCACCTGGATTCGACCTAAACTTTAGGATGATTCTACAAAGAGATGCAATAACGGGTCTTCTTCAGTACGAAGACGAGTCGACATGGACGATGCAACATTGCAAGGCAGACGATTTCAATAATTCTACTACTGATGTATACGGTGTCATTACTGAAACTTATTTTGATATTTATGGGAATGAAAAAACAAAGGGTCTTTTTGTTAGGGAGTTCAAGAGAAGAAGTAACGATGAATATCCTTACAGGATGAGTCGATGACCGTGGCACATTATTATCTTAATGCTGATGATGAAGTAGGTGTTGGCCTTTCAGTGGCTGTCAAAAAGATAAGATTGTTGAATAACTGCAATTTTGATTTTGCTGTGGATGGCCCTGAACAACACCCGGTTGATGCGTTGGCGTACACCTGGAAGCCTACTTATTGTCCTCACTGCGCTAATAAATACATCCTTGAGAGACAGTCTGACAGTGATAGCGGCATAGACAATGTTCTTGCACCACCGCTTCATGGCCGAGACCGAAATGCAGGAAGCAGCATTATTTCCAATCCTGGAAGGTTTAAGGGCAAAGATATTGGTAATACCTATATCAACAAGTTTTATGGAAGAAAAAGGTAAGTTTATGTATTGTTATAGCCCCCTTTTTTTCACCTTTTTTAATTTTGTCGAGTACCCAATAAAATGTAGTTTTTTTTTTTTTTTAATTTCTGGCGGGATCGTATTATGCAACCAAACCAATATATAAGTTAGGAGATCCAGCTTGTATCTTCTTGTAATCTACTAGTGCTTTTCGTACTCTTTAAAGTTTTATATCAGTGTATTGGAAAAATAAGACGTTGTTGCTATGTGTGCATTATATCCACATATCAAGACCTTAAAGTGCAACATCATATCGTGCAAGGGGCGTCACAAATTTGACGTCACAAATCCAACTAGTTTCTCCTCATTAAACTTTTGAAGAGGTATGCGGAAGTGCAAAACAAAACATTTAAAACAACAACTTGTGGGGAGATTACTTTCGGGATTAAATAACAGGAAAGGAGGGTGAACTACTGATATCTTAGTTGTATATATTGAATTATTGATGACATGGTCTTCCCTTTAATTGTTCTCAGAGTAGTTCTGATTAAACTATTCTTTAATATGTTGATCATAATTATTTAATTTGTTCCCAACAAAAGTAACCCCTTCACCTGCATTTGCATTAAGATGTATTTCTTGTGACATTCTCTTTTAAGGGGTGTTTCTTGTAGGACTTAGGTCCTATTTGTGTAAACAACTTATTTAATATTTATACAAAAGTAACTTTGAAAATTAACTTATGAATAAGTTATTTTATATTCAAATATATAATAATAAAAATATTTATTTTTAGTGTTTAGATAGTATTTGCTTCTTAAAAGTTAGACATTTTAACTTTTCAGAAAGCACTAAGAATAACTTTTAGAAAAGTAAGAAGTTATTCGGTCAAACAAGATGAAAAGTAAAAATATGATCTTTAACTTTTAGAAAGTTAAAAAAAAAATATCATAAGTTATACTATCTGAACGGACTCTTAAGCGTCTCTAAGAAAACCTTCTAAATACCTTGACAAAACTTCTCTACGTATTGAGAAAGTTGAGTCACCTTGAGATAACCTCTTAGGCACTGCAAAGAAGGCGAGGCACCTTGAGAAGACTTCTTAGGCGTTCCCAAGAAGGCGAAGAGGCCTAAGAAGACCTCTTAATTAGGTGTTCCGAAGTAGATCACTAAGGCACCCTGAGAAGACCTTCTAGGCATTGCCAAGAATTTTGTTGGATGCCTGACGCTAATTGAATGGGCAACCTGATTGTCATGAAACCATCTCTCTTAAAAGTTTAAGCTAATAAGTAGAGGCACTTGAATGATTTTTATACTTTAATACGTCGGCCTTTTCATACAAATATCTCTTTTGGATTTGAAGTTTGAATTTTTTTTTATCATAAGTGGAGATGGGATGATAAAAACATCAATAATATTATTCTAATACTTTTAATGAGACATTCACTTTTGAGTGTCATATATATATATATATATATATATATATATATAGAGAGAGAGAGAGAGAGAGAGAGATGCGGATGTGGATTTGATTAATTCCAAGTCCAAGTGAACAAGTATAGCCTCTTCATTGATTCTACTTTCTAACATTTTTGGTCATTTTATTTCATACACGTGGAAACTTATAATAACTTCACTCATCAAAATTAAAAGCTTATTATAGTTCCGATTTTATTTTTGAGTTAATGTTCATTTTAGTTCCTAATTTATACTCATGAGTCATTTAGTTCCTGACTTTTAAAATGAATCAAATTAGTCTCTAACATTACAAAACGTGAGCTAAGTTAGTCCCTCATCTCACTTTTATACAAAATTTTATCAATTAAATGATGATATCTAATATTAAGTGATACATTGGCATATCATGTGTCTTCTAAAGTAAAATTAAGTTTAAAATAATAACTCATTTTGATATTTAATATTACACAAAATTGGTTATTTTATGGCTTGAAATGGAAATTTAAATAACTTATTTTGTGTGATTTGAGATACTAAAATGAGTTATTTTAAACTATATTCTACTTTAGATGTCTTATATGGTATGTCGATATCACTTAAAGTTACTTATCATCATTTATTTGATAGAATATTAAATAAAAGTGAATTGATGGAGTAATATGATTCATATTTTGCAATGTCAGGGATAAATTTGACTCATTTTAAAAGTCATAGACTAAAATGACTCACGAGTGTAAAGTCATAAACTAAAATTAGCATTAACTTTTTTTATTTGATGGTTAACTTCTGTAGATCCTAAACTTTTTGGGAATTTTTTTATAGCTGTCTATGCTATAAAAATTTGTAATTGGATTCCTAAATTTATAAAAAATTTGTAATTAATTAAGTTCTTGGACATGATAAAATAGAATATTCTTGATATGTTATTGACGTGATCACTCAAATTAATCAGGCTATAAACTTGTAATATAGAGCAACCTGAACGTTTCCCACGGAATTCGCAATGAACCAATTCGCTAATTGAAACGGCACAACACAGACTTAGCAAGAAACGAAAAAAAGGGGGTTTGTTCGATCTCGATAGCAACAGATAACAATAAAACGAAATTAACAATTAAAATTAACAACCAACCCAACTTAAGTTCCTGAAAATCCGTCATTGGACAATTAATCACGAATTTGTGGTTGATCCTAAACAAATCAGAATCCCTATTCATTTAGAAAACGAAGCTTTAGGCGGATCACCTAGCATTTTATAAGAAACTCGCGTGTTACTCATTCAACGTCCAGTGCCCACTTAAACCCGTTTTGATTTTAAGCCCTTCAGTTAATCAACCTAAATGTTAAATCTAACATTCAACACCCTTCCCTTAAGTTATCCAAAGCGAAATAAAGGGAAAAGAGAAGAACGAACTCAGTATGAGGCAAAAATGTCCTCTAGATTAACGAGACTCAATTCGTGGGTTGATCGATTAGTGCCTTAGCCAACCATGGTAGAAACGAAAACCGAAAAAAATAAAATAAGAAGTTGAACTAGAAAATAAACAATGCTCCAAGTTTGAAATGCTAGAATTGACTACAGCCTATAGAAAGGAGAGCTCAAGAGTTAGACTCTTTGTTTTCCAGCTTAAAAAAAAAACAAAATAAAATAAACCGGTTCAAGGACAAGAACCAACAAAACAAAAATCGAAACTAATGGCTTTGGTCCCATGCAACTTTGCTCCATTTCATGAGCCTTGTCAAATTTGGCCTTTAATGAGCACCTGAAACAAAATTTATGATCAATTCCACTTAAAAATCCAAAATCTAATTTAGACCAAAAACCAATAGTTACACACTAAACAGCCCAAAATCATTATTCAATTACAAAAATAAAGTGTGATAAAAAATCAATTATAGGTATCCTAAATGTTATATATAATAAGAAGGGTGATGTCATTACTAGCATATCACACAGTGTCAGCAAACAATAATATAAGAACAGATTAAAAGCATTCAGGGACCCAATTATAAATTTTGACATTATAGTTCATTTGAATTTTTTAAAAAGTTCACGGAGCTACATATTAATTTAACCTTATTTTATTTTATTTTATTAACATGATTTAGAATTTGTATCTAACAGATGATGAGTTGATAATAATGCCTTGTTACGGCTGTCGCCATGCGCCAAATTTGAGGTAATTTGCCTCCCCGGTGTGGACTAAGTTGGCAATTTGTGATCAATTCGGCTTAAGCATACAGTTATTATACTCTCAAATTCAAATTCACAATAGAAATACATGCAGTCAGAGACCTGCAAATTATAGGCATGAGTGTATCCCGAAATTAATTATTAAGGAGCCAATTTATATTAGTGATGATATTTGAATAACATGTTTAGTTTAAGAACTTATACTGTATCTTACATTTATTGAATTAAGTTCATGAGTAAGATGTTCTTGATCATATCATAATTTTCATTTGTAAGCTAATCATTGTTAACTTTTTTATTAAATAAATAGGAAGGCAAATTTTTATCTTAATTGTTAAATCTATTTTATCATTTACACTTAATCCTAATAATTAAAAACTTCTTAATTTCATATTTTAGATAAATATCAAAATGTCTCTTATATTTTTCTCGTTCCATTTATTCTCCACATTTTTCCTGACCTGATATTTGTTTCAAATTTCCTTCAAATATTTTTCAAATCTTATCTTCTTTACAATACCTCTCCATATTTCCTTATCATGCATGCACAAGATGGAAACTTATCAAATGACTATATCAAAGTGTACAGAACGGCGATCAAATCAAATATCGTAATGTTATCTTAAGTCCAAAAACTCCTAAATTGCCACTAATTACCACTATAAGCACGTGTTAAGTATCACATCACATATAATGTAACTAATATGCATCATATATACTGGTGGGGCGTGTTCAAATTCCACAAATAAGCATATATAAAAGATAGTCATTAACGGTCACCACTAGATGAACACGGGATAAGGAAAAATTAAAGAATCAAATTCTTTAGCATCTTTGAGGAGTAAACTTCAGCATAAGAACAAATGCTACTTAAAGAAAGAGAAATTTGGCGTGGAAAAAATGAAATAAATAAGAGTTTAATTTTTTTGTATTAACAATGTAAAATGATTTTATATGGTCATCAAATAAAATAAAATAACAAAGCATATAGAGTAATTACCTATTATCATAACTATCCATCATGATTTGTATATTTTGGTAAAATTATATTAGATAACGGTAGAAATTACTCAATGAATAATAGAGGCAGTGGCGGAGCTTGAACAAAAATTTTGGAGGGGAAAAAGGCTTCACATGTCAATTAAATTTCAAAAATCAAATCAAATTAAAATTAATTCCACATCTATATATAAATTTTATTGCAAATAACTAACATAATAAAAACTAATGTATACTTGGATTAATATTTGTGAGATTAAAATTATTTCAATAATTGAATGCATTTATAATTGATTATGTCAAAATCAATTTTTTGTTTGGTTGTACTAGCTTAAAAGCAATTTTTAAGTGGTGTTTTTTGTTTGGAACATATGAAAATAATGACTTTTTTTTTGATAAATTTTCTATATTTTATAATATTTGCTACTTAGGATTATTTTAATAAAAGCATTAAAATGCTAAAGTAAATTATTTTTGCTTATAATAAAAAAATTAAAAATCTGCTTTCACTTATAAATGAATTTTAGAATGAAAATTAGTTTTTGTTTTATCCAAACAAGTAAAGTCATTTTAAATTTAGATGAAAAACCTTTTCTTTCTATATTATATTCCCAAACATACATCTAATAATATAAATTTTTTTATAAGTATTATTAAGAATTAAAGTAGAGCACAAAGTTAACAAATCCATTGTCTATGCATTGAATCTGCTCTTATAATTGCTTATGTAATATAAAAAAATGATACTTAATTATGATGTGATCTTTTCTCTTTAATTAAAAGACAAGTTAATAGAATTTAAATTGAAAAAACTCATTTATATATAATAACATAATCTATTAAGGATAACATATCACACTTTTATTTATTATACATATTTAACTTTCACACAAACTATTTGAAAAATTATACGTATATAAAAAGATACAATTGGATAACATTATATAAGTTTCTTAGATTTTCATTATATTTAAATTTAAATTTAAATTTATTTTCTTTATATATATATATATATATATATATATATATATATATAATTTTTTGGAAAAAAATTTGGGGGCCATCTATGAAGTTCCGCCACTGAATAGAGGAATTAGATGCATGCCACCATAACCTTGCGGAAGAATAACGCTTCCCTTTTTGTCTTATATATATAACCCGTGCTTCTATAATTTTGCCATATGAACTTAACCGTTCATCGTGATACAAACACTTGTTACCATCAACTACATCAAACACTTTATCAAAGTAATATAAAATATATACATGGGAAACAGTCCTTCCACCGGTCTTCGTCCTGGAAATGGAGATAATTCTTGCGTAGTAAGTGTAAGAGGAACATCTGCTAGGCTTCATTTCAGAGGAAGAGAGGTTGAGCAAACAATCGATGGAGGAATCACCGAGTCATGGTCAATGCGATATCAAAGTGCAGGTATGCCAGAAGTTTGTCTGTTCATTTTAAGAAAGGCTTTAGGAAATACTACTATGATTTCTCCTCTTCACGATGACAAGTTATTAGAAATCAAAATCTTCGATGAATTTTATGAATTGGGAGCATGCGAATGTTTTAAGATGACTGTGAGAAGAGATGAAGCAGGTCTTTTTTACTACAATTTACGTTTGAAGATGAATTTCTACATTGTAAAAGATTTAGGTAGTATTACTTCAAATGCATTAGGCGACATTATTGAAACTCATATTGATATGTATGGGGTTGGACCAACGTGGGGTCTTCTGGTTGGGGAGTGGAAGAGAAAGAGTAAGAATCAAAATTATTACACTGCGACAGTGGGACATTATTATGTCAATGTTGAGAATGGAGAAGATGTTGGCCTTTCTGTGGTAGTCAAAAGGATTAGAGTGTCACCTAATGGCCAATTTGATTTTGCTGTGGAAGGCCCTGAACGACACCCCGTTAATGCATTGGCTTACATGTTTAAAGAAGTGCTTAGAACTAGGACTTGGAAGCCTACTCATTGTCCTCATTGTGCTGATAATAAATATTTCCGTGGCAAGCAATTTGAGAGTGACAGTGACATAGACAATTTTCCTGCACCACCACCTCATGGCCTCGCGAGACATGCAGGAAGCATTGTTTCCAATGAAGGAAAGTTTAATGGCAATAATAATGGTAATACCTATATCAATTACATTTATGGGGGAAAATGATAACTGTGTGTACTACCATAGTTTTTCTTTTTTTTGAAAAAAAAAATCTTGTTGGGTACCGTGTAATGTACGTAGTTTCCTTTTTATCTTGGGAATCATATTCTGTAATGAGTTAAGAGATCTAACTTGTGTCTACCTGAAATCAACTAGTGCTTGTACTTTTAAGCTTTATATTAGTGTACTAGATAATTAAATAGCGTGGCTATGTTTACATTTTATTTACATAGGGTGGATTCTGTGTTGGTTCAAATCTCGTTTTGTCCTTTGTGGCCCATGTGGCATTGTTATATAGGAAGATTGTTTGAGGGCTAAAAAAGTTAAGGGTATGTTTGGTTTAGTTTTCATTTTTAGTTTTTATATTCAATTTTTTAGTTTTTAAAAATTTATGAAGAAAATTGAAACTGAAAATGAAAAATGAAAACTAAGAGTTATGTTTGCTTTGTAGTTTTCAGTTTTTTAGATTTGTGAAGGAAAAACTAAAAAATGAAAACTCAAAATTTCAATTTTCATTTTTTTAATTTTTCCTTCACAAATCTGAAAAATTGAAAACGGAAAGCAACATAAAATTTTGAGTTTTCAATTTTTCAGTTTTCCTTCACAAATCTAAAAACTGAAACTCAAAGGAACAAACCTAGAATTTGCACTTTTCAGAATTTTCAATATTTTCTTCATAAAATCTGAAAACTGAAAATGAAAACTAAAAACAGAAACTGAAACAAAAGGTTCTAAGTCGTCACTTGGGGGAGCGATTTCTAACAACAAAAATCAAATTTATAATTAAGTCACCATGTGACTGGCAACTTACTCTGGTAGTTTATCTCAGTTCTCTTAATCTTCTTTATCCGTGGGCTTTTCTACCATGGATTTCAACAATAACTATAACTATAACTAAACGTGATTCTAATTTCTACTCATATATTCGGGTGCGTAGCATAAGATCAAGAAAGGAATGAGAAACTAAAAGAAGACAAACTGGAAAAGGATCATGCAAAAGTAGCAGGGGAAATATGCAAAAACTTTGTCGCTCAATCGCCCAAAAGAATTCACTGTCTAATTCATGTGAATCACAGAGGAGGAAACAGGTCTTCATCAGCTTAAAAAAAAAAGCAAAAACCATACGCACTCTTAAACCATGTTTGCAAATTCACACACACCATTGCATTGATTAATCTACTACAATACCCTCCTCATATTTTCATATGCATGGAAACTTATCAGATGACTATTAAAGTACAAAGAACAGCTAGCAATCAAATGAAATATTCGAAATGTTATCTTAAAACCCAAAATTTCCTTATAAAGTGCCACTAGTTACAACCATAACCGGTGGTTAATAATCACATCACATGTAATGTGAGTAACTAATACGCTGCATATATATAGTTTTGCTTATGGTCAAATTCCAAAAATAAGCATATTTAAAGATACCCACTCACGGCACCACAAGATGAACATGGATAAGGCAATGGATTCCAACTTTAGTATCGATAACAAGTGCTAAATAAAGAGAAATTCGGTGTGAAAAAAAATAAAATAATGGAGGATTATTTAGATGCCACCATAAGCTTGCGGAAGAATAAGGCCACCCATTCAGTCCCTCAACTCCTCTCTCTCTATATATATCCTGGGCGTCTGTGATTTTGCCATAAGAACACTCAGTATCAACCACATCATAAATTTGATCAAACTTCAAAGCAATACCCATGGGAAACAATACTGGTGGGCTTCGTCGTCACAATGCCCAAATTGTTCTTACATAGAAAGTGTAGGACGATCTGTTGGAATTCAATTTAGAGGAAGAGAGGTTGAGCAAGGCAACGAAGGAGAAAGCGCCGAGTCATGGGCAATCGTATACAATGCAGGTATGGCAAAATGTTTCTTCTTTTTACTATGCAAGAGTTTTAGAAATACCATGAGTCCTCCTTATCTTGATGACAAGTTATTAGAAATCAAAATCCTAGACTATACAATTGGATTCCAAGCCTTTGTTGTGACTCTGCAAAGAGATGCAGCGGATCTTCTTGATTACACAGACCAGTACTTCTGGGCGAAAGAATACGCACGGTAAGTCCGAGCATTTCTTTAATGATACTACTAATTTATACGGCGGCATTACTCACACGATTTTTAATATTTATGGGAGTGGAGAAACGAAGGGTCTTGTGTTAAAGGAGAACAAGACAAGAGTAAGGATAAAAATCCTTTCATGGCCACAGTGGCACATTATTCTGTTAATACTGATCGAGAATGGAGAAAAGGCGGGTTGGTCTTTCCGTGATAGTGAAAGGGATAAGAGTGTTACATAATGGCAATTTTGATTTTGTTGTGCATGGCCAGCTGGAAAAGCACTCTACCAGTGGATTGCTTAACATGTTTGAACAAGTCCGTAAAACCAAGACTTGGACACCTATCTATGGCCATCATTGTAGAACATTATACAGAGGCGGCACGCTGCGATATTACGATCTGATGTGAAAACAGCGACACGGACAATGTTCCTGCAGCACCACTTTCAAAGCAGCAGGCGAAATGCAGGATGCATTGTTTCCAATGGTGGAAGGTTTTGGGACAATAATATTTGTACTAGTTTTATGGAAGAAAGAGTTGTATTATATGAACCCCTTTAATTTGTATAGAGAATTTGAACACCTAGAGAGAAGAAGGAAAAAAAAAATTGTAAAAGAAAAAGAAGAAGGTGAAAAAAGATAAAGAGTAGAAAAGAAGGGAGGTGTTTGGTATCCCACAATTGTTGGGTATATAAATATTTTTACTCAGTATTGCTATAGTTGGTTTTTTTCCCCTTTTTTTTTATTGTGTTCAGTGCACAATAATGTTGTTTTTTTTTAATCTTTCGGATTGTATTATATATGTAACTAATTAAGTTGAGAGATCAAACTTCTATCTGACTGAAATCTTTTTTAAGTTTTATATAAATGCACTGGAAGATAAAATATTGTTGTTATGTCTACACGTTATTGTTTCTCTCTTAGTTAGAGGGGTCTCTGGATTGAGATTGACCTATGTGGGAGCATATATAATCTCGTGGCCATAACGAGGGGAATCATCATTATGGTGATCATAATGGAGGTGGGTTATCGTTATAGCGAGGATCCAAGGGAGTCATAAATGTCAGGGAAAAAGGGCATCATAACCTTGCAGAAGTATAATTCCCTTTCGGTCCTCTACATATAATAACGGGGTGTCTGTACGTAATTTTGCCATACTAGCCCAACCAAGCATGCATTAGACATATTGATGTAGGCTCAACTATACCTTATATCTGAGTCAATGAAATTAATACACAATGGAAACAGTCCTGTTACCCCCACTGTTCTTTGTCTTAGCCATAGAAGAGAGAGGGACCAATTGAGTACCTAGAACTGGAAGGACTTAGAGGTCAAAAACCGGTCAGAACTAGTAAAAACCGGAATCGATCGGGTTTTAAAGGTTTCCAGTTTGGTTATTTTACTTGAAAAAAAAAAAAGGAAACTCCAATACACTGCCATTTTGGACCTTGAGACTTTAGGGTTCTTCAAGCCTCACTTAGAAAGGTAGAGGCATCTAAAAGCTTGAAACACTTCAAGCTCAAATGGGACAACACATCGCTTCGCCGCCTCCGCTTAGCGCCTCCACCCACTACTCCACGTTGCTCCGTCGTTCGCCCCTCTCGCCGCTCGTCCTGTGCCGCGTGGTGCGTCGCCTAGCTCCTCACGTTGCGCCGCGTTGCGCTTCGCCCTCTGCTGGATCGTCGCCCTTGCTCCTTGCGTCGCTCTCCCTCCTTTTGCTCCTCCTCGTCCTCTTTGCCCTCTGCTAGCTTCTCTCACGAAGCGCCTCTACTCCACCCTTGCTTCTCCGTGCGCAGCGCTCGCTTCTCGCCCTCGCCTACGCATTGCTCCGAGCCACCTCGCCGTTGCCGCCTCACCACCAGCTCAAATGAGTGGTTCATTGTCACTTTTCTTCTCTGTTACATCTTCATTCATGTTGTCATAATTTTTAGTGACTGGGCACCTTACTTGCTTTGTATTGGCTTCAAAGGGGAAAGAAAACAAGTGTAGTCCGATGCTTGTCCTTGGTTATGCATAGAGTAGCTGTCCTTGGTTATGCATAGAGCTTGAGTAGCTTGAATGAAATGGGCATTGTTCTTCATTGCTTGCTTTCTAATTTTGAGATAAAATATCTTTCATGTAAATCATTTTTGAGACTAGTTCAAGCTTCAAAATCAAAGAAGTTGTTTATAATTTTAATAGCCTATACTATCAAATATTTTGCCTTTTAGTTTGTATTGTTGCTAAGTGTTCCTGAATGAGAATGGTATTTAATAAATTGTATGTCAATTGTCAGGATTATTAAAATGGATTATTTTGTGTTGGTTATGTTAATATTGATGACTTAATATAGGTTTTTGCTTTTGAATTTATCATATATATATATATATATATATATATATATATATATATATATATATATATATTTATTATATTCCAGTAACCAATGACTTGGTTAACCTATGAAAATTTGAACCAGTGCCCTCACTTAGCAATGGGTCCGATTTTCTCTTCGTTGCTCTTAGCAATGGGAATCGTTCTTACCAAGTACAACTAGGAAGTACTACAGTTTACTTCAAAGGAAAAGAAGTTAAGGAAGAAGCCAATGGAGAAATCACCGAGTCATGCCAAGTGTCATACCACGTAGGTAATAGCTCAACTAGGAAGATCGCTTTAACCAGGCCCAAAAACTCCAATAGTCCTTTAGATATCAAACTCAATGGTGGTTTGGAACCATTGTTGGGAGTATATAACTTTTTTATCAGTAGATGTGATGGGTTATCATCATATTTAATAATAATAAAGAGAGTAAGTATCTAAACAAAACACTCATTTTTAAGTGCTGAAATAATATTTTTATTCTTTTAATTAACTCAAGTTCACTAGCCCCAATCTTTTCCGACTCAATCTCAAATTAGCAAGAAATAGGAACCACATCATCATGATCTTTTGATCATTGTCGAAAAAGTAAAAGAGGTACATGTTATATTCTTTTAGTTTAATTTTAATTTACACTGTTATTCAATTAAATCTCTTCTTTTACATGATTTTTTAAGTAGTGGTGTTAGAAGTTAAACATATTTATTGATATTTCATTATATGATTAGTGGATTGTGTAAAAAAAATTTACACTATTAATGTATTCAAATTAAATCCTATGTTTTTAATTATGATATTCCTATACTAATTTTTTTAACAAATAATAAAATAAGATAAATTTTTTTTGAATATTTATTAATTCCTTTTTCCCTTTCAATATACACTTATGTAAAATATACAAGCGTAAAAAAAATATACACGTATGTAAAATATATCAAACAAGTATTATTTCTTTAAAATAATAAATTTAGAGCAGTGCGTAAAAAACTATTTTTCCAAATATAATAAAGATCGTTTTTAATGATGCATATTAATTTAAAATTTAAGTGATTTCACTTGTTCTTATTTTTCTTAAATAAGATGTGCTCCTCTAGTAAATACTGAAAAACTAGCGGAAATAAACTTTATTACCATAATAGACTGACTCAAATAATTGTAGTAATAGTTTATGGGAAAAAAAAAATCATCGAATAAAGTAATAATCGAACCTGCATAATTCTTCTGTTTAAGTGAAGTTGATCAAATGGAAGAGTCGGATATGAAGTCACAGCGACAGCATGTGAGAACAATTGTTAATTGAAAAAGAGAAATTCGGTGTGAAAAAAGAAGAAGAGAAAAGCAAGAAATCATGGAGGAATTAGATGTGAGGGAATCATAACCTTGCAGAAGAATAACGCTTCCCTTTCGTTCCTCTACATATATGTAACAAGTGTATGTGTCCATAATTTTGCAATACACCCAACCATATGCATACATGAGACATGTAGATGTAGTCTCAACTATACCATATACTTGATCAAAATACACATGGGAAACACTCCTCCTACCCCCTCCAGTCTTCGTCTTGTTAACGGAGATCTTTCTTCCCAAGTACAACTAGGAAGATCTGCTCGGATTAACTTCGGAGGAAGAGAGGTCAAGCAATATTTGTTGAGTCCTGCCAATATATCACGAATTGTTGAGTCATGGCAACTGGCATACGAAGTAGGTAAGTCAACTTTTGTCGTCTATTTAACAAAGATAAAAAACAACGACAGTTCTTTCTTAGGTATCGAAATCCGTGATTATGCATATGGAGTGCCAAGGTATTACTTTCACGCCGATGTCACCCTGGAAAATGCTGAAGCAGGTCTTCTTGACAGCAGTATGCTTGATCCAGAGGAAGAGAAAAAAGGGACATGGGCTACAATGCATATGAATAAGTTGCTTTCTGTCGATACTGAAAATTTTGCATCTAGTACAACTAACGCAGGCGGTGGCATTACAAACACGAGTTTTTATTTTTATGGGGTGGAACAAGGCTGGATTTAATACTTGTCGAATGGAAGAGAAAGAGAAGGGATGAAAAACCTTATGCGGGGATGGTGGCTCATTATTATGCTAACACAGAAAGCGGAGAAGATGTTGGCCTTTCAGTGGCACTGAAAAGGATTGGAATGTCAGGTGATGGCCATTTGGATTTTTCTGTGGATGGCCCTGAACAACAGCCCGTAGCTGAATTGCATTACATGTTTGATCGAGTCCGTAGAACCAGGACCTGGAAGCCTTCTTATTGTCCTCATTGTGCTGATAAAATTATTCAAAGGCAGCACGCAGACATGTGGCAATCTGGGAGTTCAGACAGCGACGTAGACGATGTTCCTGTTGCACCGCAACCTAGTCATGGGCAAAACGCAAGGGGTCTTCTCGCCAATGATGGAAGGTTTAAGGGCAATGATAACAGGCGCGCAGACATCTGGCAATCTGGGAGTGCAGACAGCGGCGTAGACACTGTTCCTGTTGCACTGCTACCTAGTCGTGGGCAAAACGCAAGGGGTAGGTTTAAGGGCAATAATAACAGGCGCGCAGACATCTGGCAATCTGGGAGTGCAGACAGCGGCGTAGACACTGTTCCTGTTGCACTGCTACCTAGTCGTGGGCAAAACGCAAGGGGTCTTCTCGCCAATGATGGAAGGTTTAAGGGCAATAATAACGGTAATCTCAATATCAAGAATCTCATCCTTGGACGAAGAAGAAGATAGCTTTATGTGTGCTGCTATATAGTTTTCTAATATATATATATTTTTTTTTGCTGGGAACACAATCATGGAGATAAGGAATGATTCTAGAAGCACCGATGATGGCAAGGATAGCAAAAATCATGGCAAGGGTGGCATCACATGGATTGATGAGCTGGAAAGTTAGTTTTGGGTTGTGCAACTTGCATAATTAGTTCACATGCTGTGTGACTTTGTTATTTCCCCGTTTGTATTTTCTCCCTTTTACCCATGCTTTCCCTCTGTATAAGTAACTAGCACATCATCAATAATACTTTTGAGCCTTTACACTCCAAAATATGCCTATCTGTTTAGAAATCTGATACACAATACTGTATTTTCTTTTTTGTTTCGACTTGAGGGTCATGTTATGTATCCAACAACATTGGAGATCAAATTTGTGTCTGCTTGAAATATCCTAGTTGGTGTAATGTTAAGCCTTATATCAGTGTAATAGAAAAAATAAAAGCTTTTGCAACAACATGCAATTTGACAAGGGGCATCACAAATCCAACTAGCCGGTACGTCATCTTTAAACATTTGAATATAATCTGGTATATAGTGAAGCAAAAAAAAAAGAATAATAGAGATAAATAGAGGGAGAGATCAGAGTATAGAGCATGAGAGTTTGTGGTGGGGAAAAATCTAATTCCCATCTGAATGAATACGATAATATATACAACGTGTAAGTCTAACTATAACCAATGACGTAACCAACTCTTATATAAGCTGAAAATATAACCAACCATATGTACAAAACTAATTTTGTATATATACACAACACACAAAACAATCTAAACCACAACTCAGGGGTAGATTACGTTAGAGATTGAATTAGAACCCCATTCCCATTCCTTACAAAAATATTGAAACAAATGAGTTCCTCTAGAGTTGAAAATCTACTTGAGGTTCCTTAACATTCACTGTAGCTTGTAGGACACTTTTGACCATATGATGATCAACCATTTATCACTGTTCATATTGTCTCTTCAGAGATCAAAATTTCCTGCATTTTATATGTTGAGAAACCTTAAATAGACTTTCGACTCACGAAAAACTAATTTATCCCTTGATATTTTTGTGAGAGATCAAATTGGAGTTGTTGTCTAAATCACATGAGAAAAGGGATGCCACATACGCTCTAGGAATGAGGTCTTTCTTTCATGCTGCAGAATTCACACAATCCTCGCCTGCAAGGCCCAAGCCAATTAAAACAAATTAATGAGTATGTGGATTTAGTTGATTCCAGGTCTAACTGAACGTGTATCGCCTCCTCATTTCGCTTTTCTCAAACATTTTTGCTCATTTTATTTTATTTCATACATGTGGAAAGGTTTAATTATTTGGTTCAACAAAATTAAACTTATTTAATGTTGTCTCTTTTTTTATATTTGATTTCGCTAATAACAGATGAGTTTATAATTGCCTCGTTACAGGACCCACCGTCGGCCAAGAAGTAATTTCTTGCTCCTGAATGTGGCTAAGTTTGCAATTTGAGATACTATGCAGTAATTTTTTACCCTTTTACAAATTTGCCTCGGTACAGGTGCCACCCTCTTTCTTCTTCCTTTCTGTGTGTGTATATATAATTTCTTACCTTTCTCTATCTTTATTTATGACACCCTCTTTCTTCTTCCCTTTTTTTATTTTCTTTTTCTTCATTTATTTTTTCCCTCACTTTCTTACCACATGATGTGATTTGTTGTTATTCTAGTTGATGAGTTTTCCTGATGGTTGTGGTGTCCAATTAGTTTGAGATAGTACTAGACTTGTTCACATTTGATGAATCTTGCTATTATTGACACTCATGAGTTTTGCAAGAAACGGTTATGAAGCCATGAACATGAGCAAAGCTTAGAAAATTGAGAGAATGGAGAGAGATCTGAACCCAAGAATGAGTGAAAATGATCACTTAGCTTTTATTGATTGCAAAAGAATGTTTATATACAGGAATTGCCAGCTATCAATGAGCTGGAATGGTAAACTACCTATAACAGAAAAATAATAGAAGCTAACTATCGAGAAACCAAAAGTAATGAATGTACATGATATGTAATATATGTTAAGAGCCCTGAAGCTTGGCATGGATGTTTAACAAGAGCTTGGAGAAAGGAGAGAGAATTGAGGCAAGGGAAGCGGCTTGGTGCAGATATCGGAATCTGAAGTGAAGAACGAATTAGAAGTAAGAAGAGAAAACCAGACTTTATTTTTTAATGACATGGCAATCAAGCTCGATGTGTTTTGTACATTCGTGAAATAAGGATTGGTTGCAATCTCCATAGTAGAGCAATTGTCGCAGTAAATCAAAGTAGGTGTAGTGAATGGAACTTGTAAGTCACGCAACAAAAATGATAACCACTATAATTCATAAGTAGTGGCCTAAGGCATGGTATTCGACTTCAAAGGAGGAGCGAGATACGGTGGGCTATTTCTTTGATTTCCAAGAGATCAAAGAGTCACCAAGAAAAATGCAGAAGCCTTAATAGAGCGGCGACTAGGCAAGAGCCAAGCCTAAATCCTGAAAGCCTTGAGCTATAGAGGGCATGTGGGAGGAAAGAATGCCCAAGAGAACCTTTCAGGTAGTGTAGGATGCGCAAAGCTGAATGATGAGCAACCATTGGCTTGGATAAGAATTGACTAAGGTAGGTCACGCGTAGCATATATCCAGTCGTGTGTTGGTGAGATAGAGTAGTTGGCCTATGAGACGGTGATAAGCAGCTATCATCAAAAGGGTGACCATCATCCTTGATTAGTTTGACCGTATGGTGTATGGGCGAAGATGCTGGCTTGCAAGCCAATAAGCCTAGATTCT
Source organism: Dalbergia oliveri (assembly GCA_030441495.1). NCBI lineage: Eukaryota > Viridiplantae > Streptophyta > Magnoliopsida > Fabales > Fabaceae > Dalbergia > Dalbergia oliveri. Next base: position 32,195,253 of record JAMLFY010000010.1, read on the forward strand.
AGCAATTCAAGGACATATTTGCATTGGCAAATAGAGATACCATGAGATGAACGCGCAACCTCAAGGCCAAGGAAGAAACAAAGGGGACCTAAGTCCTTGATCTTAAAGAGATGGTCAAGTTGTTGTTTGATACAAGTAATCTTTGAAGCATTATTGCCTGTTAGAAGCATGTCATCAACATAAATTGAAACAGCTGTGAATAAGTTAGAACTGGCCTTGGTGAACAAAGAGTGGTTAGCACTAGATTGAACGTATCCAGAGGATGTGAGAACATGTGAAAGCTTCTTATTCCATTGTCTACTAGCCTGACGTAAGCCATAAAGGGATTCCTTAAGACGACAAACCATGTTTGGTTGAGGAGCTGTAACACCAGGCGGTAGCTCATATAAACCTCCTCATGTAGATCCCCATGGAGGAAGGCATTATTCATGTCCAGCGTTCTAGGGCCAGTTCTGTTTGTTGCAAGGGCCAAGAGAAAATGCACAGTGGTGAGCTTTGTCACTGGAAAAAAGGTCTCGAAGAAGTGGATTCCTTCAATTTGCGTGAAGCTCTTTAGCAGCCAGGCCTTGTAGTGTTCAATGGAGCCATCTGCCCGTATTTGACCCATATAGCCATTTGCAGCCAATCAGTTTCTTATCTGGGGGTAGAGGAACAAATTCCCATGTTCCCGTTTTATCCAAAGCCTATAATTCAACTTTCATGGCTTGTTGCCAATTCTCATTCTTAGCGGCTTGACGATATGTCTTGGGTTCATGGTTAGAGGAAATGGCAAGGACAAATTTTTATAATTGGGTGAGAGGGAGTTGTAAGATAAATAATGTGAGAGAGGATACCTTACAATTGAATATGATGGATTTGCCTTGCAATGATGGTGGCCAAATTGTGGTGATAGTCTTACAAGTATTGAGGCAAGTGGCGAGGGTGGGTGGAACGACGAAAAGGTGGTGATGTTGTGGGGTCAAGGTTTGAAATAAGGTTTGGGTCATTGGTATTATCGGGTAGGAGTAAGGGGCATGGTTGGGTGAGTAGAGGTGGGGTGGGGAGGGAGGGGACGATGGGATAAGTAAGAAAAGTCCATGTTAGGATTATGTAAGTCAAATGTGGTGGGTGAATCATTGTGGGGTCGGTTTGGTGGGGTGAATGGTGATGTGATTGTTTGAATAGGAATTTTCATGGAATATTACATTACGTGACACGAATATGGCTCTAGTATGAATGTCATAAATTAAGAATCCTTTCACTCCAGGTTTGTGGCCAAGATAAATTCCTTTTCTTGCTCTGGGTCCAGTTTGGTTTGATTAACTGAGAGTGTGGAGGCAAAACATGCACAACCAAAAATTCGGAGTAAAGACAAATCAGGGGGTTTCTTGTGTAATAGTTCAAATGGTGTTTTATTGGATAAAATTTTGCTGGGAGTCTATTGATTAGGTGTATAGCATGGCTAGCAGCAAAATGCCAGAAGTTTTTGGGTAGATTTGACTGAAACATGAGAGCTTGAGTAATGTTTAAAATGTGTTGGTGCTTTCGTTCAACAACAACATCATTTTGTTGTGGTGTTTCAACACAGAATTTTTGGTGCAAAATGCCTTTGTTAGCAAAGAGGTTTTTCAAATTAAATTCAAGTCCATTGTTAGATCTAATTGATTTAACTTTGCAAGAAAACTGGATTTTAACAAGTTGAATAAAGGAAGCAATGCAGTTTGGAACTTCAGATTTTTGTTTCAATAAGAAAATCCATGTATGCCTAGAAAAGTCATCAACTATAGTGAGAAAGAATCTATGACCTGAAATGGAGGTAACTGAAATTGGTCCCAGATGCCCATGTGAAGTAATGCAAAAATACAATTTGATCTAGTAGAACTAAGGGTGTATGGTAATTTTTGTTGTTTTGCAAGATGGAGATATTACACGACATTTCACATGATGAAGAGGAAATGAAAAGGAACTTAGAGTGTAAAATGAAAATTTTATTTAGGGAGGGGTGGCCTAATCGAAAATGCCATCTATCATGTAATGTGGTGTCTGTGCAATTTACATGTGTTTTGGGGAATGGTGGGGGCATGGAAACTTGTAGGACATAAAGACCATCTACCGCTTTAACAGATCCATTCATCTTCATACTGATTTGGTCCTGCACAATACACAATTTATCAGTGAAGGAGACATGACAATGCAAGGAAGTGGTGAGTTTGCTAACTGAAATATAGCTGAAGGAGAAGGAGGGCAGGTATAGTACATTATGTAAGACCAATGAATCAGAAAACAAACAGTGCCAACTATATCTGTTAAGACTTGGTTACCATTTGGAAGGAGAATAGGGATTGGGTTAATGTTTTGGTGAGTGACAAACATGTCTAAAGAACTGCATACATGATTAGTGGCACCTGAGTCAATGAACCAAAGTTTGGCATGAGTATTAAGATTGAAGGCAAGGATGATACCTGGTGTGGTGGTGATTGGGTTGGGGGGACCATAGGTAGGTGGTGGATATGAGGGTTGGGCAACTATATTGTTGGAAATGTGATGGTTTTGGTTAGGAGTGGGGGTACTACCATGCTGAGACTGAGATTTGTGCAACAAGGCTATGAAGCCTTCATCCTGATCCTTAGTCAAAAGAAATTGGAATTTTGTTCAACTATTCCTACTTGTTGTTGTTCCTCCATGTCACATTCATCTGAGGACACAAAATTCATAATAGATCTATTCTGGAAATTGGGAGGTTTCCGTGTTTTGCCAGCAAGTCTCAATGGTGTGGCCTGGTTTGCCACAGTGACTACAAAATTTTCTGGTATTCTAATAGTTGCCTTTAGTGAACTTTGGCTTATTGGCATTAGGAGCCTTCATATTAGTAGAATTATTGTTTACAGCAAGTATTCGAGCAATCTCTCCATTCTCATGTGCAAAATGTCACTCTTGTTGTAGAATGAGTGAATAAGCCAGGTTCAAACTTGGCAATGGATTCATGAGCAATAGCTGAGATCTCACACCAGAATATTGATCATTCAATCCTTTCAAGAAACTCATTACACAATCTTGTTCACGATAATTCTTGCATACACATTGCAGGCCACAAATGCATAGATTTATAGGTCTAAGGTTCTCCAATTCTCCCCATATAGCTTTCAGCTTGGAAATAACTAGTGACAGATACATTTCCTTGCTTCAAGGAATACAATTCTACATTCAAATCAACTATACCACTGTGATTATTTTGTTGAAATCTTGTTTTCAACTTACACCATAGGTCGAAAGCTTTGGTGATGAATATGATGCTTTGTGAAATTTCAGGGGATAAAGCTATAACTAACCAGGCTAAAACTATTTTATTACTTCGATCCCATGCAGCTCTCAAAGGATCATCAATGTTAGGTTGAGGTAATGCATCAATGAAACCTAGTTTATTTTTTACATCTAAGGCAACAACCATAGATCCTCCATACATTGTAATTGGATTCGTTAACAAGGAAGAAACAATCAACACACTTGGATTCTCTCTAGGATACAAGAAATAAGGACTTGTTGGATCCTGCATGGATTGAGCACCGTGCTGAATTGCTTGAGCAATAACTTGATCTGCTATGTGATGCACTTGATTCGCCATTTTCAAAATCAAAACACAGCTTGATGACCAGGTAGCACAAATCGATGAACATGTAGCACAAATTGCACAGAAACTGATTGATGAATCAATCGCAAAGAGAAGTTAGATTGAGGAAAGATCAAAAGGAGAGGATGGCGATGCGAGGAGAGCTCAAAAGAGCTCTGATACCATCATGAGTTTTGCAGAGAAAATGGTTACCGAAGCCATGAACATGAGCAAAGCTCAGAAAATTGAGAGAATGGAGAGAGACTTGGAACTCTGAACTCAAGAATGAGTGAAAATGATCACTTAGCTTTTATTGATTGCAAAAGAATATTTATATACAGAGGAATTGCCAGTTTAATGAGCTGGAATGGTAAACTACCTATAACAGAAAAATAATAGAAGCTAACTACCGAGAAACTAAAAGTCATGAATGTACATGATATGTAATATATGTTAAGAGACACGTCAAGCACATCAAAAGATTGCATTGGGTCAAGTATGAGCAGAGTGTTGATGGTGGATATGATGAGGTTTAAGTTTTATGTTATCGACATTCTTCTTGAAGGTGCTTACTAGGCAATAGACCTCAATCACTAGTGTGTGACCAATTTTTGTTGCTGTGTGTTGTGACGTTTGATACTCTGGAGTGAGCATTTTGTTTTGTCAAAATTGTGGTTATGTTGCTCTAGGTAAGAATTTAAGCTAGCTTTTAGCTGGTAAGATTATGGTGTGCTTCATGCAAAGTTAGAATGGATGCAATTGACCCAATCTAAGTATTCAATGGAAGATTAATCACAAGATAACTTTGAGAATTCTTGCAGACAGTCAACCTGTATGCATCTTTTCTCATACAGGATTGAAGACATTAGATGAAGCTTGCAGAAAAGCAACATACACTAGATCATATTGATGACTCTCATTAGGTTGTCAATGTTCCATTGTTACTTAGCATGTAATGGTGTTATTTGACTATTGGGTCTAGCCAATTATGAGCCATTAGGTTGTTCTTAAAGTTGTAGTGTTTTTTCTTGCGGTTAGTTAGCTTACAAGTAAATGAAATATACCTAGTTTCTTCAAAAATAAAAATAAAATTAGGAGGTCCTTATAACACAGTCCAAAAAATTAAAAAAACTAGCAAAAATTTTGATTATCCTTTGATAAACCAATTTAGTTCCATTGAATTTGTTTCTAATAAATTTTCATAATTTAATAGTTTGAACTAATTAAAAAGAAGAATTGAATCTTCAAAAGAAGCAATGATCGCAACCTCTATCTAATTTTAAAGTAGAGTTAATATCAAATGGTAGAATCGAATAGATAAAAAAAAAAAGGCATCAAATGTACAACTTTGAGAACAAATGCTATTAAAAAAAAATTCAGTGTGTAGAAAAAAAAATCATGAAGGAATTGGATGCCATGCCACAACTAATACAACATGTGGTTCATTATAATATCATATCTAATTCAAATTTTTAAAAAGTGCACAAAGTGGATGAGGTGTCAATTTTTTATTAATTGACAGTATAAAAATAATTTATGCTATCGCGCTTGCCAATTAATTTCAAAACATATCGATAAAATATATCAAACAAGTATATATTATTTTTTTTAAGAAAAATAATGTTAGAATAGTGCGTAAAAACTGGTTTTTGTTCATATAATAAAAACTCGATTTTAGTGATGCTTATTAATTTGAAATTTAATTTCGCTTGTTCTTATTTTCCTTACATAACATGTGAACTGAACCTAAAGTAAGTAGTGCACTAAATTAGTGGAAAACTTTATTATTATCTCACAATAGACAGACTCAAATAATTGTAGTAATTAATAGTATAGGAAAAACAAATATAATAAAACTTCATCGAAAGCAATGATCGAACTTCCATTCTTATGTCAAAGCGCGGAGATGGTGAAATGCAAGAGTCGATCGAATATAAAGAAAGCAGCTACATAGCCTCTCATAGAATAAATGCTCATTAAAAAAGAGAAATTGGGTGTGTAAAAGACAAGAAATCATGGACTAATTAGATGCCATGGCTTGGGACGCAAACTCAACCATGAATACATTAGACATATAGATGTAGGCTCAACTATTACTACAAGATCTTTGTGGAACAATGACAGATTTTTAACATGTTACATATGAATTTCACTATTATAGATGGATTTATAGACAAGTATAGGTCATCTATTTTTTCCTTGTCTACAAGCAATACAAATGAATTTTTATTCCCTGTAATTTATAGATGGTTTTATAGACAAATTAGTCTATCTGTATAATTTACAGATGAAATTATCTATAAGCAAATAGTTGAAAAAACTCTTTCAAATTTTGCCATTTAGATGGTAAAATCCGTCTGCATTAGGCACAAAAAAATATATATTATAAGTTCTCCCCTCTATTTTTTTCCAAAATCAAACTGACAAATACACTTTAAGGATATAAAGGAAGAGAAAAATTGCAATCTAGATAATCTGAATAGACAAATATTTTGAAATATCAAAAAGTCAAAAATCGATAATTATTATGAAAATGAGGGAGTAATAAAAACTCAATTTTAGTGATGCTAATTAATTTGAAATTTAATTTCACTTGTTCTTTTTTTCCTTACATAAAATATGCGAAGTGCAACTCTTGTAAATAGTGCAATAAATTAGCGGAAAACTTTATTATTATCTCATAAAAGACAGACTCAAATAATTGTAGTTATTAATAGTATAGGGGAAACAAGTGGAGATGGTGAAAAGCAAGAATCGAATATAAAGAAAGCAGCCACATAGCCTCTTTGAACAAATTCTCATTAAATAAGAGAAATTCGGTCTGTGTAAATGACAATAAATCATGGAGGAATTAGATGCCATGGCAGGGCTGGCACCATAACCTTGCGTAAGAGTAACGCTTTCCCTTTCGTTCCTCTATATATATATATATATATATAATGCAAACCCAACCATGAATGCATTAGATATATAGATGTAGGCTCAACTATATCGTATGTTTGAGTCAAGGCAATTAATTCACATGGGAAACAGTCCTCTTAGCCCCACTGGTCTTCGTCTTAGAAATGGGAACCGTTCTTGCCAAATACAACTAGGAAGTACTACAATTTACTTCAGAGGAAAAGAGGATATGGAAGAAGCCAATGGAGAAATCACCGACCGAGTCATGGCAAGGGTCATACCGTGTAGCTAGGTAATTGGCCAACTTGGCATATCACTTTAACCAGGCCCGACAACTCCACGAGTCCTTTAGATATCAAACTCAATGGTGATTTCGAATCATCGGGTGTATACGACTTTCATGTCCGTGTCACTGTGCAAAATGCTGAAGCAGGTCTTCTTGACCCCTTTATTACAGGGAATTTTTTAACTAGAGTGGGGCTGAACCCAAATACACATCGTATATAGTTTTACGCATCTACGAGCACGTTCAAACCTCTTCTGCTTCTAGTACAACCAATGCACGTGGTAGCGTTATCGACAGCTACTTTTATTTTCATTATGTCAAGGTGGGTGTAGAAAGAACTCTGGGTCATAATCTTGTAATTTGCGAGTGGAAGAAAAAGAGCAAGGATGAAAAGCCTTATATATATGGGGACTGCGACACATTATTATGCCAATACTGAGAATGGAGAAGATGTTGGGCATTCTATGGCGGTGAAAAGGACCCTGAAGAACATCCTGTTACTGCATTGCTATACATGTTTGATGAAGCACGCAGAACCAGGACTTGGAAGCCTACTTATTGCCTTCATTGGGCCAATAACACTATTCAGAGGCAGCATGCAGGAATTTGGCAATCTGAGAGTGACAACAGCGACATAGACAATGTTCCTGCTTCACTGCCTCTGAAGGCAAATCATTTTGCCTAAACCGTAGGCAAAATGTAAGAAGCATTGTTTCCAATCCTGGATGTTTTAACGGCAGAGATATTGGGAATACCTTTATCAAAGCACTTTCATGGAAGAAAATGATAACTGTATGTAATAGCTTTTTTCTTTTTCTTTTTTATTTTGTTGGGTACACAATAATGTAGTGTTGCTTTTAACTTGGGTCGTATTATGCAACCAATATATAAGTTAGGAGATCCAACTTGTATCTGCTTGTAATAAGCTGGTAGTGCTTATACTTTTAAGTTTAATACCAGTGAACTGAAGAAATGAGACATTGCTTCTATGTGTACATTATATTTACAGTCAAGACCATGAAGTACAACATCGTGCAATCTAAGAAGGGGCATCACAAATTTGATGTCACAAATCCAACTAGCTTCTCATTAAACTTCTGAAGAGTTATGGGTAAATGTAAAACAAAACATTCTATTATTCTAAACAACGAATTGATAGTAGCAATGCATTTGAGAAAAGGAGAATTGAATCAAGTGCTTTCTAAAGCTTTTTGCACACTAAATAAAATAATTAGAAAGTTCACCAAAAATCACTTTTAGTTTTAGGAGATATTGTAATCGATGTCTCCTAAACCTCTTGACTTCAGATGAAACATCTTTGTAAAGAGAATATTATGTTATAGTAGAAATAGTGTTGATACGAGCTTACGAGGGCAAAATGAGCATTTTGTCATTGGATAACAAGATCTTATTATTGGCTTAATTTGCATTAAATATATATTCTGGCGATGTTGGACCAGTCTGATTAATTTAATTCATTAGTTTATATTTTAAAATATTTCAAGACTTGTTTCATTTTTATGTTTATTAAGTCCAATTGTTAGTATAACAATTTGGGTATATTCTAGTAGGATTAGGAATCAAATTTAATCTAAATAAGAGATATAAATAACTCTAAAACGTGGTAGCCACTTTTTTGCAGTTTTTGTTTTAAATGAAATTTCTCTGGTTTCTTTTAAGAAACTTTGTGTGTGTAAGTGGAGTTGAGTGATTCCCTTAACTTGTTGCATCAAGAAGTTGAATAGGCGATTACAAGGTAGAGTGATTTCCTTGTAGTATTTTATTTGAATTCAATCTTATCTCATTGTGTTCCATATCAATTAAGTTTGTTTGGTTTCTGAAGTGCAACATTTACAAGTGGTCCAGAGTGGTAAAAGGCAAGAGAGGTGAGCACAAAAGAGGGTAAAAATCATTTGAGTGCAAACACAAGTGTATGCTTTTTTAGTGAAATGTGAGCAAGTGCTTTGTGAGGTTGGCTCTTTTATCACTTTGCAGGTTATTCCAAGTGGCTAGCACATCTATAAGTGATGAAGAGGATAATATAGTGTATGACATAAAACTATTGTCAAAGACCTTTAATTTTGAATTTAAGAAATTGAATCGTCAATTTGATGAATTTGCATAGAATATATCAGCATTAGTAGAAGTAGTGGAAGACAGAGACATCATAAATACTTCAACCAAGATCAGTTTGAGGAGGAACCTGATGAGGCAAATTTTTTTCGACATAGAAGAGTCGGGATAGCATGAAGAAGTATATGAAACCACATGATGACAAAGGTACCTTTGATTCGTCTTTTCTCCTCATTTTGGGCATCCTGATATTATGTGCTTTCAATGTTTGGGATTGGGTCCTTGTACATTTGATTGCCCAATCAAAAGAACCTTGGATGTTAGGAGAAGTGAAGTTCTATTGATTTAGATGATGGTGACGAGTTTGTTGGTAGCAATAGTATGCCATTTTTGGAGGATTGCTCTAATAAAGATGTTCATGTTGACAATGTTGTGCATAGTGAATCTCTTGCTACTAGGCTACATTGAGTCGCAGGTTCATGAAAACAACCTAGAACACAGTGAACACATCGTTATACCCTATCTCCCAATAAGGTATATCTTGATCAAATCAAAATTCAACAATCTTCTTTTGGAAATTCAGAGGATGAGGTACTAGAAAAAGAAGAGTGAATAGAGGCTAGTAAAGAAAAAATGGAGAAAAAAGCTAAGTAGTGAGTGCAAAGGAAGAAAACGGTGTGAAAAATTGGTAAAATGATAGAGTTGAGGGGGTAGAATGTTTTTATGCAAAGGAGAGATATTTGCAAGGTGTTTTGCTCAACACTAGAACTTTTGTTACAATTTGGTTTCAGAGAGCTTCACTCTTTGCAACTACATTTCCTCCAAATTTTCCATGTTAGTTTATCTCTTTGTTCCAAGAAGTTGAAGATGTTGTGTTTGACCCTCGACCATGTTCGGTACTAGCTAGCAAGGACAAATAGAAACGTTTACAAGATTCGAGTACAAATCTTTTTTGAGGAAGAAAGGAATGATATGAGCTTTGGACGGCAAAATGAGTATTTCATCACTTGGAGAACAAGATCTTATTATTTCCGGCCATGGCCATGTCTGATTTATTTAGTTTATTAGTTTATATTTTAAAATATTTCAAGACTTGTTTTATTTTTATGTTTATTAAGCTTAATTGTTAGTGTAACAATTTGGGCCTATTGTAGCGGGTTAAAAAATAAGTTTAATCTAAATAAAAGATATAAATATCTCTAAAACTTGGTTGCCACTTTTTTGCAAGTTTTGTTTTGAATGAAATTTCTCTAGTTTTTTTTAAGAAACTTTGTGTGTGCAAGTAAGGTTAAGTGATTCCTTTAACTTGTTGCATTAATAAGTTGAATAGACGATTCAAAGGTAGAATGATTCCTTATAATATTTTATTTGGTTTCAACCATATCCAATTGCTCATTCCATATCAATTGTGTATTGGGGTTTCTGGACTTTTATATCCATGGGTTCTACATAAGTGTAGTTAGTAATATAAATGATTCAAATATATAGATATAAAATGTTTTAATTACTCTATAAGTTCCTATGGTTTCACTCAATTTTCAATTAGATTGCTATAGTTTAAAAATTTATAATCAAGTCCTTATACTACACAAAAAATTTCAATCAGTTCCTATAGTTTAATAATTTATGATCAAGTCTCAATAAAAAGTTTTCAATCAAGTATGTATATTGTGCAAAAATTTTCTATCATATCCCTAAAAATTATGTACATTTAGGGACTTGATTGAAAATTTTTACATAAATAGGGACTTGATTGAAAACTTTTATATAATATAGGAGTTTGATTGAAAATTTTTAAACTATGTGGATTGAAATTTACTATAGAGTGTAGGGACTTGATTACAAATTTTTAAACTATAATGACCTAATTGAAAATCCAATGAAACTATAAGGACGATCTCCAAAGTAATAAAACCTTATAAAACCAAGGTGAAGAGCTAATAAGACTACACCATAATATTTATATTAGTTCGATCTCAATATAAGATCTACACCCAGTTGCCACTAGAAGGTGAGAGTTCCACTAATTTCAAGTTTCCAAATACAAATCAAAGCTTACCACTCAACACAAGTGCAAGCTAAACCAAACCAAAGAGAATCCCTCAATCACAAAAATCAAAGCTTACCATATAACACAACGGTAAGCTAAACCAAGCCAAAGAAATCCTTCTCTCAAAACAAAAGCTTACCCCTTAACACAAGTGTAAGCAAAACCACGACCCAACGAGAGTCACTATGTCACATTACAAATTGGATCAAGACAAAGGGAGGAGAGCTCCTTCCGAAACAAAGTGTTTCACTCAAATGGTTTTTTCTCAATAAACGCCTCACAAACAAGTCAGAAATTTTTTCCTTGAAAGCAACAACGAACCTCGTAGCTTTCAAGAACAACAGTGATAGCACCAAGTGCCTTTCACAAAAGAACTCTACAGGAGCATTGAGAGGAGAACAAGAGAATGCAAGCAATAGGTGTCAATGATATTCTTCAACGAAAGCTCTCTTTTGATTCACTTGCAATCCGAATGTTTGCTTAATAAGGGAATACTTCTGCTGTTTAGGAGGTGGTGAGCTGCTAGAGGTTGCATTCTCTTTCATTCAATGAGCTGTCCATTTCAAATCCCTATCCTTTTGCATTTGTCTTTTAGCTAAGATATTCATCTCTCTTGTGAGGTGTCCTTGTCTTTATCTATCATTTTGGAATGATCTTCTAAACAGTTGAAATTCGTGCTTCCTTCAAGAATGTAGAAATGCTATTAGCTTTCATTTGTTTGCAGCAAAAATCTCCAAGCTAATGCCCATTTTCTCCTTTTCGAATGGGAGACAAACTGAGTTGATGCGGTGTTTTCTTAATTTATCCTTCTAAGTAATAATTGAAACACTAATACACATAACGTTCAGTAATAAATGCTTCATCAATCAAGGATCTAAAGCTAACAACAACAACTTGTGGGAGATTACTTTCCGGATCAAATAATGTTGATATCTTACTTAGCTTAGTCGCATTTATTGAATTATTGATTAAATAGTAGCTTCCTGGTTCATTGTTCTTAGAGTAGTTCTTATTGAACTCTTTAAAATGTTGATGGTAATTACTTAATTTGTTCCTAACAAAAAGGGATTTTTCACTCAAATAAAAAAAAAAAAGAGATGTTACATAGTTCCCTCGTTTTCAGTTGTTTACATGTATGTTCTCTTTTTTTAATGGAAGTCAATTGACTGATTTCCTTACGTTTCAAAATTTTTACGCTGAAATAGTATTGAAGCCAATTTGAATGACTCCCTGCTAACTTTGCAAGCAAAGGTTATATCATGTCCAATCATGTTGGGTGGGCCAATTCTACACTAAAGTCGATTCAAGTCGATGTTAGACACAAAGTCGATTGTAATTGACTCTACATTGACACTAACAACCTGACAAAAGCTGATTTGGCTCTATCGTCAACTGAATCGACTTCTTAAGTCAATTTAACCGGATTTTTGGCTACTCCACTTTATTAAATACAACTCCAGATCAGTTTGCATCCGAAAAATTTAGTGAGCTAGTATAGAAATTTTGGTGAGAATATGGTAGAGAGTCACATTCATATTCTTGTCCATTATGATGATGAAATTATAAACATAGTGGAGGGCTAGACATTCTGTAGTGATAATCAATCTTGGTTGGTTGTCTGTCCACCTATTAGTTTGTAAAAGTTGTAGAATATTAGAAGAGTACGAGGATAACAACAAGCAAATAACAAAAATTTTGAAACATAAAGAAATCAGTTTAAATCGACTTCCATTAAAAAAGAGAGGATATATATGTAAACAACTGAAAGTGGGGAACTATGTGATATCTCTTTTTTTATTTTATTTGAGTAAAAAATCCAACAAAAAGTAACCTTTTTTTTTTTTGCATTTGCATCCTCATCTTTGAAAAAGGATGCATTTGACATTCTATTTTAGAGGGTGCCTTAACAAACCTCTCAAACGTCTTGAGAAGGTTGTGTGACACTTTGAAAGGACCTCTTAAGCATTGCAAAGAAGGTGGGGCTTGAGAAGACTTAGACATTCCAAGAAGAGACTTAGACATTCCAAGAAGGGTGAAGTGCCCTAAGATCTCTTGGGCTTTCCCTAAGGTATCAAATCCTGTGATTAAGGTGAAGGAGCAATGCTCTATACAATGAACAAAAAGAGAGAGAATGCAAAAGTGATTATGACTTTCATTCACCATAGTCGTACAAGTGATACATGATGGTTCCTATATACAAGCTTTCCTAAGCTTATCCTCTAAGCTATCATTAGGATAAGTTCAATAACAGATTAATAGATTGGTTACAAATGCTAAGAACTTCTAACCGTTTCTAACTAATTCTAACTTTTTGAAGTTATCCTTTATCCCTTACATCTCTCCTTAAACTCAGGGGTGTGTAATCTAAAACTCTGAGTTTGTCCTTAAATCTGAGAAAGGAGGGAGCAGACAAAGGTTTTGTTAGAACATTAGCAACCTAGATGTGGGATGGGATGTGTTGAACAAACGTTTCCTTCTGAACCACTTTATCCTTTACGAAATGGAGGTCTAACTCAAAATGTTTGGAGCAACTATGGAGGATAGGATTAGTTGCAAGGAGGATTGCACTCTAATTGTCATAGTAGATGGATGGAGGAGCAAGAACAGGCACCTATATCTCCTGAGAGAGTTTGTAGCCATGTTAGTTTAGCTTTCCTAAGCCATGCTCTTGAATTCCGCTTCTGTGCTTGACCTCGAGACCATTTTGTTTCTTACTTGACCAGGAAACCATATTTAGGCCTAGGAACACATAGAAGCTGCTTGTGGACTTTTTGTCATCCACATTTGAGGCCCAATCTAAATCACAAAATGCCAAGAGTCTCATATCAGTGCATGGTAAAAGATCAAACCATGATGTAATGTACCACATATATATCTTAGTATCCTTTTAACAGCTTTCCAATTGACTTCAAGAGGACTGTGCATGAACTAAGACACTATACTGATAGGAAATGATAGACAGGCCTGGTGATAGTGGCGTATTAGAGTGCCCCCACCACTGACTTATATAGTGAGGGATCTAAGAAAGGTGAGTCTCCATGAGCAGACAATCGAGAGCTTGACACCATTGGAGTAGGCATTGGCTTAGCATCACTCATACAAGCTTTAGGGAGAATTCTTTGAGATACTTGGTCTAAGATAGATGAATGGCACTTGAGACAGTTTGATTATTTCTATTCCAAGAAAGAAATTCATTGATCTTAAGTCTTTTGAGGTGAAGATGCTGTAGGCTTTGGATGAGGGTGAATGAGAATGTCATCTACATAGGCAAGGATATATATATATATATATATATATATATAGTGGATGAAGGTGTGAATCTAGTGAATAAACTAGGGTGACCTAGTGTTACGAACCCAAATTGCTGAAGAGTAGACCAAGCTTAGTAAACCAAGCCCTTGGTGCTTGTTTAAGCCCATACAAGGCCTTTTGTATCTTGCAGACCAATTGGGGGTTGTTGAGGTAAATCCCTTAGGTTGTTGCATGTAAACATCTTCTTGAAGATCCCCATTGAGAAAAGCATTATTTAAGTCAAATTGTCTAATTGACCATCCTTTGGAAAGAGCAATAGACAACATGAACCGAACTGTAGGGGGTTTTATTAGTGGACTAAAAATCTGATCATAATCTAGCCCCTCTTTTTGGTTAAAACCCTGGGCCACCAATCTAGCTTTGTACTTTTGAATTGTTCCATCTGGGTGTTTCTTGATTTTAAAAACCCACTTACACCCTATAAGTTTGGTGTGTGAAGGGGGTTGTACTAGTCTCCAGGTGTTGTTTCTCTCTAGAGCTCCATATTCTTCTTCCATAGCCTTCTTCCAGGAGGAGAGTTTAAGGCTTGAGCCACTAAGGATGGTTCATTGTTAACCAAGTCTAGTGGATCAGCAGGAACCACTAGCATAGGACTTTGGTTTGTAGATGCCTGACTTACTCCTAGTGTGCATAGGGTAGAGGCTTTACTGTCAGACTATTTCTATTTCTTGGTCTATTGTGTGTCAGAGAGAGTATAGCTTCAAAGAGTAGGGCTTAGCCTCAAGTTCAACATATGGCTGACTGACCTACAGATTGAGAATTAGCAGGAGACATAATAAGCTCAAGAGGGTTAACAGGAGTAATAGATAAGGAAAGATTCAGCATTAGCATAATCATGATTGTGGGGTTTTGATTGGGAAATTGTTACAGGTATGGGAATTGATGCAGGAGTATGAGTATGAGCAGTTATAGATAGGGTGTGTGACTTGAGAAATAGAGACTTATAGGAATTTTGTTTCATCAAATATGACATGTCTAGAAATGATGACTTTACTACTTGGGGACAGCACTTATAGCCTTTTTAGTTTGGTGCATAGCCTAGGAAAAGACATTTGTGGACTTAAAATAAAATTTGTGTTGATTATAAGGTCTTAGGTAGGGATAACATGAACAACCAAAGGTTTTGAGAAATGAATAATCAGGTTGGGTGCCATTGAAGAGTTCATAAGGTGATTTTTTATCTGATGGGAGAAGGCAATCAATTTATCAGATAGGCAGCAGTAACAAATGCTTTTTTCCAGGAAGTTATGGAGAGTGAAGCTTGATCTAGGAGTGTCAACCCTATTTTAGTTATGTGCCTATGCTTTCTTTCCACTATGCCATTTTGTTGATATGTGTAAGGGTAGGTTAATCTATGAGTGATACCATTGAGCTGAAGGTATGAAGAATATGTGTGAGAAATGTATTCTTTTCCATTATCAGTTTGAAGAGACTTGATTTTAAGACCAGTTTTAGTTTCCATCATGGACTTGTATTTTAGAAATGCATTGAATAATTGGGACTTGTTTGTGAGTAAGTAGATACATGTAAACCTAGTACATGCATCTATGAAGCATATGTAGTATCTTGACCCAAAGTTTTCTAGATTTGGGGCAGGGCCCATAGACTGAAATTAGTTCAAGATGTGAATGATACTGAGTTTGAGAATCTGAAAAGGTAGTTGATGAGTTTTTCCCATACAACATGCATCACATACATTGATAATAATAGATGGACATGAGGCAGAATTTGGAGGACAAACAATATTAGAACAATTTTTATTTGCAATTTTGGAATTATTACACATGGAAAGAACTCTAGTAACCACTTTATAGAAGGATGACCTAATCTCCTATGCCAAAGTAGGAACAAAGGCTTTACAAGGGGTGAATTTCTTTACAAGCTGAATGAAAAATAGTGGGTGACCTATTTTTGGTTGAGAGTAACATCAACACATTTGTTCAAGCCATCTTTATGAGGTCCTGAAAAAGTATCTCCATGGATACGTGGCATTTGACAAGAAACTTATTAGCATGGAACTCAAAGTATACATTATTGTCATTTGCGAATTTTTAAACACTAAGAAGATTTTTAGTGATGGAAGGGACATGTAAAAGATTGTGTAACTTGAATACGAAATTAGTCAATGTAGAATAGAGGAATGATTTGCTAATGTGAGATATATCCGAGTACCATGCTTCATTAATCACAGTAGGACTTGCAAGGTATGACCTTAGAGTTGGATTATGAATAAGCTTGAGGGAGGAGGTGGAGCTTTTGACACTCGCATAGGGCTCTAAAAGCTTTGATCGAACCGATAAGCACTGCCACACAATGTGGCCAACGCAACCAGACAGTGACATGGAGGCACCCAGAATTGCTCCAAGAGTGACCTCTTCTAAAACCTCTGCTCTGCCGCCTTTGCGTCCTCCATAACCTCCTCTAAGAGCTTGCATCCTATTTTCATTTCTTGGTGCATTTTTAGTTCTTTGTGCTACGTGTGCTTGAACTAACCCTAATTCAATTTTTCTGAATTTTTTTGTGATTTCTTCTTGAGCAACTGACAGAGCTTCTAACCAGGAATTGAAAGGATTATGCTCAAGACATTACCATAGTCATGAAAGCACTGGAGTCCTCATCTAGTCCTTTAAGAACCACTTCTACCAGATCTTCATTTGACACAGGAGCACCTGAGCTGCCAAGCTATCAACAATTCTTTTGATCTTGAGTAGATACTCGCTTGGACTTAGTGTGTATAGCAAAATACTTTCAAGCTCACTCCATATGTCATGAGCAACCTCACATTTGACCATACGGTTAGTGAAGTTGGAATCCATGGATACAAGGAGCCATGAGACCAGGTGATCCGTTGCTCCCAATCTAGGTATTCTTGTATTTCTTTATCAATGACTCGATCTTCTTCTGGCATATCTTGCTTGGACTTTGCTTGATCAAGATGATTCTTCAACTTGTTTGCCTTGATGCACACTAGTGCTTGATATAGCCAAGGAAAGTAATTGTCTTCTTCTAACTTGAACGAGACTAAACGTGAAGGTCCTCAAAGTGAAGCTACTCGTTGAGTAATGACCGCGAAGCATTTGCATTTAGCTCCATGGATGGGCTCTGATACCATGCAAGGTATCAGATCTGTGATGAAAATGAAGGAGCAATGCTCTATACAATGAGCAAAAAGAGAGAGAGATGTAAAAGTGATATTTTGACTTTCATTCACCGTAGTCGTACAAGTTATACATGATGGTTCTTATATACAAGCTTTCCTTAGCTTATCCTCTAAGCTATCATTAGGATAAGTTCAATAACAGCTAACAGATTGGTTACAAATGCTAACAACTTCTAACCATTTCTAACTAATTCTAACTTTCTAAAGTTATCCTTTATCCCTTACTTGGAAGGTATCAGACCTATGATGTAGGTGAGGAGCAATGCTCTGAATGAAAGAAAGCAAGAAAGGGAGAGAATGCAAAAATGGAATTTTGACTTTTATTCAGGAAGTATTCAAGTGATACATGATGATACTTATATACAAGCTTTTCTAAACTTATCCTTTAAGCCAACATTAGGATAAGATCAGGACAGACCTAGATTAGTTATGAGTGATAACAACTTCCAACTGATTCTAACTAACTCTAACCTTTTTCTATTACTAGTGACCCTTATCCCTTATATCCCCCTTCAAACTCAAGGGTGTAGAATTTACAACTCTAAGTTTGTCCCTAAATCTAAGAAATAAGGGAACAGATAAAGGTTTAGTTAGAACAACCGCAATCTGGATGTAGATGGAATGTGTTGGACAAACATTTCCTTTTCACAACTCTATCCCTTACAAAATTGAGGTCCAACTCAAAGTGTTTAGAGCAACTGTGCAATATGGGGTTGGCTGAAGAGGGCTACACTCGGTTGTCACAGGAGATGGATGGAGGAGCAGGAATTGGTTCTCTAATCTCTTGAGAAGGGTTTACAGCCATGTTAATTTAGCTGCTACTAAAGCCATACTCCTAAATTCTGCCTCTGTGCTTGACCTTGAGACTGCATTTTGTTTCTTGCTAGACCGTGAGATCAAGTTTGGGCCTAGGAACACACAAAAGCCACTTGTGGATTTTCTGTCACATCCGAGGCCCAATTGAATCACAAAAATGCTAGGAGTCGTATTTCAGTGCACAGGTGAAAGACCAAAACATGATGTAATGTGCCACCTATGTACCTTAGAATCGCTTAGATCTCAGCTATACCTCTAGGTGCCCCAAGAAGGCTTCGTAGGTGCTCCGAGAAGGTCGCTCAGGAGCACCCAAAGTAGATAGCCAAAGCACTCAGTTGATGCTTTGGGGATACCCCAAAGCTCTCAGGACATCCACAATGCCAAGAAGGAAAAGCCATCACTAGTTGCAACTCGTAATGGAGGAAAGGTCAAGGAGCTGAACTAGAGAATTTATCCCTACATAACAATTGCTTGAATCTCCTATAGTTGGTGGGCTGGATCACTACTAGATATTACCAAAGTAGTGATCAATTTATATAGTAACAAAAAACCCATCGCAAAATTGTTGATTTTGTGACCAAATTAGCAATTGATGTGAACAACCAAAGAAGTTCTTACATTGGAATTTTTGTTAGTACAAGAAAACCCCATTCGCATAAGCAATGGTCTCTAAATTGGTCTCCAATTTTGATTTAGTGACCGATTCTCAACATTTTAATAACTCCACACATTAATAAAATTTGTCACTGATATTTTAGTTAACGAATTGACCGAAAATTTAAAACCTCAAACTTTCCCCTTATAAGATGTGATATCCCAAATATGAAATTTAGTGGTACATGAGTTATCATTATTATTGGTATTATTATCATTATATGTTAGGTGAACAGCACTACAGGTAGCACTACTACTACTACTATTATTATTATTATAAAATAAGATGGTGCACTATAATGTGCACCTAACCTAACATACAATATATATATATATATATATATATATATATATATATATATATATATATATATAATATAACTTGCGTTAAGACATTATTAAATATTATTACATACATATATATAAGTAGCAAACGTAATGGTTTGCTTTCCAATATTCATTTTTCATAAAAATCTTTCTATCTAAGTGCAAGAGATATAGACGATTTTATTCTCGTAATTGTCTCCTAATCTCCCAGGATATTTTAGGCACATCATAATGTTCCCAAATATTTTTCTAAGAACCATAGTCATCGAAGGATTTTTCCCTAAAGATAAAAATGTGGTTTCTCTCAACTTTCTCTGATTAATCTCTTGGGTAAGTGATCTTAATAGAATTTAGTCATTCCTTCCCTTTTATATAACCTGAGTTTTTGGGTACTATTAGGCATTATTTTCTCTTAACATTCTTGCTCCTACCATCCCAAACTTAGTTTAGGTGATTAAATCAAATTGTTTATGATTTCATTATATTGTTTGGCAGTTCTAGTGCCATTCCAACTCTTAGAGTCAAGTTCTTAGTGGAAGCGCACTCCCGACTACCAATGGTGAGTGGATTTAAGCTTATGGCCATACTTTTGGTCATTATTAGTATTTTTCCAATATTATATAAATTGTTTATGAAATTCTAGAATGATTTATGCCAAATATATGCTTTCACGAATTATGCCAATTTTTTAGAAAAAATATTATTTTTCACAATTATTATGAAAACCTTATTTTAGAAAACTCATGGAACCATATTTGATATCTTGCATGTTATGAAATATCTTTTTTCAGTTTATAAAGTTATGAGGCCTCAATTTAATGTTTATAACAGGATATTAATTACCATATTTTCAGACTATGGATTTCCTATTAAGATTTTAGAAACATCAGCTATGATATATTGAAAGTGTTGAACAAAGTATGATTCATAACAATTGCCAGATACATACTCTGGAGGTTATGAAATCACTATGTCTACAAATGGTGATCCCTTGGGCTGATTTTAGAACCTCTATTATATTAAAGTCAGATTGTTAGAATTATATTAATTTAGAGCTTTCAGATTTATTCGATTTTATTGCAAGTTATTTTGATAGTAATTAGTGATAAACAAATCATGAGTTAAGCTAAGCCAATTGATTGTTAACCTTAGTACCAAGTGGTCTGCTAGAGGACTAACTCACCCATAGTAAGGAACTCGTGGTGTGTCCATTTATGGGACTTAGTTAGGTGCCCATCAGATTAGTCATTGGCTCAAATTCAGCTATTTAGCTCAGATATTTATGTCCTGAACATCTCCTATTTCTTTACTAGTTATTGTTATGGATTCATTTGAATTATTGTTTTCAGGACAGTTATATATAATTATATATAAAATATTTTACATTAGTCGCATGTATATGTTATATATATTTGTTGTTGTCTCATGTGGGTTATGAGTGGAGGTTACTCATTAAGTTTTGATGAACCCACCCCTCTTTTTTTTTTCCTTATAGATATAGGTAGAGGTTCTATTGCATTTAGGTTTCTCCTAGGAGTGCTATAACTTCTTTGGTGAACTTTGCTTTGGAGTGGAGCTTACTATTGGTTATGTAAGTTTAATAGTGCTCCAATAATTGTGTAGGTAAGATCCTGGACATGTATTATATTATTTTCACTTGTTTTCAAATTTCAGTCATTTATTTAATTATGTTTGACTTTGGGCTAGATTATGGATTTTACGCATTTTTATGTTTAGTATTTATTATTGGAAACATTTTCAAAATTATGAAATTTAGTTAAACTTGAGATATTTTAAATATATTCGATTTATTTATGCATATTAGATAGTCACATTATCAGAGCTTCCGATAGATCCAAATCCTCACGTGCGATCGTGTTCTCAGGCGGGTCGTGACATAAGAAAAATTAGTCACTGTAGTGGTCACCAACTGAAAAGCATTTGACTGATTCAATAACTGATCACTCTTATATTTGTAATTACGCATATAAGGAGAATCGACCACTACACCTGCCCCTAATTAGCGACCGATGTAGATACCTGTTATCTAACACCAAATAATTCCTCATATATATTAAGAAAATCAATCACAAAATTAGTCACAAATGTAGTAATTAATTAGAGACTGGTTTAGTTATAATAAAAAATTTAACACTTCAAAAAATTTCCGTTGAAGGAAAATAGGTCACTAACCAAAAATTATCGACCAATTTAATGATGCAGGTAGCTAGCTATCTTAGTGATTAGTTTTTATCCTGTACAAATGCAGTAGAATCAATCTTGCTACATCCACTCTTATATAAACCCTCATCTAAATTAATTCAATGAGAGATTTCCATTTTACACTTGTATTCTTACATGGTCAGAGAAAAAAAAGCAAAAATAAGTTTCTCAAAAATCACGAAGAGTTTAAATTGATCTTTATATAAAATGACTAATTTGTCTGATGTTTTTAATTGATAAAATTTCTTTTTGGATATATATATTTTAAGGGGCTCAATTTATCTAACACAAAGTTTAATAGGGACCAGTTTGGGGTTTTGTCTTATATTACGTTAACTATAGTATTCTTATACTATATTACAAATAAGACTTACACAATTTCTACAACATGTTCCTGTTTTTCTTTTCAAAATTGTATTATATCAAACAGAATTATTTCTTCAAAAACAAATGATAGAACGGTGCATAAAAACTATTCTTTCTAATATAGTAATAATGCTTATTAATTTAAAATTTAAGTGGTTTCACTTGTTCTTATTTTGCATGAATAAGATGTGAAGTGCACCTTTGTAAATAGTGCAAACCAGCGATAAGGTACATAAGTGAACTTGTAAATCAAAGTCGATTTAATCAAGAAATTTTCTTCTGTATCAGTCAAAATTCATGATGATTGATATTGCTTTCATTTTATTGTCCCTGTGCACAATGCTGGAGCAGTCTTCATGACCCTTTATAATTGCATTAATGTTATTTCAATACTCAAAAATGAGTGTCTCACTTAGATACTCACTTTTGGGTATTGAAATAGTAATGCTTTTATGATTGGTTTACCTATGTATAAAACGGTGAATGAATCAGGTGACGTAGTTGAGGCTTGCCACGTTCAAGCTGAAACCCCTTACGATACTAGTGCAACTAATTCATCAGGTGACGTTACGACCACGAAATTTTATTGTTATGTGTTTAGACGAATGATGGATCTTATACTTTGAGAGTGGTAGATAAGGAGTCCGGATGAAAAAGCCTTGTAGGGCAGCGTGGCACATTATTATGCTAATGCTGAGGACGGAGATGTGGGCCTATCTATGACAATGAAAAAGGATTAGGGTGTCATCCATCGTATGATGGCCATTTGGATTTTGTTGTGGATGGCCTGAAAAGCATATACTGCACTGTTACATGTTTGATGAAGTCCGTAGAATTAGAAGTTGGAAAGGTACTTATTGCCCTTATTGTGCGAACAACATTATTATTAGCGTGGAGGAACCATTGTTTCCAATAATGGCAGGTCTCAGGGCAATAATATTGGTAATACCCTAAGAAGCACGGACACACATATTCATATATGTCCAATTAAAAATAATAATTTTTTTGAGTTTGAATATCACCAAATATATAAAAAAATTAGTTAGGTCATTTTAAAAATTCTCAGTTTTACAAAAAAAAGCAAAAAAAAGAATTAATTAGATAAAAAAATTATACAAATGACAAAAAAAACTTAGACAAAATAAAAAATAATATATATATGACTTGCTCATGTCCTATAATTTTTTTAATTTGGTATGTCTTTGTATCCGTGTTCGTGTTGTGTCTCTATCGTATCCTGTTCAATGTCTATGCTTCATAGGTAATATCTATGTCAAACACTTTTATGGTTGGATAGGAGCTAGAGGAAATTAAAGACAGAAAATAACGAGAAAAGTGTTTTTTTTTTCCCTCTCCTTTTCAGTAAAACCAAAATTAAGCGTTATAGATGATAATTTAATGTATTGCTGTTTTTGTATTTTCTTTTTTTATTGGATATAATATTGTAATTTTTTCTGGGAATTGTATTATATGTGATCGACCAATAAGTTAGGCGGATTCAACTTGTGTCTCCTTGAAATAAACAAGTGATTGTACTCTTAAGTTTTATAACAGTTTCTTGAGAATGAAACATTCCGGCTAGATATGTACATTTAGGGGCATTTTTGTGCAATTTGAATTGGTTTTGAATGAAAAATCCATTTGATCCGAATAATATAATTTATTACAATTTGGATTTGTCGCAATCGATATTACAACATGATGGAAAAATAGAGAATTAATTGAAATTAAAGTGGAGTTGCTACCAAACTTTATTTGGATTGAGAGAATTGGAAAAACTCATTTGTTCTTAAAAAAATAGTATTGAAAACCATATTTGAATTCGAGAGTTGGTTATGTGAAAAAAGGCAAGAAAACCCTGATATAGCTGCCATTAAACGGTACCTTAAGTAAGTTGAGCAAATTAATAAATAACCTTAAATTATTTTTATTTTTAGTTTTGGGTGAATTTATTTTTCTTAAATGCTATGACTAAATTGATATCAAAATGAGCATGTTAGGACCAAAAATGTTGTCCACATTAAAAACTACCTATACAAGTTATCAATATCATTCTTGAGAATATCTAAATCAGAAAACCAACACAACAAAGGCTATATTTACGAGTCAAATCTCCTATGAGGTTTCCACTCTCATTCAGTATATGGGACTTTGGCTTCAATGGCAACAAATTTTACTCTTAAACTAAAGTCCTATCAAAAGCTTCCGACAGTTTTCATTAACATTCTTCTGACAAATTTTTGTATTTCCTGAGTATTCAATTGTGTCAAAAAGAGCCACATACACTCGATATATTTGTATTGCTACGGGAAAAAATTTTAAGTGCTTTGAAAGTTAGAAAAAATATTTATTTTGTTCTATTTATTAATTGACACATTAATTTTGTGGGTTATCAGTATTTCATATTTTTTCTACATTATTTAATACAATGATTTATGTGTCAATTAAAGAATAATATAAGCAAATACTTTGTCATATTCTCAAAACACTTAAGAATTCTCTTATTGCTGCTCACGAAATATACAGTCTTAACTGCATATCCAAAACAGGACTTTGCGCAAGCTCTTTTCCTTGACAATTGATTATCTAAAAGGATGAATTTTTCTTAAAGTATTTATTTTACTGAAATCAGAAAATTCCTATGTAAAATTCAAAAGAAAATATTGGTTTTGTGAAATCGAAAGAATTTAAGCATAAAACAATTTCCCCCATAAAGAAAACAATTAACATCGATCAAAGATTTACTCTTAACAAATGCCAAGAAAATAAAAAAGCCATATCTTATTTCCAATCTCGTGCTCCCTGAAATCAAACGGTATCTTATGACATGGAATTCAAGAGCTTATAAATCTGTTTAGATCCAAATGCAATGCTCCATCTCCTTTCTGTAATAAAGATTATGGCTCAGTAAACAGATTCACGAAAATGTGCTATCAAAAGATGAAGACAATATGGAAAGCTACCCTTTCATCCCAGACATTAGACCGAATAAAACCCATATCCGCCTGCTTTTTTTAATTTTAACAAGCGACTTCTAGAGTATCGGTTATTCATAGCCAACGTAGCATAAGAATATATAGAGGGAATGGGAAGCTAAAGACAAACTGGTAAAAGATCCTGCAAAAGTAGGAGGGCAAAGATGCCAAAACATTGTTGCTCATTCCCAAAAGAATTCTCTGCCTAATTCATGTGAATCACAGAGGAGGAAACAGGACTTCAACAGCTTAAGAAAGCAAAACCTCTATGCACTCTTAAACCATATTTGTGAAATCACGCGCATACACACCATTGCATTGATTACCCTACCCGAAATTATCATTATAGCAAGAACAAAATATTTGCTCTTTATTTATTAATTGACAAGGTATTATATTAAAATGTAATGAGTGGAAGACAATAATAATTTACAAAATTTATATATTAATTAATAAATAAATTAGAAGTTTTCTCTTCTTCTCTTTACTCTCTGTATTAATTATTTCTCCAAATACAGTTGCTCAAAAAAGAAAGAGAGAATTGACATCGAATAAAAATAATATTAATAATGGAGGAATTAAATGCCACCATAACCTTGCGGAAGAATGAGGCTACCCATTCAGTCCCGCAACTCCTCTCTATATGTAACCTCTGCATCTATTATTTTGCCATAAGCTAAGAACTCAACCGTTCATAGTGATACATACACACTTAGTATCAACCAAATCACAAATTTGACCAAACTTAAAAGCAATACACATGGGAAATAGTCCTCCTACTGGTGGACTTCGTCTTGCCAATGTAGATTCTTACGTAGCAAGTTTAGCAGGATCTGTTAAAATTGACTTTTATGGAAGATAGGTTGAGGAAGACATCCCGGAGGAGAAAGGATGGTGGAGATATGGGTAATAGCATACGAGATAGGTACGCAATCTTGTTCCTTCTGTTTGTCCAGGATTTTTGGAAATAGTCATCCTTATCTTGATGAGAGGTTTGAAATCTTTATCCTAGACGATACAAATTTAGCACTCCAAGGCTTCCCGGTGACTCTGCACAAATATGAGGGGTGTCTTCTTGTTTACGAAGAATGTTATCAGACCCCTTGTAAGAAGGTCTTCAAGGACGGTTTCATTAATGATACTACTAATGCATACGGTGACATTACTCGGATGGCTGTTGATATTTATGGGGATCGTTTTGCGGGTCCAACAACGATGGCTCTTGTGGTTAGGGAGCAAAAGAGGAGGAGTGAGGATACAAATCCTTACATGGCAACCGTGACACATTATTATTATGTTAATACTCAAGTAGATGTTGCCCTTTCTGTGGCAGTGAAAAGGATAAGAGTGTTACTTAATGGCAACTTTGATTTTACTGTGGATGGCCCTGAAAGGCACCCTGCTAGTGCATTGCTTAACATGTTTGATGAAGTCCTTAGAACCAAGACTTGGAAGCCTACTTATTGTCCTCATTGTGCGGATGGCACTAGTCAAAGGCAGCGTACAGGCATCTGTCAATCTCAGAGTGAAAACAGTGATAGAGACAATGGTCCTCCACCACGGCGTCATCGCAGCATCATGCGAAATCCAGGAAGCCTTGTGTCCAATACTGGAACGTTTCAGGGCGGTAAAAATGGTAATATCAATATTTGCCCAATACTGTATTTTTCCTTTTTCTTTTTTGGGTGGGTTTTTCTCTTGGGGAGTGTATTATGTAACCTAAGTTGGGAGATACAACCTGTGTCTTCCTTAAATCTACTAGTACTTTTTAATCTTGGCCCATTTGACATGTTTGATAGGATAAGATCCAATGACATAAAGTCTAATAAATTTTTAATCATATATACTATTTGGTGTGATATTATATTTTATATTATATGATGTTATCATTTGTTTGCAAATAATTCTAACTATACATATATTAAATAAAAAAATATTTTTTTATTGTGAGTTAAATTTTAATACACTAATAGTATATATATATTTACACTATTATCTTATCAAAACTTTTCATTTATATGACTTTTTAAGTAGTAGGTGAAAAATACTAAGCATGCATAGCATTATCAACAACCATATGTTTCATCATAATCACTTCATAATTCATATAAACAACAAATCATGGTCCTATGAGTTCTTCTAACACATTCTTCATAATTTGGTAAACATGGAATCTCAAAACTTGGTATAATTTCATAATAATTCACACTTGTTATGAAACAATTTTTAAAATCATGTTCTTATTCCATAGGACTAAAAAAATAACTCTAATGATCAAAATTAAAGTCACACGATTGAATTCACTTATCTAAAGAAGAGGAACAAGGGGTGTCAACACAAATAGAGCTCCATGAAGTCAGGGATGGCACCAACGCTGTCATAGAAGTAATTAAACCAATGATTAATTAATAACAACTCTATGATAACTCTATCAACATTAGAAGAAGTATCCAAACTTAACAACAATTAAGAATAACAACATCCAATAACATGGAAAAGGAAGAAAGAGAAGAATGTAGCATAAACTATAGGCAATCTCTCACCTTAACCCCTGAGAGGATAAGATTGAGAGAAGATGAGAGTGAGAGAGTGGAAGGAGGAGGAAGACTTAGGGTTCACGGATTTGGGGCTAAAAACACATATGGGATGGGTTTATATAGAATTGGGTGTCACTAAACGAAACTACATCATTTTGGACCTGCTCAAATATCGAGGTACTACTATAGTAGTCGAAAGAAAAAACAATATCTGTGGGTAAACACTGGCTTATACATCATAACCGTTATAACGGTCTCCAAAGATCGCGTCTCCAAACCTGACTAGCCTCCCTTATATGGCCTTACCACTATAATAGTCCCTGATCACTATAATGGTGTTCAAAAAAGCAAGTTTTGCATTTTATTGACTTTCATGCATCTGTCTTTCCGACAACATAGATGGTTTTGAAGACTCTTAGGTCTTCACAGATTTGTGAGACACGTAAACTTGAAATATTACATAAATCTAACCATAAATAAATATTAAATAAAAATAAAAAGATATTTTCATTAATTATTTAAATATAATTTATAGAATATAAATAAGTATTTAAAATTTTAGTTTATATTAAATGATATTTATTATTTATTTTAATATTTTATGATTATTTATTATTTCAATAAATATAAAAAATAAAATTCTCACTTTCTTTTATATAATTTAATAAATATTAAATTAAGATATTTTTGTTGTTAATCCTTACTTTTATATGTCACTCATTATTTATTATTCATTTATATATGTTATGTTACTAGTATTTAATTTGTGATTTATTTTTATATTAAATATTATTTATTATTTATCTAGATATTTATTTATTATTAACATTTTATTATTTTATTTGTCATTATTTATTTAATTTTATTATTATTTAATTAAATAAGAAAAATAAATATTATACGTTTAAAGCTAACCAAAACTTATCCCTCCTTCCTAGACTTGATTAATTTATTCATCATTTTACTTTGAATATATAAAGATGATTTGATGAATAAAATTATATAATAAGTTACTCACAAGAAATAGCGCACAAAATCATTATATTTTATATTAGTTTATTCTGTCATGTTTTTCAGTATGTGCCAAATGGACTCTTAAGGTTTATATCAACCTGCTAGAAAATAAAATATTGTTGCTATGTGTACATTACATGCACACATCAAGGACATGAAATGCAGCATCATGCAATCTGAGAATGGTCATATCACAAATTTGACATCACAGATTCAACTAGCCCAGCCTCATTAAAGGGGTATAAATGCAGAAACTTATATACCTGTTTGCTTTTCTATCATCCAATCCTAATTGGTTTTATGAAGCTTGGTGTAGGTTTTGAAAAAAAAAGACAAATTGGGATATGGAAACTAGAACTGTATTGGTAAGATTGGGTTATTGGATCAAAGGTTGGTGTGAATACTTCTCTTTTGAACCCTAATTTCAACTTCCAGAATTTGGATCAGTGAGGGTTTGGCACATTTGATTTCCAATTGTATATGTAATAGAGGTGCCTAGTATGGATAACTTACTTTCATGGCCTTCTTGCTGGTGTGAGCAGCAACTTGCAGACTGGTGTGAACAACTAAATTCCATGACAACCAACATTGGGACTCAATATGCATGTGGCCTATGGACCAAGCCTCCTTGTGGTCTCTATCTCCAACCATGATGGCAATGTCAAAGGGTTAGTGATGGATATTGTACATGGTTGTCTTTAGTTTTTTTTTTTTCTTTTTAAGTTTATATGTTTTCTAGGACTTTTTATACATATTGTCTTGCTTTGGCGTTGTCTTTTTTGCCATGATTTTTTCTTTAAGTTCTTCTGTGACTTTTGTTTTGCTCGTCGCCATCCTTGGTTGCAGAGACGAAGCCTTGTTGAAGCTAAAGAGGTTACCCCCCTTTCAAATTTTTTTTTTTTTTTAATACAATTTCCATATTTTAAAAATTTGGTGCCCTTTAAAAATTTTATTTGGTTGATTCTTATTTTTTATTTAATTAAATTTTTAAATATTGTAATAGATATATATATATATATATTTGTGTGTCTGTTTTTCTCTCAAATTTTGATTATAAAATATTTTTTATATATAAATATTTTTATCTAAACTTTTTTAATAACAAAAAAATTATACAATACCTATATTCTTAAATATCAAATTAATTCTGGCTTGAGATTTTGAATTATCGGGTGAAAAAATGTGTATGGATTACTAGCTGAATTGTACTCTATCTAATAATGAAGTACTCCCTCTATCATTAAATTGGCACATAGATTAAAAAATCATTAGCAATGCACAAAAACTCTCACACAAAGAAAAGATTGTGTTGAAGAAGTTGCTCTTTTAGGAAATTGTGCAATGGTTATTGTGAGAAATTTGTGTGAGAGAATATATGCAAGGACAAAACTGAAAAAAAAAATTACAATAACAGATAATATTGGACAAATTTTTTTACTGAAAACACGCTTATAATTTAACAAAGGAAGTAATACCTTTTAAGATAAATGTGAAGTTATTGGTGAATAAATGTCATTTTATTATTATTAAATATGATTACAATTCAACTGAATATGATGAGTACCTAATACTTTGATTATGAATTTCTTAATTCTCTTTGTTGTTCTTTTTCTTTAAAATTAATTAAGGTATGCTATACAAATGCACAGATTGACACAGTTTTCACCCGACACACTTTTATCAACGTTAAATAGTATATGTATTCAGGTGGCAGATAATTTGATCCTCCACCTCTCTTGCAGAGCTTCAGGTACTCCTCACTTAATATCAATAAAATTACTAAATTAATCATATTTAAATCTTAATCCCTTCACTCCGTCTTTTCCTTTTATCCGTGCTTCTGTGAGCCACCACCACTGCCTCCGACAGTGGCATCGCCCTGCCAGCGTTGCAGTCTCTGCCACCCCACGGATGCTGACCACAACCACCGAATCAGTCTCCTCTTTCATCCACTTTTTGTTTTATACGTTAAACCACCAACTCATCCCTTTCATAAGAGACGGGCAATGCTTTTTTTTGGTGCTTTTTGGTGGAATCTGAAAAAATTGCTGGAAAAAAAATTGTGGGCAAAAGTTGGAAAATATCTTATGCTTCATTCTCTCTGTACTTTTCGGTTGTGTGGTTGAAAAACATCCTGAGGAAGAAAGAACTAAATGAAGGACAATTTTCCATTTAAGAAGAGAGTTAAGGACAAGAAGTTAACGAAATGACCAAAAAAGGCTTTTGTTTCATCACTTTCATCCATCAAACGAGCTAGCGACGTGATTTACTAAAGAGCAATGCTTGTTGGCTCGAACACAAATTCGTCAATATGGTATGTGGTATGAATACGTATAAAACCATTCAATGCAGTTTTGCGAATTATTCTCAAAACGCAACCAAATTGTTCATTGCAATGCCATTCGTTTGCCATTTCACGAATTTTTTCGACCCAATAAGTATTATTAAAAAAAAGTATGATTTCTGGATATGCAAGTAATGGTTTTATACACATTTGTACCATAGTCACGAACAGTGATGGATCTAAAAAAATTTAGTACTGGGGGCAACAATAATACATCAGTAAAGAAAGGAGTGGAATATATTATATCTTATTATTTTATCTCATTTAAAACTAATATAGGGATAAATTTAACAAGACAAAAGGGGCAAAAACATAATAAAACCATATAATTATTATAAAATTTTAAAATTTTTGTGGGGCACTTGCCCCAGCTCCTCAACAAATAGATCCGCCCAGGTCACGAATCTGTGTTCGAGCCAATAAGCATTGCTAATAGTGTTATTTTCTTTTCCATGTCGCGGATATTAAAATGCTCACTTACATTTACTTAGAGAGAGAGCACATAAGTTACTGAAAAAATGCAAAATTTACATATACTAACACAGTTTTAGCTTTATGAAGCCCACAATGACAGTGATTTTAAAGAGATGTGAGGGGTAACAAGCCTAAGAAAGCCTTACATGTCTACAACAACATATGTTGCCTACTAAAACTTTTGGGACACTTGGGATCCCATATGTAGAATAGAATTATACATAGCAAGGAAGAGATCCCCAGCTTGATTGTGCCCTGCATGCCTCTGGACTCTGGTGTGACGTGCTTAAATGTGATTTTCGATCATTCTGTCATCAGCAACATTGTTCTAGTTGTGACTTTTGCACTTTTCCATGGTTCTCGGTGCTGCAGGAATCAGATGTAGACAAGTAAACCAGTAAAGATGGGTCTTCTCCCATTAATGTTGATTGTTCAAGAGATGATATGCATTTCCATTGTTTTCATAGAATACTGTAAGAGGAAATGGACAATAGAGACCATCCATTCCATAAATACTTCAGGCAATGCTATGTAAACAATACTTCACACATGATATTAACATACAGCATTGTTCAAATATTTTAATTTTGATGCATCGACTGTCAACAATAAAAATTCAAGAAAGTGTCAAATCATGCTAAATAACTACCTATTATGATAACTATCCACCATGGTTTAGCATTTTCTTGAATTTCTATTGGTTAACATTTAGTGCCTAGAAACTGGACTCTTATTCAAATAAAAAGGATAGTTTGGGGATTTCAACTGAGTTTTTATAATACTGGGGTTATGTGATATGGCTGTATGGTGCGACTGATGAAGTTTTTCTTTTATAGATAAGAAGCAGGGATATAATATTGGTAGCCCTACCTAGTCCAATTGCTTCAGAACTCTTCATTATCCTCATCCTCTTGCAAGAGTCAGTGAACATCCTAAAACAAGAACAACAAGATCATTTCAGAACTACATACTCATCAATTTGTCCTTTGTTGATTCTGATATTTGTCAGATTATAAAATAATGTCTTTCTTTGAAGATTTGATTGTAAATAAATAATCAGCAGCACCATACTAATTAACTACTAAATACCAAAGCTGACATCTCATAGAAATCAAATCAGAAAATGCAAATAGCACTATGGGACACAATATGCGCTTACTCCCATGGAACATCACCAACTAGCATCCAATCACCATCCTTGTCTTCAAAGGTGAGCACATATTCTGAACCATGAAGGAGATCCATCAATCTACTTTCAGTCAAATTATCACGGCCAGAAACTCCATGAGAGCCACATTGACCTACACTTGTTAATAATAATAGCATCATCATAATATGTAACATAATGAACATTTTATTGCTAAAGAATAAATTGACCTATTCATAGCACTCCTGTATATTTCCCCAGCTCACAGAACCAACTAGCTTGAGCCTGTCACATGCAAAGACTTAGGATCCTGATTTAATCATCACATGGATTAAAGGATATATACCAGTTCTGATCAGGACAAACTCTTTATATTTCTCTTATCAAAATCAAATTAAGTTAATAATTTGTATCACAAGCGCATATTCTTTTGCTCTAAGCTATGCAACAGAAAGTAAGGTGATTGCAATTTGGAAGTGAAAGAAAAACTCACCGATTGTAAAACAACTAAACATCTTTTCCAGTGCAGAAGATAGTTCCATGTAAGTGGCAAAGTGTTTGAGATCCACTTTCCTCAAGTATGGAGCGCCATCCATGCTGACTTTCACATAAAGGCAGCCAGACTTGGCTTCTGCATCATCTTCATTCTTTTGAGGCTGAGTAGCCATTGAGTTCTTCCTGAAAGAACGGATTGGTGGCCATCCCACAACCTGTTCCCTGATTCACACAACAAGAATGCAAAATTACTCAATATAGAAGGGAGTGTGCAGGTGGCCCTAACTGAGACAAACCTTCTGTGTGTAGAGGTCAGTGATTATAAATTCAAAAAAAAAAAAAGAAAAGAAATCTAACTAATAAACATTTTTATCATGGTGGCCAGGAGTGGTCCAAGATAAGAATTCAGCAGAAGGGAAGAAAAGAAAAGAACTTTTCAATATGGAAATTAAATTTTCAGGAACACTCAATTGGATGAGATCAATCCAAAATCATATAAAAAGGAAAATCATAGAAAAGCAACATGAAGAAGTCAAGAAGAACAAGCTACCAACACATCCATTAGATGATTATTAACATAGAAGGAATATCCTCTAAATTACATAATTAACAGCAGCTTCTCTAACACTGGAGGGAAACATTAGAAGACAAAACAAGAACAGATAGCTCCAATTTTCACCTGAACAGATTTTTTCTCCCTTCATCTTAGTTAAACTTAAAACCAAGTATATTTTTATTAAAAAAAAAAAACCTCCTCTTTCCTTTCTCTGAATTATCCCATCCGAAATTACCCAACAACATAATTTTCTTTTTCCATCCAGCATTTTGTCAACATGCACACACAGAATTACAGAAATCAGGAAACCATATAAAGGGACAGGACAATTAATAAAAGAAAGACATTCACGGGACACAGAACCAACATCAACAACAAAATGGACAAATATTTTGACAAGGAAAACATAATAAAAGGGTGGCCTAGGGAGCGCAGAGACACGCAGCCTTACCCCCGCCGAGAGCCGTTTCAGGATTTAACCTTAACTCTAGGTCTCAAGGAAACAATTACCATTGCTCTCAGGCTCACCCTCACAAGGAAACGTAATATACCCCAAAAATAAGTACTAAAACCAAATTAACACACCAATTTTTTTTAAGCAGCCAAAAAAAAAAAAAGAAGAACGATGAGACTAAAGGAGGATGTTGCTACTTAGCAGCAGGCGCAGATATCTTCTCATTCACTGGCTTTGGAGACTGAGGAATCTTCTCTTTGACAACAGATGCTTGCTGGTTAATGCAGTCAGGGACAGCAAGAGCCTTACCAGCACCAACACCCCTTGGAGAGAACAAGCCACCATCTTTACCAATACCAACCTCAGATCCATTTTTCCCAGAGAGAATCCACTTCCCAGAACCACCATCAATGGCATCAGAGAAACCCCTTTGGCCCCAGACACCAAACTCTTCAACACCCCTAATGAGTACACATTCTTGTCCTCAACACCAACACCAACACCTTCCCTCTCTGGTGACTCAGAACCAGGCAAACCAAGCCTAAGCTCAGTAGCCTTGAGGTTCAAGCCACTGCTTACCCTCTGAGAAAACTTGTCAGTGCTTTCCATTGAAGGAGCCTCAGCTAAGCCTACATAGCCTTGCTCTAATGGCACAGACATCAAACTTTAGCTCACACTGTACTGTCACACTGTCACTTATTCTCACAAATGGAAAGAAAAAAGAAAGAAAGAAACAGAAGAAGCTGAACTTGAAGAATCAGAATTTAACAGTGGAGGAATAATAACAACAACAATAATAATAATAATAATAAAAAGGTGAGTTGATGAAGAGAAGGTTCTCTGAGGTTTTGAGTTCAATGGGTTTCTGTTTGTCTGTATATAAACTGAACGACTCACTGCATTCTGTTGAACTGGTTGTGTAATGAGTAATGACATTTTAAGCGTAAGTGGTGTAACTTTGAAAAAAATGAAAAATGGAAAAAAAAAAATGAGGGATATTGAAATAAGAATAAGGACCTGGCAGAAATGGGATATTGGAATATGCAAAAACAAAGAATATGGAACTGCGTTTGCTTTATTCTTCTCAAAAGAAATTTTTTTAGAATAAAAATCTTCGAATTTTTGAATTTTTATAATTTGTGTGAATCTTTTTGTGGGTAGCCACTCCGACAATCCACACAAAGTCCCTGGACTACTTTTTTTGGTGAATTCCCTGGACTACTTAGTTTATATTTTTTGTAAATGAATAATGTTTTATTCTATCTCACTTTTTTATTTTATTTCTAATAAGAATATTTTAGGTTATATTTACTATTTTTAGGTTATATTCTATCACAGTTATATAATTTACATTTTTTTTTAGGTTATATTTTTGGCTGTGTGAGACAAAAGCTAAGATGAACCCCCAGTGGAGTGGAGGCAGCGTTTGGACGAAAGGTAAACCAAGGCTTAAAAAAGAGAAAGCAAGGAATCGAACAGAAAATGATGGGACGAACAGTGTCTCTCAAAAAGCCAAATTTTCATGCGGCTCAGAAAATCACTGACCATGAAGAAAAATGAAATTTTGAAAAATGGAAATTATATTTTCTCGACTTACATGCTTGCTTTTCTTGGATTCAAAAAGGAGAGGATAGAGGAAAAAATTATAAATATACATAGATCAATTCTGACAAACAAGAGGATCTACAGAAAATTTAAGAAAATGAATTGAAAAGTACAAAAAAATGGGAGAAAAAGGTCATCTTTTTCTGGGGTGAAAAAGAAGTGACTCTGGAAATTGGTGTTATACTTGGTGATCTGGAAAAATTTGGTTTTACTTCTCTTTTTATTTCTCACGATTTTTGCATGACCATTTTGCTAAAGCTACTCATGTCAAATTTGGAAGAGAAAGAACAAAACTAAAACATAAATTAATGCAAGATGCAGCAGGATGTGTTATGATTTAACTGTTAGAATATTTAGTTCTTTGATTGATTTAGGCACATTAACTTATCTATTTTAAATCACTTTAATTTGGACCAAATTTTATAATAACACATAATATATAATTATATACAAATCTAAATATTTTTATATTAACTCCATATAAAAATAGTTTAATTCACGTCAAATTCAATTTTAATTTATGTCATAGAATAATTTTTTTAACAAAATATATCACTAGATTGAAAGTTCAAATGCTATAAATTTTAATCATAAAATTTCACATTTATCTTTTTTTTTTCTATTTTCCACGGGTATTTTAAATGTAAATTAATATAAATAAGCAACATGACAAATAATTATAGCTTGACGACTGAATCATAAATTTTATTATAACTTTATTGATTGAATCAATAAAAATTATATTCCTCTATAAAAAAAATTATTAAAAATATAGTAAACAGCGAACAAAGAGGTTAGTAAAAACTATCCAAAAAACAGAAAAGGGAGTTAGTAAAACCTGAAAAAGATCCAAGGGGGACTACATCAATGCATTAAGTACTCATCCTTGGGCCAGATGATAATTGTTGTGCGGTCTAGACCATAAATATTATTTGTCTTCACAATCACATTACTGCTCATTTCCTACATACTAAACCATCAGTATTAAGATGAGTAGTCAACCCAAACTTGGATTGTAAATAGGAAGCTATATGCCCGCTATTTATACCAACATTTTTTGTATATATAAACTATATATAGCAACAATTTTAGATTAGAGAAGGAAGGCTGTAATTGCATACATTATATTTATATTGAATAAAGTTTTATTTTAGTCCCTAAAATTATATGTATATTTAATTAATTTAGTTTTTAAAATTAAAAGATATTAATTTAGTCCCTGAAATTTCATGAAATATGTAAATTAGTTCTTTTCATAATTCAAATTAGTCTTCACATAAATCTTATTATAAGGACTAATTTGATTTACTTTTTTTATAAATTCAATTGCTAAATTAATATATTTTTAATTTTAATGACTAAACTAAAATATGTATACAATTTTAGGTATCAACATTACCATTTACTCTATTTACATAATTCTTTCTTAATTTACTGAAAAAACAATTGCATGGAGATAATGAATGGTGGTTAGATAAAACATGACCATCATCAAAACGCTGAACAAGAGAATCCCAACAAAGGCCCCACATCTCTTAAGTGGATCCCAGCAAGAAAATTATTAAGGCTTATTTGATTTCAGTTTTAAATTTTATGAAAACAAATACTTAAAATTGTAAAAACTATAAAATCTAATTCTCAATATTTTCTTAATAAAATTCTAAAATCTAAAAAATTGAAAATTAAAATCAAATTCCTTAGTTTCTAACAGTTTGGTGGCCCCAAGAACAGTAGAGCTAAGAGTATTTGCTATACACAAGTGCATCAATCTCTCCAGTTTTTATTCCTCCCCTCGAAGCAAAAATTATGATGGCCACTCCACTATGTTAATATTCAATAGGGATATTGTTAAGAGGCTTTCCTCTTCCTACCATCCCAATCAACCAGTCCTATGTTTGATGCTTGTGTGTGGCAATTTGTGGGTCCAATCTCTGCCATGCACTTTTGCTACAGTTATATCCCACCATGCTAACTGGATAATAAGATAAGTCTCAGCTTTTAAGTAACCCCCCACTTATTAGGATCCTAATCCTTGTTTCCTCAACACTCAAAGCATCTGCGTCCATTTGTGCATGGAATAATGGGCTTTGCCTATAGTCCTCATCAATCATCATGGGTACCCTTTTATTTCATAGTGCCAATGGTTATTTTATACGTAGGCCTTGTTCGAATCTAGTGCCCACAACAGTACTTTCAAAAATCATATACTCTATATATACGCACAAGAGTTGTGCTCTAAGCATACTTTGGTGTTAATTTCCCCTTTTCTACCAATTTCTTAGTCCACTTTGCAATTATTAGAAATCTTTTAACTCTAGCAATCTATTTCAATTCCACCAAGGCTTTTCTACAATAAATTAACTGGTGTGAGACATAAATCTCATATCTAGCTAGAGCGATTAATTGGAATAGAAAAATGCTAAGTATCCATAATTATTTTCTAGAAAATAAGTGTGAGGATGATGTGATATAAGTAATAATCTTTAAATAAATAAGTAACTTCTATCACTACGTTTAATCCAACCACCATCATTTTTTACATAAAATTTTGATTATTTTATTAGTTATATAGTATTATTCATTAGAATATAATAACAACCGTAAAACATAGCTCTCATGAATTACATCTTTTTTGAGACAAGGGCAAATGATTAATTAGGAAACTAAATGATCAATATTTTGACTGTTGGATCACCCTTTTACCTATCACATGCAGCTGGATATGTTAGAGAGTTAAAGTCTTTTTGTTTTATTTTTAGAAAGTAACAATAAGCCAAAAATCCAACCGGAAGGAGCAGCTAAGAAGGACAATATAGCAGCACCAGATAAAAAAAAGTGAAAAAAAATAATTACGGCTACCAAACAGGGACTCCAATAATGTCTAACTCCAACATGTGAAAATGATTGTCATAATCGGAGCAAAGACTTTCTGAAAAGGCATAGGAGACAGCTTGAATCTTCAAAACAACACTCCCTTGACCCCATCTAGGATTTGATTGAACATCAAGTGGAGTCCCAACCTCTTCTTTTCAATTTTTTTAATTAGTCCTAAATGGACTATCATAGTTCTGTATGAATAATGCCACAGTCTGCACATCTGATACACTTGATCAGAAGAGACCCTGGACCCACCACCATTTCAGTTGCTTGCACAAGATTCTCCTTACTCTTTGCTGAAATAATAACAATAAATAATAATCATAAAAGATACATAAAGATATATACATATATATACATGGCCTAGAATGTTTTCACATAATGCATGATCACAACTTCTAGTTTAGTTACAACTTACAAGGGTGCTGTGAAAATACAATAGTAATCCAGCTTAATAAGCCTGAGGTAGGTAGAGTAAGCCAGCTACCTTTCCATATGGTCAATCAGATATCACATCCTCACTTTTCATTTGTCCAATCTTCAGTTTTGTGTTTTCAGTCAAGGGAAAGAGATGATGATCAATTACCTCAGTGACATCTTAATTTTGGCACTGTTAAAACATTGCTACTAACATGTATAAAAAAAAATGTGTGATTTTGTAGGTGTGTAGAGTGCTTAGCTTGTGTATAGATATTTGCAATAGTGTTGATATAAGTGAATAGATCTAGAGATGAACCTTTTAGTAGAAAGGGAATGTGAAAAACGTTAAAAATAAATGAAGGATAACTTCATAAAGGCTACTATACTATGAGTGACAAGCAGCCATAATTGTCAAACCTTTTTTGTAACTAAATGAAACCATGCATCGCATGCTTGCTACAGAAGGAAACAACGACCAAATACTGAACAAATATATAAGGTCACTCATGGTTTCGTATTTGCTTTGGTATGGACAAGTCTTTGTAGCTATGATACTTGGATACTTTGAAACAGTCGATGTATCTCATAGGGATACATATCATATCAGATACTTTATTCATATTTTTAGATATTTTAATTATATTTATATATTTTGATTTATATTGTATTTCCGCATTAATCTTGTCATAATCCAAACATTTTTATCAGCATCCATCCAACATACCTTTGCAATAAACAGACGTGTTAACTGTTAAGAACTCTGTGGAAACCGTCAAGACTAGAAGTAGTTAAAGGGATTCAAAATTTAAGTGTTGGCACTTGGCACCTACATCACTTTTTTTTTTTGGGAGCTGAAATAAAAACGTCTTGATTCCATTGTGAAATTATCATTTACATGACCGTTGGTCTTCCAATTTCATCATGTGGGCACAAAGGAAGATTACATACATATATATAAGTTTCAAAATTTTCAGTGCAATCCAAGCACACCACTACCCTAGTCAGGTCATGTTTGTGCTCGATGGAATGCCTATTCATATACCTTTATTTTTTCCCTTCAAAAGAGAGAGTCTTATCAAACATTCACAAGGCGTGTTTAAGGCTTGTCATCTTGCACAGCTCTGTAGTGGGATACTGCAAAAAAAAGCCTGCAGGTTTTAATGCATTCCAACTTGCATTGCAACCAACCATTAAGGGGCCCTTTATCAAAGATGAATTATTGGGACTCAAGGGGCCTGCACCTAACTCTGTATGTACTTTTGATTTAACTTGAAACTTATGGATCACCACAATTCTATTGCTGCAGAGAAAACCAAAGTATGATTATTTCATATATAGTGCTGCTGCAACCCTTTTCCACCTGGACCCAAAGCATATATTTTTTTTTCCGGTAACAATGTCTTATGTGCCATTTTGATTATTTGGCTGTAGGAAATTGTCATAATGTCTTGAGGAAATGAGGAACATGACCAAGCATATTGCTTTTTACCTAGGTAAAATGTCTTGTTCTGTCTTATCCGTATCTTGAAATCAACAAGAATCCTCTACCTTGTGATGTTGTAGAGACAAGTAATATGGTCCTTATTATATAGTCAGTCTAATTAAAAAGTATATATAGTTAGCTGGATATTTATTTCCGAGTGACTAGCTTGGATTGATAGGATGAATGATAAGAAAGATCTATATTGTGGAACATTCAGTGAGCTTTCTGGACCTAGGTTTTGTTTGAAAATTCTCTATGATTGCTCTACGTGTCATCTCATTAATTCTTTTTTATACTAAGTGGCTAGTGTTGTGTTCCATGATGCAAAGCAAGGTCTAAAGTTCAGCCACCATAAGAGTGTAAATGAAATTGAGCATATGACAAGCTTCATTTTGTCACTGCATTATTAGTACTTAATTTAAAAGGATTGGAAAAATGAAATGAGTAGCATATTTAAATATTTGAAATGGCATTTACTATATATGACACTGGGTGCTAACAGTAACATCAGATTTATTTGGATGAGTTATTGTTCACAAAAATACTTGTATAAATGTAGTGGATGTAATAAGAAAATTGATAATGTATTGGACTAGTTTCTTGCGACTAGTAAGATAGCCCACTTGCAATAAGCTCGAAAAAGGGGTCATCGAAGTACACCAATCAAATATTAATATATTCGATGAATGAATCAAGCACCTCCATATAGTCGATTTGACTCTAAAGTAAAAATTTTGATGAAATGAGAAAGTGATGGATTAATTATTGTTGAATTATTAGGTTAGACACATATACACTTATTGTAGGATTCTCTTAAATAAGGATCAAGGGAAAGATCTTCAATCATATTATCTACAGGTAAAGGGCCCTATGCCTCAAGGTATAAATACAACATTAATTCTATTATTTTACACCCTCTCTTTCACATCCTAATAGTCAGAGTGCCTTTTGCATATGGAAATCATAAGTCCTCAAATCATATTATATATTTGGTAACACTGTTTGAAATTTCTTAGTTTCTTCTACAAGTGCTATTCCAAGCTTGGGAGCGATCTTTCCAACCGACTCTTCAAGTAAAAACATGTATAATAAATTCTTGAGTAAACCCTCAAGTTGGTTCCTGACAATTTCAAGTTTAAGAAGTTGGTCATTACAATTGGAAAGTGTCAACTTGGTCCCTAACAATGTCAAAAGTTGAACACTCACTAGTCCCTGGATGGAAACAGGAAGTGTTAATAACAATTTCATTACCGAACGGTCTTAACTTCCTTCATCCCTCATCCTTTCTCTTTCTTCATCATCTTCACCACAACAACAACCACCACCACCACCACCATCACTATCAAATCTAAATGACCACAATCACCATCATCCCCCACACAACCCCATATCACTCTTCATCTCTTTCCTTCTTTTATCCTCTTCACCACCCCCACCACCACCATCACTATCAAATCTAAATGACCACAATCACCATCATCCCTCACACAATCTCACATCACTCGCCATCCCTTTTCTTCCTTCATCCTCTTCACCACCACCACCATCAACCACAACCCACACTTCTTCATCATTAATAACCCAACGCAAAAACATCTTCATAATAAAAACAACCATAATCCATTCATCATCATCCATAACCCCAAATTACAGCAACCTCAAACACAAGACAACCTTACAACAAAAATTATCCAGCACTATTATAAACACAATGACTTTCACCCAAATAAAAAGAAAAAGCCAAACCTCATAACTGGTTCCAAACTACAAATCTAGAAAAAAAAAAAACAAGGAGAAAAAGGGCTTAACACCGTGACTACCGCGTCATGACCACCACCACGGCTCTGTCATTCGCGCCCTCCGTTGCCATCATCGAAAGTGGTGGTGGTGGTGGTGGTAGTGATAATGAAGGATAATAACACAAATTTCACTTAATTGATGTTGTTTATATTGGTATTTGATTTAATTTTGCATATATTTTGGCTTGTTTGTAGGAATTTGGGAAGAGAGTGGTGGTGGTGGTGGTGGTATGGTGGAAAAGATGAAGGAAGGAAGAAGGAAACAGGAGATGAAGATATTTTTTTATTCTTTTATAAATGATGTTAGGGATTAATTTACCTGATAATGAAATTGTCATTAACACTGTTACTATTTTCCGTTAGGGAGTGAGTGTTTATTTTTGACATTATCAAGACCAAATTGACACTTTTCATATCAGGGACTAACTTATCCAACGTTGAAATTGTCAAGGATTAGGGGTTTACTCTAAATTCTTTCACCAAATTATTTATTTAAATATATGAATTTACAATTACTAGTACATAACTTCTTATATTTTGTTATCGAAAAAT
This sequence comes from Dalbergia oliveri, assembly GCA_030441495.1. Lineage (NCBI taxonomy): Eukaryota > Viridiplantae > Streptophyta > Magnoliopsida > Fabales > Fabaceae > Dalbergia > Dalbergia oliveri. The sequence goes on from JAMLFY010000010.1 coordinate 32,237,739, forward strand.
TCCCTAATTAGACATCTAAAATCCCTCTCTAAATATACATGGTTACATAAATAAAACAAAATAAGTGTTCACGGGCAATGCTTTCCAACAATAACAATCTTAACAGAAAAATTTAAGAAGCAGAGCATGTCTTGCTGATGTGACGCTCCTTAGGCCGAAGATCATTAAAATATCAGTTTTCTTGGGAGTGAGTGAAAGTATCATCCCATGACTTATAGTAGTCAGTTGGATTGAAGTTTTAGTAAGTTGATGGAATTTGACTTTGGAGACAACCCCATCAGCATAGAAAAGTTCAAATACATTTATTCAGATGCTGTGGCTCCTCTAACATGCTGCTCATCACACTGAAATGCGGCTTTTTTGCCCATTTAAATTGAAAAAAAAAACATTATATACCATTTTGTCACTTTTGCAATTTTATGTACGTATTTACCTTTTTTTTTATATTAGAAAATTGGTTAACTGAAGATAATTTCACATAACCAAAATATAAAGAAATTGGTTAAGTCTTGACCGATTTCATAGTGTTTTTAGTTGAGAAATCGGTAAACATCAACCTATTTTTTCAAGAAAATCACTCATTTGTCAATCGATTTCCATGTGTTTCTTTCTTTGTTTTTCCGTGTCTATATAAACAAGACTTCTCTTAAAATATTTCAATAGTTTATCTTTTTTGTTTTATTTTTAAAACTAGATTAAGAATTACATATTTATTTGTTGCCACTTCTTATCTATTTTTTTTATCTATGACATTTTTAATTGCCTTTAGTTAAAAACGTATTTTATATTTATAGTATATATTACTATTATGGTGTTTGAAATTCATATTTAATGATTGTATCAATTAATATTAAATCTAGAAATTAACTATAATTAAAATTGCAATATAACACAAAATTTCTAACTTAAATATAATATTTAAGAGGCTTATTTCTTGTTAATTAGCACATAGCTTTATTCCTTGTTAGGCCTTATTTCCTTACATTGTGGATTAACAAGTAATCATTTTTGGTTTTTAATGGCAATGTTGAACTAACTAGGCCTTGATGGGTGTTTCTTTTCAAATATTTATGATGATTTAAATGGTGGAAATTGTATGATGTTATTTTACATTTTATTTTTTGATTTTTCATAATTTTAGGAGGTTTTATTCGTTCCTAAGAAATTATGAAAACCTCCTAAAAATTATGAAAAAATCAAAAAATAAAATGTAAAACAACATCATACAATTTCCACCATTTAAATCATCATAAATATTTGGAAAGAAACACCCATCAAGGCCTAGTTAGTTCGTCAACATTGTCATCAAAAACCAAAATGATTACTTGTTAATCCGCAATGTAAGGATAGAAATAAGGCCTAACAAGGAATTAATAAGGCTATGGGCTAATTAACAAGAAATAAGCCTCTTGAATATCATATTTAAGTTAGAAACTTTGTGTTATACTACAAGTTTAATTATAGTTAATTTCTAGATTTAATATTAATTAATATAATCATTAAATATAAATTTCAAACACCATAATAGTCATATATACTATAAATATAAAATACATTTAACTAAAGGCATTTAAATGTCATAAAAAATATAAGTGGCAGATAAATATGTAATTCTAATCTAGTTTAAAAATAAAACAAAAAAAGATAAACTATTGAAATATTTTAAGAGAAGTCTTGATTTTATATAGACACAAAAATCGAAGGGAGGAAACACATGAAATCTGAAAATGAGTGATTTCCTGAGAAATAGGTTGATGTTTGACTAATTTCTCAGGGAAACATACACATTGAAATTGGTCAAGAGTAAAACATCCTAATAATTAACCCAATACACCTACTGATTAATTACTAGACTTTACTCTTTGCTTCAATTCCTTAATCATGCTTTGAAAATACTTAGTGAAATTACGAGCCATTTTTTTTAAACATAATTGAAAACCTAAGCGCTTAACGTGAATGATTTAGCAAAATTTAAAAGACACATAGGAATTTACAAACATCACATCATAATATATTGGCTCCATCATATAGCATCCATAATTACATATCATATAGATATTTTGCCTACCAATAGAATAAGACTAAGTGTAGGCAATCTAACAAAACATAAATAATATATGGATGGAAGGACATCCATTAATGGCACCTAGTAATAACACTCAGGGATAGGGATAGATATCTGAAATATACGAGTGAAACTAGAGGATCAAGTTCAGGACCAGGAAGCCTCAATGTGATTCACGAACGCTTCCTTCGTTTTTGAAGACGAGATGGAAAGAAAAATAGAGGGAGTGAGAAACTTATAAAAAGAATCTCAGGAGGTACTCACCTCATGATGCATTGTGTCATCATCATCGTCCCTAGGAACCTCGGGTTATTATGAAATAGTGAATATGTTAAGATTGATTTATTAAGTTCGAAAATATACTTTACCGAGGTTCGTCGATTTTAATCATGCGTCTTATAATGCATCATAAACTTAGCATGTCATGTTTATAATGAACTTTTCCTTTTATCAACACATTGTATTCTTCATCATCATATCATAAATACTATGCATAAAAGAACATCATATTTCTCATCATCAAATCATAAATACTATGCATAGAAGAACATCATATTTCTCATCATCAAATCATAAATACTATGCATAGAAGAACATCATATTTCTCATCATCATATCATAAATACTATGAATAGAAGAACATCATATTTCCCATTATCATCTCATAAAATACTATGCAGAAGAACATCATACCATAATAGCTATGCACAAGACATAGTGCACATATTTCAATCCTTTAGTGTCATAGGTGACTTAAAATCTTGTCATCATCATCATTATTTTCCTTGGGGCCACCCTATACTCCACCCTTTTGGGAGTAATCTAGGTTATGAGCTCATACCTTACTAGTCGTCACTAGCATATACTTATCCCTTTTGATAAGTTAAAATCCAACTCTACCCTTTTGAGAGAACGGGATAGGGCAAGAATCACCTTTTCACCACCTCTAGTCTGATGGGTCTTAAAGGATCATTTTCTCAAGATCACCTTTTCACCACCTATAGTCTGATGGGTCCAAAGGATCATTTCCTCATGAGTTTAAGTCACCATTAAGTCTTAGCATGTTATATCATAATTATCAAGATGCATGAACATTCTCATTGTTTGCAATAGCAATTATAACATGCAAGCCATGAAATCATTCAATAATATCAAATTCTCAGTAGGCATTACATCATCATATAACTTACATTCCAAAGCATCAAAAGATGTCATCTAAAATTTTCACAGGAAGCTCCTTAAATCGAACTCTAAAATTGGGTAACCTTAATTATCAAACTAATTACTTATGCATCTAAGGGATTTATTACCATCAATTATAAGCCTTAAGAACATTATTAGACTATATGGGGTAGCATAGACAGTAAGTTGTTCTTAAGGTTTTACTGTGCTAGAAGTTACGTTTTTAACCCTTTCGTTACCCTTTCCCTATGATGCTAAAATTAATTACTAAACCAATTATGAATCATTGTCCCTTATCTAAACATAATAATATCTGGTTCTTAAGGTCACTAAAGTTCTCTGACAGAATGCATAAATTTCATTCTCTAAAGTTCTAGAAATCTTGCTTTTACCTTTTTCTAGGAAGCTAGTTTTATCTCTAACATGCATAGAATAAACCATAATTATCACAACTTCAAACATATTAAATCATCATCATTTATTGGTACTAATCTCATATCAGAAGCCGAATCATGAACCTCATATAATTGTATAAAATCACATTTTAAGTGAACATAAAATATTAGTTTCCCGTAGAATCCTTGCAAAGCTTTAAAACTCTTTTAGAAACTAATTCTTTTGAAAGAATCTTCATAATTAAAATTCTCACTTAAGATAAAAGGAGCAAGTCTTGAGCTTAAGAGATTTATGTGATATCTTAGAATCATAAACATGCTATGCAACCTCATTTTAATCTTGTCATTATAAGGTGATAACTTGGAATTATAAACATGATATGCAAATCCATTTCTTTATCTTTAAGATTTAAGGTGATGACTTGAAAATTAAACATGATGCAAGAAACTGGAAAGGTAGTCCGCACATGACCAGTGGAGGGAGAAGAGATCTTAAGAAAAAGCCGGAATCCGCACTGGACCTGAAGGGAGAAGAGAATTATTATTACATCTTTTTAAGCTCCAATCTCAAGACTTCTTAAAGAATCAATTCTTTAACTCCAATAATCTTATTTCTTTGCTTGTGATACTTGGGTAAGTCTTTGAGCTCTAGGATCTTTAGGTGATGACATAAAAATAAACATGTCATGCGTTGATTCTTTTAGCCATTATAAAATAAAGTGAGAACATAAAATAAATATGAGATGCAACTTCTTTATTATCTTTAGAGATTAAGTGACAACATGAAATATAAACATGAAATGCAAACTTGGAAATTTAAACATGAGTATGCAAGTCCATTTATTCATTCTTGAAATTTTAGTGATGACATAGAAAGTAAACATGATTATGCAAGGCATAAACTTAAACATGGATGCAAGTTCATTTGATTTCTTTACTAGAGCTCCTTCAAGACTTTATAGAAATACAAATTCAATATATATATCTTAACAAGACAAAGTGAGAAATACATCTTTCAAATTCTAAACTCAAGATCATAAAATCATCATAAAAACATCATTCTTTAAAGTTTTGCATCAAGTGGAACTTTCAAGCTTTAGAGGCCTAACTTGTGATGGATTCACAACCCACCTTCAAGGTCCTCATCATCAAGCCATCATCTTAGTCCCACCTAGGCCATATGGCTGAATTGGTTAAAGAAAAGGAAGAAGAAAACCAAATGGAAAAACTAGAGAAAATCCATGAAATCATCATTTTGAACCAAGAACAACACTTAGCAAAACATAGAAATAAACTTAAAACAACTCCCTACCTAATCTGATTTGAAGGAAAGGAAGAGAACTTGGTTTCTTGGAGTGAAATGAAAGAAAATATTCTTGAAAGGTTGAAGAAAGAATTTCAGCCAAGGGGGAAGAAAGAAAGAAAGTTTTTGAGCTTAGGAAAAACTTGAAGTTGTGAAATTTTTGAGCAAGTCTCTAATGACTTCTAAGCATGCCTATTTATAGAAGAATTCAAGCTCATAAATGGACAAGAGGAGGAGGAAAATCTGATTCAATTTGAGGAGGAGACAAGGAAGGAAAAATCATCTTGTTTGGTGGCTTAAAACATGGAATCATGTTTCAAAGTTCCTTGTTTTATGGTGATTTTTGGCATTATGTTTTAATACAATTTTTTGGTGTATTATGGCTGCATTATTTCATGCATTACAGCCTCATGGAAGAGGGTTTTGTGTGTTCCATGTATTATTTAGGTGTAGGCAAGGTATTCATGCAATTTAGAGAATTTACGGTTAAGGGCTTAGGTGAATTAATAAGCAATTTGAGTGTTTTAAAGCAATTTTAGGTTCTAATCAATTTAAATAAATAATTTTGACTCTAGATTAATAATTAGAATTTAATAAGCTTTAATTTGAGCCTAATATTGCTTAGGTTTCGTTAGCAAATCAAAAATCTCAAAATTTGTAAAACTGCACAAGATGGGGGCAAAACGTCATTTTACTTAAAAATTGCCCAGACCACTCGAGCTTAACCAATGGTTAATCATGGCTTAAAAACACCTTTTAACACATTTTAGTGAGGTTCGGCTAGTCCATGCAAATTTGAGTAAAACGCAAGGGCGTTTTGGTCATTTCGCGTCGAGCTCAAAATTAAGATTCTTCTCCTCTATTAACACACATAACACAAACAATCCCTTATTAACATCAAAACATCCCCTTGAGGATGGGTGGGGCCCACGATCTCATTTTCTTGTAAAATAACCTCAGGCATTTTGGTCATTTTACACGTCCAGAAAATTTTTGCAATACTTGCACGAATTGCTCCTAACTTCTCTTCTAACGTTATATTCCTTTATTAAGGATTGTTTGGTCTCAAATTTTATATAATATTTACCTACGGTAATTCGATAATTCTTAATGACAGTAAAAATTACATCAAAATTGGGGCGTTACAAAGACTTAACCAATTTCTTTGTATTTCAGTTCTAGAAATCACTTTCTAGTTAACCGATTTTCTAATATAAAAAATAAGGTAGATACATACATAAAACTGCAAAAGTGGCAAAATGGTATATAATATTTTTTTCAATTTAAATGGGTAAAAAACCCTGAAATGCTATATATCTATATGCTATATAACAACAACAAAACAAGGAAACTAGTGGAAAATACGAGCAACAGGTGGAACTAATCATTTCTTTCATTTGAAAATGCTCATCTTCAACATACATAAAATAAGAAAAAGACCAAAGCAACTTAGCCACTATAACATGATATCTCAAAAAGAAGTGCTAGAGGTGCTAAGAAACATGCATGCCTCCACTACTTCATCTATTTTTCAAGAAAAATATTGGATAGTAAAAAAATTTGCCTAAATTTAATTTTCATAATGATGCATGTGTTATATTTATTAATTCCTGAATAATTCAATGGCCACCATGTTTTTTGTTTAAAAGTTTGACAATATTTGTTTGATTATACAACATTACTCATTTTTTTAAATACTACTTAAAGGTTAAGATAATGAGATACGTGCATAATTTAAAACTAATTTGTCACATGAAATGCATGGTTAACAAAAGTGATCTCGGTTACAATGGGGGCACTTACAAAAACAAGTTATCAAGTCATCATAAGATAGCGTACACAATTCTTCATTGTGTATGTCTCTACAATTATATAGTATATATATATATACCCTGTTTTCCGCATAATCGGATATATATATATACACACACACTATAACACAGAACTGGCACGTCCTACTATATTTATTGGCTAAATCATAAGCGATAAGAATGACTGAGAATGAGTAGTCCAGGATAACAAGTAGCTTTTCTTCGCTTTGATGATTGGTTCATAGAAAATCTATATCAGACACAACAACTGTTCTTCCAACACGGGGAACTGTGAACTTACACACATTTACATATTTAATTATGAGTAAGATTATTCGCACATTAAAAATTGATATCAAAATTGGATACTATAATAAGACATTAAATCTTATAGAAATGTTATTAGTACTAAAAAATGAGTCAATTCACCATGGAAAAATCTATGTAAGTGTTAATTAACGATAGGGAATTCACACTGATTATAGGAAATCGACAAAATGTAGTGTTAATTATACGATTCTACTTATCATAAACATAAAGTTCAGTCATTTGCACATGAATCGTCAACAACATATTACCACTTACCACATCAATTCCCTTTATTTCCCTTCACTAACATGAGTTCTCCATCATTAAACACATGCATCCTCTCACGATCAATTGACTTGCTTCAGAAAGTAAGTATTGGGAAAATAAGTCATTTTCCCTCTTTGAGAACCACCTTGAATAGAGAAATAAAATAAGAACACAACCACAACACAAGAATTTAATGTGGAAAACTCCAAATCGAGAAAAACCACCTGTTGTCAAATGACAACTAGAGAATATCACTATGTGAAAATTATTACAACACATAGGCTTCTCTCTTAAACACCCACACCCAGTACACCCACACTCTCAAAGAAAATATTTGAACTACTCCTCACAACACTCTAAAACGAGTATAGAGGAAGAAAAAAGTCAAATACAAGCTTAAAGTGTTTTTGGCTTGTAAATTGAAATGGAGAACTTAGACTCATATATATAACATTGGCAACCCCTCTCTATCTCAATTCTTAACAATGTGAGAATTCTTTACCAACTATATTTCAATCAAAACCTAACAATCTCCACCTTGATTGAAATAAACACAGCTTCAAGATTCGTTGTCAATATCGACAATCCCTTACTGTCATTGTTTATCCGACAATCATAGTTCAAAGAACTATCATACTCCACCATAAAAAGTAAACTCACTTGGAATTAGACTAGTCCAAGCATTTTACCTTAGCACACGTTGAAACCACGCTGAAAAACTATGGTGCAACTTCCACATTGGCTTTTCTTGGAAGTTCTTTAGCCACTCGACATAACCCCACCATACACCCTGCATCTTAACGCCAACTAATGCTCGTGTGCAAATGTGGATCCACTCACAACAACTTATCCTTTTCCATGGCAGCACGGTAATGCCATAAGGATACCCTTCTTACCTTCTAGTAAAGATCATCCTCTCCTCCTAGGAGAGCAATGTTGCAAGCATTAGATTGAGAACCTTTTCCAACATGCGCCACTTGGACAATTTTTCTTTACATGCTTAGGCTTTCTGCATTTCCAACATGTCACACTCCTTCCACGATTCTATTTCCCATAAGTGTCACTTCTAGCTACAAACAATGAATTAGATGAAGTACTACCCTCATTTTTCATTCTTCTTTCTTCAGTAATGATTTTACTAGCAACTGCTTCAAAATTCAAAGTTTCCTTCCCATAAATCAAAACAGACTTGATATGAACATAGGAAGATGGAAGAGACAATATAAGTCTTAGTGCCTTATCTTTATCATCAATCTTCACTCCAATAGCCTCTAATTCAGAGACAATACCATAGATGGCACTAAGATGGTCAGAGACTTTCATGCTATCATCCATGCGCAGATTATGAAACTGTCATTCAATAACAACCGATTTGAGATACCCATTGCCTGGCATAACCCTTCGAGTTTCTCCCAAAGTTCCTTGGCTGTCAATATTCCTTGCACACTTGCAAGAAAATTCTTAGCCAAAAGACGAATTGTCTGTCTTCTCAATCTAGTTCCTCCCAGTTTTCATTATCCACATCGGTGATCTTCCCTTTCAATCCCTTGTGCAAACTTGATTGTATCAACACATCCTTGACTTGTATCTCCACAAGCCAAAACTGATTCTTCCATCAAATTTCTCTATGTCACACTTCACGGCAATTGAACTTGAAAAACTTGACATTGTTGCAATAGCATCCTGGAATAGTGTAAATCAATGTAAAACGGTACCAGGAGGGTTCCAGGAAAGAGAGGTGGGTCATAATGGACACGCTTAAATACCAAATATTTACTTAGCCAGAACCTTTCCAAACCGCACTCTCAGGTATCACACTTTCTAGCAACAACAACCAAGGATGATCCTCAAACACAGGGAGAAATTCTTTCTGATGTGGAAGATCAGACTAAGCTAACCATAAAGCATACTAAGAATAAATCCCACCAAACCAAAGCTTGTGTGTAACACGGGACGAGGGAGTTATCGCCTGTGTGAGAAGGCATGGACAAGGAGCGGCTCCTGCCCAACGGATGGGTACATGAATGAACCGATTACACACCGAATGAGAGAGATCTGAGTTCTATAGGTATGGAACTATGCAGTTAAGGAGGGCTTATATGAATTGATTAGTACTACCTATGCCACAAAGATGTATCTTTCTTTCGGTAGCCCATCACGAAAGAACTCCAGTTAAGCGTGCTTGACTTGGGGTAATTTTGGGATGGGTGACCTCCTGGAAAGTTTTCCAGGAAGCGTGTGAGTGAGGACAAAACACGTGAAAAACCGTGTTGGTTTGTGGGACTTGGTAATTCATAAAGCGCGGGATGTTACATTCTGATACCAATTGTTGGGAAATTAAGTCATTTCCCTCCTTAGAACCACCTTAAACGAGAAATAAAATAAGAACACAACCATAACACAAGAATTTAATGTGAAAAACTCCAAAATGAAAAAAAAACCGTGGCCACTCTCAAAGGACAACCAGAGAATATAACCATGTGAAAATTATTACAATGCACAGACTTTCTCTTAAACCCACACCTAGGTACACCCACACTCTCAAAACAAATATTTGAACTACTCCTCACAACACTCTAAAACGAGTACAAAGGAAGAAAAAAGTTAGATACAAGCTTAAAGTGTTTTCGACTGATAAATTGAAATGGAGAACTTAAACTCATATATATAACCTTGACAACCCTCTCTATCCAAATTCTTAGTAATGTATGACTTCTTTCCAGCTATATTTCAATCAAAACCTAACTGTAAATGCCAATAACATTACTCATGATGACCACCCCACCAAACACTATCAATTGTTTTGCATAACTCTGTAGTCTCTATGCTAGCTTTTAATGCACAGATAACTACTTTAGTTATGTCACAAGTTTCACTACCCAAAATTGTATCACAAAGACCAAAGGTGAAAGCACTTGAAACTTGAAAAGGCCTGAATGGCTATTGGCCAAATCAGTTCAAGGCCATGCAAAGAGGACTGCTTGAGACGGAATCTTTCTAAAATGGCTCATAACTTGTTGAATCTATTTCATCTCCTCATGTTGAAAAGTAGATGAGTTTTGGATGATGATGTGATAGAAGCAAGAGGGTTAGTTGGTTTCATGTTAATAACAAAATTTTTTGAAGATTAAAATTAATTATTTAATTGACAAACAATTAAGTATTTTGCACGCAAATAAGGAGGATATGGATGAAAACATTGTACAAATGATTTTATGCTAATGACCAACCTTAATATATAATCTATCTCCAAACAATAATAACCGAAGATTATTTTTCTCCTGCATTCAATTCGAGTACAGATTTGTTGCTTACAAGGATACCACATAAAAACCTCTCTCTATCTCAACTCGAAATAAAGTAACATGTGAATTCTTTCACCTAATGACACCATAGAAAGATTGGATCATTCCGAGGATGTTAAGTTGGTGGTTAGTGGAAGCCTAAGAATTACAAGACATATAGAGTAGTTCAATGAGTTGATTAATGTCTTAGACTCTTAGTGACGCACTTTGTGCTATTCCATTGAGGAACTTAAGTTTTGTGTTGCACATTTCATTTCTGGAGTTCCGAGTATTTTATGTTTTGAATTATGTGTTTGTGTAGTGGAGCTCCAAGTGTTTTATGCGCCTTATAAGTTTATATGTTTTGAAGAATGACTCTTGATGTTAACGAGTCTTTTTTTTTTTTTTTTTTGAGTTGTATCAAGTATGATGTACTTATTGCTCATTTTTTTTTAATAGCAAAGCCACATTTACCTATAAAAAAAATAAATTTCAAAATAAGAGCTTTTCCAATATATACCTTTATAAAATTCAAATGTATCAAAATATGTAACTAAGAATTAGCTATTTGTTCTACTAACTTAATTCTATAAAACTTATGATTAAACTACAACAATTTTTTTAAAAAAATTGATACCATTAATTACTGGTATGTATCGAAGGCAATCCCTAAACTTTATAAGAATTTTTAATAAAGTAAAGAGTAGGATACAAGTTACAATACATTGTCAATGTGAGTTTTTATTGTTAAAACTCCTTATTAGAATAGAAATGAGCTGAGACTTGTCCAATACAATACAGGCAAGTTTGGATTGAGCTAAAACCCATCCCAATTGACCCATCACCAAATGTGGCGGAAGGGGAGCACCAGAGTGATTTTCAAAAAATCCCTTTGTCACATGATAATTAGTGAGGTTTAATAAGGCTTTTTCCCTTTTTAGTTAAACGATAATCGGTCCTTTTATTCATTTTTAAAAAATCTATCTTCCTTTTTTTCGGCCGATTTAAAAATCTATTTTTTTTCTTATGAAAGAAATTTAAAAATCTATCTAAAGCAAACCCACTTCAATCTAGAGGAGATCGTTTAATTGGGCCTACTCCGGTTTGTTCAAAGTTTAAAATACTAAATGAATTTCACGTTACTCTCTGCCATATGATTTATGAACAATGATATAATGATCTTGTGGACAGAAAAACAAAAAAAAGGATAATGATCTTTGTTTATACACCAGAAAGAAAACTGATCTTGGTCCATGTCAGCACTGCTATATGAGTTTTACACCTTGTACACCGAAAGTGTGTATAGCCAACTGTTGAGCAAATAATAAAATGGCAACAGCAATGATGTCAATTAATGATAGTACTAATAAACATAATGCACTCATGGCACTGTTAATAATTCTCCCCTAGAAGCTCATAACTGCTTGGAAAGCACGCTGTCCGGGATCAGGAAGCAGCTAATTATTGTGTGATCACTGTTTGTATTGCGGTCCAAAATTCGTGCCCCTTTCTAATCTAAGCTGTCACAGAAAAGGCACAACACTTCAAAGATCAAATTAAAAATAAATAAATAAATAAATAAATGTTGCAATCTGCCATAATTTGCCTTTTTTAAAAATAATTAATGCCATCAGTTTTGTATTTTTTCAATTAAGTTGATGTCATTTAATTTAATGCCTAGTTTAATGTCAAAAAATGCAGTATTGTTAGACAATTGTTTTTAAAACCAATTGTTAGGCTTTTTTTTTTTTTGGTCTCACGATACCATTTTATTTGGTTGAATACGATACCAATTTTATGTTGCATACTCTGTTCTATTCTTCTTTTTTAAGTTTTCTATCGGTCTTGGCATGAACACTCACAATACCATTCTTGGGTCCGGTTATAATGGGCAAAGGGACAAACATCTTATTCTGGCTTCAAGAGAATTGCTCAGTTTGGGCCTTTTGCAACATAATGATTTGGGCCTTGTGACGTTAATGTTGTAAATAGAGTCAAGTTGAATTGTTAAGGACAAATTTAAAGAAAAAAAAGGTTCCTTGACCTGAAAAAAGAAAAAGAGTCTAGTTGAATTGTTAAGGAGACAAGAAAAATGTCCGGTTCGACCAAAAGCAAATGTCTGATAAGACCGAAAAAAAAGAAAGAGAAAATATCCGACCAAAGAAATTAAAAAAGAAAATGGAAATTCAGATCCAAAAAAAAAATGGAATTACTTTTTCTTAATTACATGTTACTTTTACCACGCCAGTGACAAAAAAAGTTGATTGATTAGCAAAGCTATAATAGTAAATGTCTTTAATCAATAGACACAGTCATATAATTGTTACCTTTTTTCAGATCCGGATTTTCTGCATAGGTTGTCCTTTTGGTGGAAATTTGCACTGAAAGTGACACAAAATCATGAGCTATACTACGCAAATATATTATAAATCATGAACCATTTTTTATTCAATTTTAGAACTTGAACGACGGAAGTAAACTGGCCAAGTTGTTTCACTAGGTATCAATATCAAACCAACGGAAAAGCTTCTCTAAAGTGTAGATAATTGCAAGGTGAAAAAGTGAGGATCAATCATCTATAGGTTATTTGATGTGGCGTATATACAATAGTAATTGATTTAAATATGGTTATTTCCTTACTTTCTAACTTTATAATCACATACAACTTTAACTTTAGAGGATCTAAACCAAAAACTATATAATAGATGCTTTTGTTTGTAATTAGTTTAGTTAATAATCACTTTTTTCATAAAAAAAATCACTTTTGATATATTTAGATAATTTTTAAAAAATAATTAAAATTTTAAAAAGATTAGTTTTTAAATTTTTTTATAGAAGCTAAAATTAGTAACTTCTGAAAAAAAATTAATTTTTAATTTTTTCAATTATATATAAAATTTAATTTTTATAATAACTTTTTTTAAAATTTAAAACAAACAAACACTAACACTTATCCCTAAAAAGTAAAGCATGTGTTAACATTGCCATTATAGCAAGGTCAACAAGTTAATATATGATGTATCTTGGGAGCGATGCCTTGGTTAAACGAAATAGATAGAGTTAACAAAATTAGTGTTTACTTTAACAAATTGCAAACCATTAAAGTCGATTTGAATTCCAATGCAAAATGGATGTATCAACCAGAGCTGATCTCCAATCGATAGAGAGGAAAAAAAATTAATCAAATTTAGTTGAATCAGTGCAGTTGATCAGTTTCTAAACTTTTTTTTTCCAATAAAACTAAATTAAACTAATCAGATTAAGATGGAGTTAATTATTAAATTACAGTAAAATATTAAAAAAATTATATTTACTTAATTTTTGTCCTTATAAATAACTATTGCTTATGATATAAAGTAAGGTCATAGATGCTTAATAATAATTTGAGTAAGCAAAGTTATGAGTTATACTACACAAATATAAATCATGAAAACTAAACTGGTATAAGGTAGTTTCACCTTGTGAGGATATCAAACTAACTACGGAAAGTTATGACATGTGTTAATGGTGCCATTAGCCATGTCAAAAGGGTAATGTGTTTTGGTGTGATGTGTACTATGTAGGTTAAACGAAATCGATGGAGTTAACAAGCTTAAACCTTTACTCTTAAAAACCATTAAAGCTAATTACAATATAAAATGGATGTATAGTACATCCCCTCCTCCACACCACCCGCAGCAAATTAAAAAGAGAAAAAGCTTAACAGATGCTCCAGCTATGAGTTATATATGACCCCTTTAAATTTGCAAGCTTACTCTTGGTTATGTGATTTTGTAAATAGATTCCCTCTATTTATTTTGTTTCCTTTATAATAATCACTTAAAAGTTAAGAGAATGCAACATGCTAACTAAGAATATTTCAAATATGAACTTGCTTACAATGTATATATTAAAATTTAATTGTAATGTTATTAATTAGAGTATGTAACTGAGATATATAAATTAGTTAGAGTTGGTTGAAGTTGTTAAATATTAGTATCTTGTTATACTCAAGGGTGAAGCCAGAAATTTGAGAGAAGGGAGTCAAATTAGTTAATTAAAATAAAATAAAATAAATTATCATATAAAAAATATAAAATGACTCATTATATAGTATTTTTATACAAATTATTGATAAATTATGATTTATTTCATCATGCATTCTCTTTTTTTCTTAACAAAAGAATCAATAATTTTTTCTTAAACATCTCTTAGGTCTAACATAAAAAAAAATGCTTATCAAAATATTGTTTAACATCAAAATAGAGTATTAATCATAAATAACTAACTAGTACATAGAAACTCCACTAAATGGATAAAATTAGTTAATAAAAAAATCTTAAAAAATATATTCTAGAAATATTTATATGTTTCATATTTTTATGTCATATGTTTTACTATATCAAAAGATTTTTATTATTTATTATGCATACTATGTATAGATATAATAAAATTTTTTAGAAGATCATAATATAAAATATACATATAATTATACAAATGTGCTAAATTTGAGGGGGCCCCCCTGTGCTCCCCTCCCTCCGCCTCTAGTTATGCTTCTTTTATATATATATATATATATATATATATATATATAAATATTGCATTCAATTTATATTACCTTACCTTTCATCATTTAATAAATTTCACTATTTGTGTTTTTAGGCTCTCAATTCTCTCTATCTTTTTCTCTACTACCATGAATTTTAACAAATGTTAAATGTCACATTAATGTGTCACTTATCTTTTGTGATAGAACGGATCCTATGATGTATAGTAGTTTTGCAAATGCCGTGATTATGCACATTTATTATCACAATTGATTTATCACCTTTTTAACATGACTACATCAAGGATAAAAAAAAAAAAAAGGTTTGTAAACGTGTACATTTACCCAATAACGAACGTGTACGCAGGTTACATCAATAATGAAAGTCAGGAATCCCATATCTTCGTAGGTATGTAAGCTAGAATGGAAAAGAAGTAGTTATATTCACTAGAGTTAGTTAATGGTGTCTGTAGGACACTAGGACGGAATAAGTAGGTTTAGAGACTATGGAAAAGAGGGGTTTGAAAGTCATGCGAAGCACTTTTCTTAAGTCAACAAGAGTCCTCAAGTGCCCGTGACAAACGTATAGTGTTGTAACGAGTCAAAACAAAAATCCGTGACACAAAGAATGGCGGAATATTTAAGGTTGGGGGTTGGTGTTCAAGATATATGTATAACCAATAACACACTGATAGTTTAACCTTCTTTAATTTCTATTTAGAATTTATAAGTGGGGATCATAGACAATTTGAAATTGAGTTTTACTTGGAATTCAAGATGTTTAAGGACCAAGCAAACTATTCCCATGTCTTCTATTTTGTCCTTGAGCGCGAAGATAATATGGTAAACACTGAAATTATCACTTTGCACAAAATCAGCGACTAGAATAATAAATAACAGTGCGGCCCTCTGGAAATTATGAAATGGAAAATGATTAACAGTACGAATTTAAATTCAGCAGTGTTACACAAATACAGTTTGTAGCCTTTACTCTCCTTTTTCCCGCAACAGCTCTCGTTCAATATTTTTGCACATGATTTTTTTTTTTTTTCGATAAATGATAAAGCTCAACCATTCCATAGGGGAGAGGAGCAAAGTTTAGAGCATACACAAATAGTTATACACCAAACATAGAAAATCACCATGTCCAGAGAAATATATATGCTCACCATTACACAAATGAAAAAAAAAAAAAAAAAAAAAAAAAGCCAATAACAGAGCAAAAAACAAAGGAACATCTGTTCCAGGATACTGAATAGCATCTACCACAATGCAAAACAAAACTACTCCTTCTCGGTGTAAAATCATCACACCTCATCTTAGCACCAACAAACCACAGTTTGGTTCACATTCAAATAGAAATCATCACCCTATTAACATAGCAATAGCAACAGGGAACACATCCACAATCCAATAAAATCACTTCAAACCCATTTCGCATAGGAAGACCAATATAATAGAAAAAAACCAACAACAATGGCATATTGCGCTTCAAAAAGTCATCTTGTTACTCTCTCTATTGTGTATTGTTCAATGTAGGTTTTAAAAAATTATGGGCAAAAAGGTAACTTACTTATCACACCAAGCTTTAGTCCAATAGTCCAATCTATGAAAAAATTCTACACTTGCAACTCCCAATTTGGTTTGAAATTTTCAAAGATCATACGGTTACAAATCTATCAAATGGACTAGTAAACCACGTCCAGAAGAGAGATCCACAGTTTTTTTATCAAAACCACAAAAGGGACACCAAGCCATGCATCGAAAAACATAATTGAATCATGTGGTAAGTACCAAGTGATATGCCACCTCTGAGAATAAAAATTTCAAATGTACACTGACCTTGGGTAGGAGAAGAAGGTGTTCAAGTGTTTCCTCACCAGCACCATAAAAGGAGCAAGAAGAGTAGCCGATGGAAGGCAATTGATTCTCCAGGGCCTTTCCTTCGTGTTGAGTCTTCTCTGGAGAATAAATCACATCAACAATTCAACTTTAGGGGGAGCTAAGCCTTTCCATGCCTTCTTCCCCTCTAGCCATTCAGGAAAGGAAGAAACACTATCCTGGAATACCTATAAAGAAAAATAAGAAACGAAAATGTACCCGAAGAGGTATGTGTCCAAAAACACTTATCATTCACACCTTCTATCAAACAATGTTAGTTCAAGGCTAGAAGAAAATCAACAAAGAGGTTCCTCCCAAATAAAAAACCTTTGCCTCGATTCCAGACCCCATCTCTAGTATCCATTCTCCCACCTACCCATTTCTGAAACCATGCAATTTTGCTAATTTGAAATCGAAAATAATCTGGGAAATTTATCTTTCAAATAGACTTCCCTAACCAAATATCAAATCAAAATCTTGTTATAGTACCCTCACCAACCCTCTTCCTTAAACCATTCATCACAATATGATGTACATCATTCCCAAAGTATCTAAAATTTGACATTTGTCTCCATACACTCGATGGACCATGGGGGTCCAAAGCATGTAACTGAGATTGCCTGGACACCCCATGATTTGAACAAACGATTCTCTTCCACAAAGGTGTAGATCCATCAGAAAATCTCCACCACCATTTGAATAACAACGTTCATTCTGAATGATGATATTACCCACACCCAAACCACCCAGAGATTTTGGTCTCTGAATAACATCCCAAGAGATCAAAGGGATACCTCTTCCTAGTGGAGTCAATAAATCAAAAAGCGTCTATGTATAGAGATAATCTTGGTTGCCACCATTTTAGGAATCTTGAATAAATTGAGATAACAAATGGGAAGGCAACTTAGCATTGATCTTATAAGCACCAATCTCCAAGCTCTTGAAAGTAATTTAACCTTCCAAGATGCTAATCGCTTTTCAATTTTTCCTACCACTAGCTTCCATGTCTCCACTCTCTTAGGATTAACACCTAAAGGGATGCCCAAGTATGTGATTGGTAGTTGAACTACACTGCAACATAACATTTCCTTGGCTTAATTTGTCCAAGACTCATCACATCCAACGCTATCAACGCTGATTTGCTAAAATTAATCTTTAAGTCCCAACATAAGAAAAAAACATGCTAGCAAATACTTGTAGTTTCTCAGACACTCCATATCAACAGGAGCAAAGACTAGAGTATCATCTGCAGCTCCTGAATTTTTCAACGGTTCTTTTGTACGCTTCAAGCTTCTCAACAATGGGAACACTTCCCATGCAATTCCATTCCCTGTCTAACCATTTTAAAAAAGTTTGGGTGAAAAAACCACATATCCAAACTTCTAAATGGATTAGGCTCCCCTTCATACCTCATAAGTTCTGAATATAGAATATAATTAAAGACTGAATTAGATAGAGCATTCAATTTCAAATTTGAAAATTTCATACCCTATTCCACTTTAGTTAACATTCTATCCAGTCTACTCGAGATTTTCTCCTAGACCAAGTAAATTTTCTCCCAAAGAGTCTCGAATCAGAAACTCTCATATCTTGGACCTATTCTCAATTCTTCAATGCTACTCAAGCACCCTCTACCACCATACCTTTCCTCGGGATTTAAACCTCATTCAAATTGCCCATGATAATACAAGGAAATGCCATATTATTATGTAATTCAACTAATTCATCCCACACACTCTTTCTTGCTCCTCTATCATTAGGAGCATAGACAACAATAACTACACACCTGAATGAAACCTTACAAATCTCCCCCTCTATACATATCCATCTATTCCCCTTCCTAATCTAAGACTTTTTAAACACTTCATTGGCCCATACACATATTAGACCTCCACGTCGTCAATCATTGGCGAATTAGCCCAGGAAAAACCATCGCACCCCCACCATCTTCTAATTTTTAGATCAGAAATATTTGAGTGTTTTGTTTCAACCAAGCCCAAGAAGAAGCAAGAATGACTATTAATTAATTTCTTCATAGCCTCATCTTTCCCATTACCCTCAATTCCTCTAATATTCCAACATATAATATTCATAAGCAACATAACATATCACCAACTTGAGAGCGAGAAGCTAGGCACCATTAATGGCTTCATTCTTCCTAGGTCTACGCTCTTCTTCTTGATAGTATCAGGATCAATACCGCAGGCTTCCCCATTTGCAAGGATAACAACTATCTCCTTTTCGTTTTGAGAACTTAAGCCAATTTTCTTCCCCAAATTCCAAGCTCAGAAGCATCCTCCTTTCCAAGACCTCGAGTTAACGTTTTGTTTGCCCATGATTTGTATTCCATTCCTATAATAAAAATGTTACACTTACACATGTGTTCGTACTACTTTTTGCACATGAGTTGTTCGAGCCAAATAGGATTGTTCTTAAAAATATAGCAGAATTTATAGACAAAAAAGAAATAGGATTGTATCTTTATTCATACCGTCACATGTTATCTAGTGGTTGGAGAGAAAGAAAAATAAGACATTGAAGGAAAGGATGGGTAATAAAATGAAGAGTTTAAAAGGGTTCATCTTTCCCATATTTAAGAACTTCCAGAATCCCCCAACCAAAATGGAGAAACCAAAAAATAAAATTTGAAGGGCTACTAGGGTTTTTAAAAACTTTTAAACACTTTTTTCCCATTTAAATTAAAATTTATAAATATGTTAAAACTTCTCAATTAATGTCTTCTCTTTCCTTCTCTTCCCCTTCAAAATTGAACTTTCAAACAAAATAGAAGTAAATATGTATCTTAACATTTATTTTGAATCTGTTAATTTATTATGAGGGTAAAATTATTCCGGGATCATTGTCTTATTATATGAATAATGGTAGCTTCATGAACTTTACATTATTACTTGAAAATAAATAAAAAATAAAAAACCTCTATCCGATGCACCAAATTACATTCCTTCAACATGTTTGTGTAAGATATGTATTTATTCTATAAACTTTAGGATTCTTGCTCTTTGATCCTCAACCGCCAGGCTCTTTCATGCACAACCGCTAGGTTAAATGAATTAGGTAAGCTCACAAGCTATTTTCAATTTGATCTCATTTAAAGCTCAATAAGACAAGCTCATATTCTCATGAGTTGAGCTTAACATGAAGATTTGAGCTTATTTAGTAAGTGAGCCAAATTAACTTCAGCTTTAATATCGACTAAATGACTCGTGAGCTAAGTTAAAAAATATATGCACACACAATTATATATAAAAAGAATCACATTTTATTATTATATTTTGGTGCATATTGAATAGTGAGAAGCATAACCAAACATGAGTAGATGATGGTAATGCATATTATTGTGACACGTAAGTTGGGCCACTCATTTTTATCAGGCACACAGTATTTTCATTATTGTTGTTGTTGAGGATATGTTATTATCACTAAAAAATGTTATTTGTCATAGATGTTGGACATCTATTAGTACAAATAACTTACTGTAATTTGCTCAAATCAGCTCTAGTTTTGTAAATGTTAAACATGTTATTCGTTTGCTTAAGAGGACTCATCACCATGAAACCAAGGTTGTTTATTCTATAAAACACAAACAAAATTGAACACTCTGAATCGAGTTGATGAGATCCTCACTCCAGCAAGGAGCAAGGAAATATGATGTCATATTGGACGTATGGATGATGTAGTAATTACACATTCCGATAAAAATAGACCAATTTTGTTAAATAAAAAAAATGAAACGTGAATGAGAAATAATTAGAACGTGGGCCCATGGTTGATTTTAGGGCGTGGGAGGGAGGGAGAAGGGTCGGTGTCCCCTCGGCTTTATAGGAAGGGGAGGCAAAGTGGGCCTAGAATGGGGGCCCACCCCACTAGCATAGGGAAGTAGAGTCCAAAAACTTTAAGTCACTTTCAGACATCAAAAGCTCAAATGAAAAGGAGTTCTGTTTCCATAGAACTCTTTTAGGACGATTGCAGCCCCTCGTGCCCCACAAACCGCCTCTTGCCTCCTTGACAACTTTTCAGTCAACCTCTCTCTTTCTTTTTACTATGCTTATATGATTTTTTTTTCTTTTTTTTTTTAAATGCTTATATGAAAAGGTAGATATTATTTCAACATTTATAAGTGGATGTCACAATTAAAACTTATTTTTAGATATTGAAATAATAATACTTATATAAAAATTTTATCATTACACAAACTCTTCTATAAGGATTTTTCGTCTTTTAAAATAAGAAGATTGAAGAAGTAAAAAAAAAAAATCATTCTTATATTATTTAATAAAACACATATGTAATAAAAATTATTCTTCTAAGAATATGTTTTAGAATTTTAGATGGAAGATAAAAACAAGAGATAAGTTTTTATAGATTAACATTATTCATCCATAAAAACTTTTATCTAATTTTTACCGTCTAAGTTTTTTTTTTTTTTTGGTATAGACTTTAAGGTATGTTTGATTGAAAAATAAAAGTGAAGGTAAGATATTCTTAGATGATTTTATGTATAAACTTATATACAAAGCTCATTTAAGAATTTTTTACTCTTATTTTTATTCCCTAATCAAATACATCATGATTAACCATTCACTTTCTTATTTTATCACCTTTTTTATTTTAAAGAAGTCAAATCCATTTATATAAATTTTCATAATATCATGCAAATAGCATAGACTTACTAAATGTTTTAAGGGTGTGTTTATGAATGATGGATTATTTTTATAGAAATTACTATTGTCATACTATAATGTTCTATTTAATAAACTCTTGTTATAAAGTTTTAAAATGTACTTTTTTAATTAAACTAATTATTTGTTGTTATTACAAAGTGAAATATTTTATATATGGTGATTGGATAAGATATATTTTGAGATACAAAATTATGGGGGAATTTATGTGGATATAATGTTTCAGTGAAATTATCATTGCAATTTTATGGAAGAGACAATTTATGTTGCAAATTGACGAGACAAGACAAGAGAAGAGTCTTTATATAAATGAGGATACAATAGCCCTTGGAGATTTTACTTTTGAATTATTATTATTTAATTAAAATTGTCTTTCACAATTTATAAATTGGTACAATTTCTTTTTTGGTTTTAAGCTGATTTCAGTTGCATCTCATGTTTCAGTAAATTGCTTCAAAAGACCATATTTTGGTATATATGGGCTTCAAAACCCATTTATAGGGAAAAAAATTATTTTAATATTATTCAAATTCATTATTATTAATATTATAAAATAATCTTCTTGAAATATACCATAATTTTTGTTTCTATAAAATTATTGAAAGTTATGTAATGATATTTTTATAAATGTAATATACAAATTATATTACTAAACAATTTTATTGACATTTATATAATTTAATAATATTTTTAAATTGTTACCACATTGTGATTATGATAATGTTAAGAGTATAACAATAAGTTTGTTCTCTTGTAACATGAAAGACATGAATTTAAATCTATTTACAAAAGTAAAATTATGTATATTTACCAGCCTTAATCACCTCAGGTATTGGATGGCCCTTTTTTGACAAACAAAAAAATATTATGTCAAGGGTCCAAACCAACAAATTCAAATGACAAATTATCCAAATTGTATCAAGGAATAAATTAATCCCTCAAAATTTAAAAGTTTTAAATCCTAACATTTTTAAAAATAGAATAAATTGATCTTTTTATACAATTTCGTATGATATTTTTTTAATGGTATAAACTTATACTTAAGAATTAATTTGTCTTTTTTTGACAAATTTAAGACTTTTAAATTTTAATAAATTAATTTATCTTTAATATATTTTTAAAGATCCATTTGGACATTTAATTACCCGAAATAAATACACTAAATGAAACAAAAGTGATACAAACACGGAGAGTCGGAGAGACTCAAATAGACGGGTTATCCTTCGAACAAAAGAAAATATCTTAGTTAGCTATTAATTATTGGCAATTAATGTCAGACTGTCACTTTCCATCACTTTTGGTTTGATGGCAGCAGGTATACAAATTCCATGATGTTAACATTTATAATATTTAAAAAATTAACATTTGTAAATCATAATTTTCATACTTCAAAAAAGAAGATTTTATATGGAGTTGAGGAGTTTTTATGTTTTTTAAAATATAAGATCAACCACTAAAATTTGAAAAATTACTCTTTTAAATATTCTTAACAAGCAAAAATAATTTTTTTTATTTTAATTGTTTTTCTTGAGACAATGAACTGACGCTTCGATTCCACTTGTGAGACTTATAGGTGCCAAATTACATATTTTATTTACTATTGGCATTGGAAACAATCATGATGAAATTATTAGAAAATGATCTCATGCTAACCTCAAAACCTAAATATACCATTATTATCAGGTAGTCAAAAATTCATAGTAGTTTGGGTCATTACTAAAAGAGCAATATTATATTTTAATACCTAAAATGAGTGTCTAAATAAGACACTTAGTCTATCATTATTAAAAATGATAAATGGATAGATATAGTGGAGACTATAATCATATTCAATAATGATGGAATAGTTATCCTATTTAAATATTCATTTTTAAGTATTAAAATAATATTTTTATTATATAAAAGAAATTAATCAAGTCATAAGTTTGAGCCTGGCGAGTGAGAGAGCTCTGTCGTAGGTTTATTTCCATATGAAAACATTTGTGAGAAAAAAGGACAATATTGATAGCCCAAATAAGAATTAGCTTCACACACATTAGAAAAAATGCTTCTCAGTTGTAGTAGATCTCCTAGAATCTCATTGTCAGTATTACTTAATATATTAATAGAATAGAAGTATCATATTTTTTATCTCATAATTTTTA
Source organism: Dalbergia oliveri (assembly GCA_030441495.1). Taxonomy (NCBI): domain Eukaryota; kingdom Viridiplantae; phylum Streptophyta; class Magnoliopsida; order Fabales; family Fabaceae; genus Dalbergia; species Dalbergia oliveri. Next base: position 32,261,605 of record JAMLFY010000010.1, read on the forward strand.
TATTTTCACCCTATTATCATAAGATTTTGACATATCATTTTAGCATTATATTTTGACAAAATTTTGACCATATTACATAGTTAAAAAAAAATGAGAGAAATATTACCCAAAAACGAAAAAGAGAAAATAGCTGAGGTCCTTTCATAGTTATTGGAATAAACAACACCCAACTTAATTTCTCAAGAATATTATGTTGAATAATTTGGTCCCTCAATAAAATAAACCCCTTCGTGATCCCTCAAGAATTGAAACATAAGATAAATTAGTTCCTCTATAAAAATCTATCCATTGAAACTTAACAGGATAACATTCATGATCTATTAGCTAAGTCAATGGTGCAGCACATCATATATATTATATGTGGAAATCACACTCACACACCTTGAACAATATGACATTCTTTCATTGTTTATTTTTTCCTAAAACTTAGAACAACATAATATAAGAAAATTGTATTCTTCGCGATTTCTTGATTAATCCTTCCAAAAGACGCCATTTTGGATGTCCATGTGTCGGTTTATGTGACTAATATGTTATAACGCACCATGTGCGTCATTTTATTAATGAAGTGACTAACTTGTTATATATTCAATTCCTAAAGGATCATGGCAATATTTAATTTTTTGGAAAACCAAATTATTCGACATAATATTCTTGAGGGACTAATTAAGTTATGTGTTTACTATAATTATTATTTTCTATCAAATTTGTGAGAAATACTTAGATACACCAAAAGTAAGAGATCTCTTGCTACATCTTATTTAGAACATTCATATTATTTTTTAGTACAATTTCTCTTTCCTATTTTTTACATATAATGAGTAAAATTTATTAAGAGTAAGAAAAAGTGCTTGTTCTAGGAGCACACGAGATAGTCCAAATTTGTTATGTCATGTCAAATAGTTTATTGTTTTCTATATTCTACATTATTGCGAAAACGCATTTGATAACTAGAATTTGGCTATGTTCCAAGAACATGGAGCATGCAATCTGTCCTATATTGTTCTCTTTATCCTTTAAATTATTTATTGAGGTGTGTTATATATTTAGTAACTTATTAATTTTTAAATCTATTTGATTATTATTTTTATACATCATAATAAATAATTGGAGGGCCAAGAATGTAATACTATTTAAAGATGAAAGATTTTCATCCACAAGCCAGAAGAGACTTCAACATGCTGTGCCAAATTTTTTTCTCTCTCTCTCTCTCTCGCTTGAAAGAAGGCTTAGTAAATAAAGGGTCATCTTAGATATATACTTCTACTAGAATTTATTACCCGTGCATTGCACAAAAAATAAAATTTTAATTATTAAAATTTTAAAAACGTAAGTAATCAATAGAATATAAAAATTAACATAAAATATATCATACAATGGTTGATTGTTCCTAACAATTAACTTTAATTATTTATATTTTTATTCAATTAAATATAATTTATTAAATTATATTTAAACTATATAATTAATAATCATAACATGTATAATTAATCATTATCCTGTAATTTATTTGTTTATGGATGCATTTGTTTGTGGTTATTTTGATAAATAATCATTTTTTTTGCCCAAAAAAATCAATTTTTGTTTATTTTGATAATTTTTAAAAAATAATAAAATTTTCAAAGAAACCAGTTTTCAATTTTTTTTGTAGAAACTAAAATTAGTAGCTTTTGAAAAAAAATTAATTTTCAACTTGTTCAATTATATATAAAATTTAATTTTCATAATTACTTTTCTTAAAAAGAAACAAACGCACCTATATCACTTGCAATGCATGTTTGGCATTACCCATTTGAGATATCATTATTACATAGTAAGCAAATTGTTCTATCATTAATTTATTTTGTCATGTAAGTATTATTATCTTAAATAAGATTTTAGTATATATTTATAGTAAAAATTGTAAAAAAAAACCTTATTCATTTCTTGTTCTCTACTTTTTTAAGCCATTAAATCCATGATATTTAATTATTTATTAAAGAATAAATAATGCTTCTAGTTAAAGTTGAAAGTGTTTGATATAATAGATATAGTTGTGAAATATATAGGCTGGTGGGACCAGTAAAAATTTAAGTAAAACCTCAACTTCATCATTGAAGAGATATGTGGTGACATCAATTTTTCTTGAAAAGAGTGTAAAATCAATTTAATCCTCGAAATATTTATGATACCAATTTGATAATCAATTAAAATTTATGTTAAGTTAGCCTAAAAAATTAAAAAAATAATTTTAATTATCTAAGATCTAAATTAATGTTACAAATCTTAAAAGATATACCACAACTCTTTTAAAAACTAAATTAATATCACAAATATTTCAAAAGTCAAGTTGATATCCTACTCCCCTTTGAATGAACAATTCAATGTTTTACTCCAAAAATTTTTATAATATTAATTTTAAATATTATTAGTACATATATAAAGTTAAGAATTTTATTATTGTATATCAAGTTGCCATTAACTTAACATTTTAAAAAATACTAAGAATTTATTTTTTCACATGAAAAATCAATCCAACGTTCATCAAACACAAATAATAAAATCAGTTTATTAAAGTCTCATCCATAATTATAAATATTCTCCAAATAGTGGAGGATTAAATTCATCTAAAGGTGACATATAAAAGTTTTCATGTTTAAACCTCTAGAATATTTATAGCATAGAATTATGCTAATTTTGTAGTGTTTAAGTTTGACACGTGTGGTACCACGTGGGAAGAATCCTCCGATATTTTTTTTCGTCATCTTGTTTTTTGGAGCGTAGCTCATCGAGCATAAAGTTCCTCTTCTACGTCAGTGTGACACGTGATCTAGCACGTGACCTAACAATGCCTTTATTCTTTTTCTTTTCCTACTTTTTTTTAACGTTAATATTTTCTTATTTGTTTATATTACTCTCAGAAACACATACATTGTAAGCAAGTGTAAAGAGAAGAAACTTTAGCTTAACAACATAATTAATAATGATTTCAAATAAAAGGAAGAAATAGAATTTATCCAAAAAAAAAGGAAGACATAGAATGTGGAAATTTTTCATTTGAAATTAAAATAAGAATTTAAGAATTTTAAAAATAGAAATCTATATTCTAAACCTTTTTAGTTACATTATCTTCACTCTTATCCTAAACATAAAGACCTACCTTTACAAAAATATAATATTTTTAAGTCATAATTAAAAAGCTTATCATAATATGTTAAAACTATTTTTGGTCTTTACCCATCATCAGGTCCTTGGTTGCAACAATATTCTTGGTCCCTCATATTTAAAAATATTTCTACTCTATAGTCACGTTTATATTGTTTAAATTCACATATTAAAATACATATAAAGAAAAATATTTTATGGTTTGACGAGGTTAATTGGTTATAAGATCTTTAGGGAGATTTGTTTAAATAGAAAAATAAATAATGAGAAATATAAAACAGTTATTTGCTCATTTTCGTTAAGTCTCTGTTATATCTGCCAAAATAATAATAATAATAATAAGTCTCTGTTACTTTTTTCACCAAAAGTTTTCCATAATCAAACCTCAGGCACGGTGATAACTTGAAAATCCTTCCAATTCTTGTATATGTATTAAATGTTAATTTTATCTGTCACAAAAGTAATTAAGTTAATTAGTTTAATAATTTAGGATCTAAGTTTTTTTTAAAATTATATCAAGAATTTGACAAAAAAGCCGGATCTTCGTGTGCTTTTTACATCATTATTTCCTTCATGTAGTAGCTTAGGTATGAGGATAGAACGGAATGATTTGTTAGTGCCAAAAGATAAGTACAAACAAGTTTTTCGTAAGTGATTCTTCAACCATTTGACTTTATTTCTCTTTACACTCACTTTTGACACATGTGAGGCTAGAAAATTAAAGCTAGTGAGAAAATGATCTCCCTTCAAATATTTTATATCCAACATTTAAAATAACATAAAAGAGAAAGTGGGGCATTATTTTTCAAATGATATATAAGAGGACAAGAGGAGTATACATTATTATATTCAACAAAAGGTGATGATATATGAAGAGTATAGGGATTCGCAACAATATATATGAAGAAAAATATTACAAATGTAGCTATCGATCTCCTACTGAGAATGATCGAAGGCTTTGTTTACAAAATTCACTGAGATATTGCGTTTTCCTTGTCTGCCAACTATATATATATATATATATATATATATATATATATATACGACTTTAATTCCTTCAATTAGGACACTGATACTCTATATATCATTTTATAAAAAATTTATTTTAGAACTAATTCTAATTCAAAACTTTAAAAAATTACACATAGTAGATGATTTTTTAATTATTCAGAGTGTAAAGATATTTTTGTTAATTGTAATTTTATTTTTAGTATGCAATATAGAAAATTACAAAGCCTTTAAGGATATTAGATTTTATGATTATTACATAATAAGATATAAATAGGAGTCCATTTCAAAATCACTGATCTCTTCTTTTTGAGTTCTTTTGTATGTTCTTTCTTTTCTTATCTCTTCTTTCTTTCTTTCAATTTTTCTTTGATGGTAAAGAGGTTACAAATGTTGTTTTCTTTGGTTGTCTCATCTTTTATCTGGAGTAACCGTCATTCTTTTCAAAATGGAGAGAGGATGGATTTTTTAAACAATTATTTTAAAACCTCCAACTAATGACCATTATCTTAACCACTTTTTTCATGAGAATTAGTCTATTAGTTATATGGACCATACTATAATAATATAAAAAATACTCTTACAATTTTACACTATTAATATATAACAATTAAACTTTAACAAAAATATCACTGAAGAAAGTACAACATTACGTGTTCTATCACCAAACATCCCTTTCAAAATCTGAAGGGAAAAAACCGAAAAGAAGACGAAATAATGAGGATAATCAACGCAATTATGCATGTATGTGAATACTTATCTAGACGAGAACTATATTATTTATAGTTGTTTATAATGGACCAATAAAAAACAGTTGTTCATAATGGATTGGATTAGAATGCGATCCCAAACTAAAGAATGCTAAACATCAAGAATGATTGGCACAAAGGATATAAAACAAAGCCATATCTGGATAAGATTGATTGGATGCCTCGAAATGCGTGCACGCATAAGCCAGCAAACGCAATTTTGTCAAGTTCATATTCATGTAGCCAAAGTCATTTTCTCAAATCACCTGCGACTATTCCTTTTAGATTCTTGGCCCTATGATAGGAGCAACTCCTAAATCTCGAGACAATTTTTCAGCATATTCTACCTAATAAACAGCATCAACAATATGCAGAATATATTAGATATATCGGTCTCCTCCATAATTCAACCGTTACGTTTGTGACGTGCTCTTCACCCTCTAAATTCTGAAGTATCACGTGTATTGATTTCTCCCTAATTTTAGTATCAAATAGTCCTCTCGCTCGCTGTCTGCTTTAGTGAACTTTTTAAATTGGCTAAATTAGTGCACTATTTTCAACCCATCGATTGATATGGTTTAAATTTCTTTTTCCCATTTTCCTATCCCGCAATTAAAAGTTGTCATATTTAATTAAAATCATTATTAATTCTTAAAAAGAAATAATTTGAGTAAAAAGATAGATAATCTATCTATATCTGCACACTATACAAACCATAAGTTCTTATTCCCACTATAGCTACTATTCATGCACAAGTGTTTATCTTAGAAATTTTTTAAATAAAAAATTCAAAATAAGTTAAAAATTAACAAAAAATATCTACATCTATATGTTTGTCTATTGCTGGCTATATCTTTAATGGGTTTCAAATCATAGTCTTTCATGCCTAGAGGGAGAGGGTCAAAGTAAATCTAAGGCCATGTAGATTATAGTTTGGTAATAATTATAATGCTTTAATTTTTTAACTTAGTAAAAACAAAAAATCAAAACCTTAAGCTATATAGGTGTCAGTGTTAGAGAAAAAAAAATTTCCCCTCAAAATTTTATTCTTTTTCTCATTTAATATTTTCGTACTTTTTTTGCATGTTGAATTGCTTTTTCAATTGTGTGGTGTTTTTTCCTTTTAGCGCCTTAGGCAATATGAGTAATAGCCCATTCAATCAAATAAATGAAAAAGGAACATATATATGAATGTTATGAATAGTCTATATTAAAATTAAATTAATCGAAGTCTACTCTGAAAAGTATTAGAATGATGACATTGTTGTTCATGGTTTTCTTCCTCCTCCAAGAAGCAAGTTATGTAATGAGATTATTAATCAAGGATAAAGGGTTTATTGATCGTATCAAGAAAACTATCTAACCATCATCTAGGCTTCAATGAAGAAAAGCTTTTGGTAGAATGTTAATATATATCTGATATAATAAGTAACCATCACATATCTGGAATTAAGCTCAAGATCTATTAGCAAAATATATTGTTTATTTTAAAGAAAATATTAACCTATACAGTTAATATTAATTCAATGTTTATTGCCTGATGTTTGTTTTAAATATTTATATTTAATTTGTAAATAGGGTTAATAATCTCATATAAAGATTTGAAGACATTGCATTTAGTTGAGATTGAAAATTTGCTTGAGTAATGAAAAACATTCTTCAAAGGTTGTTTGTTGGATTGCTATTTATAAGCTCAAAATTTACTAGATTATAGAAAGAAAAAAATAACCAATGAACACAATAAATACTACAAGTAATTTACTTCTCTCACATTTTATTAAAGTTTAAATTTAGTCCAAAAGTTTATTTGTTCTATTTATTTTTAAAATATAAACAATATTTAAATTATGAGCATGAACTTGATATTTTATGTTTTGTTGTGATCCTTTAACGTAATAATTTGATATTTACATTTTGTTATAGATTTTAACATTGTAGTTTTTTTTAGAGGATTTTTAAATTCTAGTTTGGCCTTTACATCAAGTTCTTTTTTTATTTATTATTTGAATTATTTTTATCAAAAGGATAATATTTAAATGTTTTGAAAATATTAAGGACATAAATAATTTTTTTTTTATAAAAAAGGACTAAATTAAACTTTGGTAATATGTGAGGGATATGAATGAAGTTTTACCCTAAATATAACATTTTTTGCTCACTAAATATTATCATTATATATGAACAATAGCAAATATGTACAAATATTGTCAATTGCATAATAAGTGAAGCTAGTATTTTTTTATTTTATTTTTGGCAATCAACTTTGTGTATATTTATTTAAATAATGCACATTAATAATTTATATATCTATTATAAAATAGTACTCTAACAGTGGTGTAGCACGTGTACACTGCCAGTATCTTACAACTGTTATATATATAAAAAAAAAAAATTACAAATGGACATGTAAGTCTGAGCCGAAGATAAGAGTGAGAATTACATTGGTCAGGCGGCTTGTCAAAGTCAATGGCGGGTCCAAGAAGGGCCAACGGTATGACCAAGAGAAGCCAAGACATATGATAAGCTAATACCATATCTGATGCCTTTATCAATTAGCTAATGGTTTATAGGGAAAATTGCGTTTTATCTTTGTAAAATATAGGTCATATATATTTTAGATTCTAAAATTTTAAAATATATAGTTTACGTCCTGAACTTTTGGAATGTGTAAATTGATTCTCTTGTTAATTTTTTCCATCAATTATTAATAAAAATATCACAAAATTAAGAAAATATAGGATATTGGGTTGCATAATTAAGAAAGTTCATTGGGCCAATTTCAACATGTTTCAAGGGTCAAGAGGGTATAGTACATATATTTTAACTAAAATGCATATTTATGAAAATTTAGGGGCCAGTTTGCATATTTTTAAAGTTTAATTTAGGGGTTAAAGTGCATATGGTATAGTTAAAGAGATAAAATATAATTTTTTATTTTCATATATATATAAAAAAGAAAGGTTTAATTATTCTGTAAATTCTTATAGTTTCACTCAATTTTTAATTAGATTCCTATAATTTAAATTTTTTTTAATTAGGTCCCTTAGTGCATAAGATTTTTCAACCAAGTCATTATCATTATTAAAAATAAAATATTCATGGATTATTTTATTTCCATGAGAATTTGAAGAGGGAGATAAAAATGAAATATTTATAGCATATTTCATGTTTATAATATAAGGACATGATTGAAAATTTTTATACACTAATTGTAAACCAAAAGAAACTCAAACCTATGTAAAGGCACAAGGGGAACTACAAAGGCTACATAAACATCAGTCAACGGCAGCACATAAAACTATACCAAACTCCATAGGAACATGGATAGAACATACAAGAAAAAAAAAGTATTATTTGTACAACTCTTCAGAACAAATTTGAAAATACACCTTGAGGTGTCCTTTAATTATCAGTTGACAAAAAAAAAAGTTGAGATTCACTTCTACTACTAATTAGAAGACAATTCAAGGTGTCTCTTTAAATTTGTCCCAAAGAGTTGTGCAAATAACATTATTGCAAAAGCTTAAAAGAAAATGCAATAATACAATGACAAAGCAAAGTCTCAATATTTCAAAAGATCACCAAAAGCAACTTATTATATATACAGGGGATGTATCAAGTGAAAATGGCTTTCTTATATGAGAAATGAGAAAGAACTTTCAACCCTTAGATCAATTTTTATGGCTCTAATTTAATCCTCATTAAAACATACCCACGTGATCAATTACAACTTCACTTCTCTCTTAACCTTGCAGTTACCAACATTTTCACAATGCTCTCCCTAGGGTGGCAATTGAGACGGGGATGATTGATCCATTTTAGTTATTTGGGTTTAAAGTACCAATTCACACTGTTAAAAATGACGAGTTGGTTGGCAACCCGATTTGGTTAGATTTTAATCGTTTTTGCCAACTCGCCCAACCCTCGTAGGTTGACCATAAAACAGAGCTAGGTGAGTTGAAAAATTTTGGTGGATTGAAAATTCCAACCTATCCTATCAAAAAGTGACGGATTGGCGGGCCAACTTGGCAAACTCTCGTTTTGTCACGCCTATCTTTGCCATCCTCACCCCTATTACACAGTTGCTATGTTTCCCTTTCTTTTTTCTTTTTATTATAATGAGTGTTTCCTCTAATTGGTGAATCATATAATTTACACATTGGATTTAGAAAACAAATTTTACCTAATATATAAATAATTTTAGTGATTACAGGGCACGTATGGCTCGAGAATGAAAGCTTAACATTGTTTGGTCGAATTTGCATTTTTTCCTTTGGTTCTGCACGCTAATGAAAATGATCTAATATTGGTCTCAGCAACTCCCCATAAAAACCTAACACGCACTTGATTGAAAATGGCTGAAAAAAGGTGACACATATTAGTATAAGGTGGATTCTCACCTACATTCATTGGTCAATACCTTCCAATATAGTTACATTTAACTACACTTCATAAATGAGATTAAATGAAATTTAATGTGTCACTAAAAGCCAACAAACTCAACCCTCCTCCACCCTCTCTCAATTTCACTCGTCCACTTCCATTGTCACTCCCCACCTCCGCCGCACCCTCTGACTTCTGATTTGTGTCATGATAATAGATGGAACCGCAGTGAGGGACTTCATGAACGACAAGGTGCAATTCACCAAGACTGTCAACGACCAATTTGCGGTCCTCGACACCAATAATGATAGCGTTTTGTCGTGCTCCAAGCTCCGAACGGCCTTCGAGTCCATGAGGCTCATCGAGCTGCACTTTGGCATTAACATCTAAGCCCCATAGGAGCTGAAGAACCTGTATGACTCCAACTTCAACAAGTTCGATAGAGACGAAAGCAGTACCATCGACGGTGCAGAATTCCTATCGAAGATTAAGAAGATCATGCTTTCCATTGCCGATGGATTGGGATCTTTTCCAATTCGGATGGTTCTCGAAGTTGATAGCCATAGCCTCTTCTAACAATTTGCCGATCTAGAAGCTTCCAAGACTACCGCCACTTAATTCAAGCCGCCGTGCACAACGACGCTACCGTATGTCCTTCGGTGCTAATCTATCTTGGTAATAACTTGTCATTTCGGTGCTGTGAAAATGTAACAAAATGAGATTATGTTAGCATTTGTGTATTAGGACAACGCAGTCAGCAGTTGTAAAGAACATGGTGGAAAGTCTTTCTGTGCTTTCTGATCTAATCCAGAGAAAGCACCATAAAAGCCCCAGTGATGAATGACAGTGATGGTAACAGTGATTTCTAATCTGTTCGAAGGGGTCATATGAGTGGTGTGGTTGTTCGGAGAATGGGTAAAGGATGGGGTGGTGATGGTTATGGTGGAGGATGGAGATGATGCAGAAGTGAAGCTTGAGGAGGGAGTGGTGATGGTGGTGGCAGTGGTGGCTGAGGAGAAGGAAGGAAGAGAAGATGTTTACCAACATATTTTTCAGTTAGCCACACTTATGAAATGTGGTTAAAAATAGCCAACTGCATGGTGGGCATTGACCAACAACTGTAGGGTAGTAGGCACCTTAGTATACTTGACTAGACTATCTCAGCTAACAAGGGCCCACAAAGTAGGAAAGCTTCTTGATGATGGAGTAGGCGCACACATTATAATCAAACAATGAAAATGTTTGGGTTGAATTTTCAGTAAATGGTCATGTGATATGTTTTAATAAGGATTAAATTTGGACCATAAAAATCAATATAAGGGTTGAAAATTCCTTTCTCATTTCTCACATAAGAATGTCATTATCGCTTGATACATCTCTTATATGCACACACATACACATATACACAAAATATTCAAATTGATCCTCAAAAATGCATTGGAGATAAATTAGTCCCTTATATTTCAAAAAAAAGGGACAAATTAACCTTCCGTATGGTTCTACATAGTGTACGAGAGACTAATTTATCCCTTTTTTCATGTATGAACTATACAAAGGAACCAATTTATTCCATTTTTTAAAATATGAGAAACCAATTTAAGTCATTCAAAATCAAAAGAACTAAATTAATTATCCCTCAATATATGTATATATATATATATATATATATATATATATATATATATATATATCAATTTTTCTTACACATCAAAATGATAAATAACTTAATAAAATATAAGAAAATGGCTCGTTCTTTTAACGTATAGGATATCTATTTACTTTTTCTTTTTAAACTAGTCATTTGACCCATGCTTTGCACGGGGTAATAATAAAAATATTTTCTTAACCATTAAGGAAAATAAATGATAACTTATTTAAATATCATATAAAAATTGAATGAATAAATTTATTTTTAAAATAAGTTAATAATTAGATAATTAAATAAATGGAAAAATATAAATATGACATTATATTTTATATTTTATTTTGAATATCATATTTATAAAGCTGAAAAAATCTCGTAGATAACCAATAACTAATAATAAAGAGTCTGGCATGTTTTATGAATATTTTGCACATTTCGAAAGTTGAAATTATTGAATAATGAAAATAATAAGTGAATAATTTTACTATATCATAAACCATTTATAGGAATAACAATAGTTATCCATGAGAAATGGGACATGTCTCACGCCTTCTCCTCGTTTGAAATTTTGCCTCTAATCCCATCTTCATTCCCATCAGGTTCCCATTCTCCATCTTCGGGGGATTTGAATCCTATAGATATTCATGAGTTTATTAAAAAATTTAAAAAAAAGAAAAATTAAAAATATTTTAAAATTCAAAACATAAATATCTATAGTACGTAGCAAATACTTGTAACCAAAAAATAGTCACAAATACTATTAATGTACATAGTCCAAATTAAAATTAAAAATACATACATAACGCAAATCTAACAAAGATAATTAAAAAAAATGAAAATGTGTTATCCTCATCCCTACTGTTTAATAAATAGGAATTTCTCTCTTGTAAGTTGTCCCCAAAGACAAAATCTATTCTCATTCTTATCTCATTATGGGTAATCTCTGTGTATACCCACTTTTTTTGTCATCTCTAGTCATTTTTTTTTAGTAAATTAAAGTATTTAATTTATCAAAACATAAAAATATATTTTATAATTAATAAAAAATTAATGACTAAATTTAATTTATGTGATTTCAATTACACATTCTCTCCTTGTACATCCTTTTAGTAAATTAAAATATTAATTTTAAAATATATATTATAATTAATATGTTATAATTAGTAAAAAAGTCATATATAATCCTAATTTATGTCATCTCAATTATTGAAGTAGTATATCAATTATATAATTATTTTTAATTAAAAAATTAATGTAATTATTTATTTTTTAAAAAAATAATAAATAATTAATATCATTATCAAAGAAGTGTAAATTATGGAATTGATAAATTGAAATGTTTAAGTTTCAAAAAATTAAATATAGCATAGTGATATATATATATATATATATATATATATATATATATATATATATATATATTTCAAAAAGAGAAATTTAAAAATGGTAACTGAAAGGATAATAATACTATTAATATGTATACATTATTGATTGATATGGACATCAATATCAATTAAAGGTTATAATATTAGGCTTACAAAAAAAAAGAATTAATTTTTGGTGTGTTTCTATTTTTCAGGATTGGGTGTAATATTAGCTTTTGTGAATTAGAAAATAAAATTTGTCACTTAAATAGTTAGGTGGGGATTTGTAAAATACCAGCAATCTATCAATAATTACATTTGTCTAAATAAAATAATATATTAATAATCATTATACCTTAAAAAAGGAAACACAAATAAATATGAATTGTATATAGATACAAAAATAATATTTTAAATTTTATCAATTCATTAAAAGTTTTAGCGTAGGAAAAGAAAAGGGACCAATAAATACTTATATTAGAAAAATCAATCAATATCTATACATATATCAGTATACTCGATTCATATCAAAATAAAAAAGAATAATAGTTAACAATTAATTTGTACAACATTAATGCACAATGAAAATTTTAAATAAAAAATATTATTTTATTCCAAGAAATTATTCATTATCCATAATTAGTATTTGTAAATGGAATTAAAAGTTTTAGCCAAAGGCTAGTATATTGAATTCAACAATCTTTAAGTCTTACAAAATAATGAAGAAAAAATAAATTGAAGAAGGTGGAACAACGTAAACAAATTCTAATGAAGATTAGCCAATGCATTTTATTTAATATTGTTATTAGAATCATCAACTAACTTGATTGTACACTGAACTAACTCAAAAAGTGTTGTTCTCGACACAACAACATCAATTTCCTCTCATATAAATGTTCTGCCAAACAAATGAGCAAAATAAAATCAAAGGTAAAAATATAAGTAAAACCAACCACAATCTTCAATCATTCTTAGTCCTTAATTTTTACTACCTCAAGTTTAGTAAAATGACTAGATGAGATAGTCCAATAGCATCTCCTTTACTTAATTGTGGTTTCAAATTTTGAAAAGAAAAAAAATATAAAATTATTAATACTTGTTTATACAACAATAAAATTAATCTCAAATTTATTATAATGTTTATTAAATTATTTATGAAAAATACAATTATCTTTGCCACAAATGGTTGAGCATATAGCCTAGTGATTGTCTCCTACACAAAACATAGAAAAAGATCATTAAGATATATACACAAAGTAAAAGACTAAATAAATATAGAAAAATCTCTATACAAATAAAAAAAATCACAAAAGAAGAAAGGTAGAAATAAATTGGATATAAATAATGAAAATGAAAAAGGATAAATAAATTATTTTATTTTAAGAGAACTTAAAAAAATTCAAATCTTTATTTCATTAAAGAAACATTTAAATGTATATAATATATATACAAATTAAAAAAATAAACAAACATAAAAAATGTTGTACACAAAAAAGAAAAAGAAATCTCACAAAAAAGAAAAAAGCTTCAAAGAAGAATGATGAACATTTGAATTTACTAATAACCTATAAATTCTTATTCCTTAATATAAACCATGAAGAAGAAAATTAAAAGATGAGGTAAATTAATGTATTTTGAGAGAACTAATAAATACTAAACGAAGAGAAATGAAAAACATGAAAATATAAGAGGAAGAATGGAAGAGAAAAGAAAGAAATAGAGAGGAGAAAGGAAATGAGTGTTAGTATTTCACACTAAAGCTTTAAATAATAGAGATCTCAGTAACAAATTGATATTGCAAATTTTAAGAGAAATTAAGGGTTTTTATTTCTATTAGTATAAGTAGTCATCTTTTGTAACAATGAATATGTTATAAGTTCTAGGAGTAATTTAAGGGGTTTATACTTCGATTATAGTAGACATTTCTTGATAGCAATAATTTTTGTTTCTATTTTTTTTTTGGATAAATTTCATTGGATTCTGCTTTGTTGTGGAATAGAAATTAACTAGTCTATTAAATCCAAAATTCAGAACATCAAGTGAATTCAAAATTTAAAATTTTGTAATTAATTATGGAAAACACTTGTTTAATTTAAAAAAATAAAAAAATATTATAAAGAAAATAGAAAAAGATACGTATCATGTGAATATCCATTTTTAATATTAAATAATTTAGATTAACATATTTTGATCTGTTGTATAATTTAAATTAAGAATTGTAATGATTTGAAATCTAATATTTAATGTAAAATATTTGTGTTGTATCAATGAAATATATATGAAGGTAATTTTTATAAAATAATAATAATAATAATAATAATAATAATCAAGGCTAGAAAAATCGTGGGTTATAAATTGTTCTATAAGTGACACCTTAAAACTTTCCCTAGAATGAGTCTAATATTATAGATTATAGATTATTATAGATTATAGATATTAGCTGGCCAATAAGTAGCCATATATATAATAGGGTGTAAAATTAAGAAATTTTATAGTAGAAACTTAAACACATGACCCTTGATTATGATTGACTCACCATTTCAACACTAAGCCACAAAAACTTAGTGTTAGCTTCATACAAAGTTTATAATTTTAAAAATATCAACAATAGAAATGAAGAGTGAAAACTCAAATCCCACATTACTTAGACTAAAAACTTTTTACTTTCATGATTATTATAAATATTATGTGATATTTTGCTTTGTGCTTAATTCATCTATTTTTTTTCCAGAAGTAAGAGGTTTTAGTAATCTTTGGCTTGGTTTGTTGAACGTGTTTGGAAGGAAAGAAATGAAAGAAAATAAATTCCAGTTCCAAATCCCAGAACTCTGAAAGAGACAGCGATAAGAAGCTTGGGTGAAAATACTTTAAGATCATCTTGAATTTCATGGTGGTTAAAGAAAGAGAAGAGTAATTGAGAAAACTGAATAGTAAATTTCACTAAATAATAGAAAAGATTAAATAATACAAGGAGATGAAATCTTATATAGATAATAAATAAAATTAACTAATAACCAATCTCTATCTATCTAACTAGTCAATCTAACTTAGGTGTCACTATCGTATCAATACTCCTACTATGGTTAGCCAAAGTGTATCTTTGGCCATCTTTGCTTGTTAGATCGGCTTACGATTTTGAACGGTTCGCAATTTTTTGTTAGTTATTCAAATTTCAATTTTAGCAGGTAGTAGATCTAGGCCTATTTGAGGCTTGTATAAAGGTAGTCTCTTTAGCGACAGGCCTATATGCTTGGAGTATTTAATTGCTGCTTGTTAAATTGCAGGTTTTGTAAATTGATTTTAGGCCAAATCAAGGTCAGACTTTTAAATATGCTAAGCTTAGACTAAAAAGAAAATGTATAGACATTAGGCTGCATGCTAATAGAGTTGTCCAAATGGATTGAGTTTGAATAGTCTAAAAAAATATATGGGTTAGACTCAAAAAATTAGGATAAAAATAAAAGTTGGTCAGATTGACAATTTGACCTGGCTGGTGGCCTAAATCATTAATTCTTTTATTAATAATCAATTATATATATATATATATATATATATATATATATGATATTACTACTTAAATTTGGCTCATTTAACTCATTCTTGACTTAAAAATGTCTAAACTAAAAATAAATATTGACAAAAAAATATTTTTTTTAATTTACTTTACTTTTGCATCAAATTAAGTTATAAAAAATTTAACTATAAAAAAATCTCATTTCTCATTCTCACATAAAGGAAGAATAAGATCACTACTTATTAATAGTTTATATTTTTATTCATTGACCTTTTATATGAACTGTAAACTTAAAAAGAAAAATTGAACAAAAAAAGAATGGCTCATGGGAAGCGAGTGATCCGAATAAGTTGAATTGGGTTTATATTTTTTTCGCCCGAATCTAACTTATAGTCTGAAAATGACCTAAACTGTTCTCACAGTTACATGCTAGGCTTAAATTGAGGGATTGTAATATAGGTCTCATCTGTTTAAGATAAAGTTTAAACTGACTTGTTTTCACAACTGGTGGAGGGATGGAAAAATGAGAAAGAAGTTTTGTCTCCTTATGGACTACCCCAAGGATTTAGAGAGAAAAAGGATAAAGAGAAATTGTGCAACTCATTTGCAATATATATATATGATAGGGAATTAATAAGAAAACACGTGAAAAAAACTGAATCGAAAGTGAAGGAAAGCTTAACTTTTAAACCTGAACAACTTTTAATCATCAATGCCAATCAATTTGACACAGGAACTTTTTTCGGAAATAAAAAGAAACAAGCGTGCATGCACACAGATAGGCATGCATAAAGGAAAAGATGAGATAGCTAGAATTATATGTAACTGTCAATTCACTGATAATGACTCGTAAACTAATTCAATGTTTCTTATCTATTTTAATGATATATGCATCTCTCGCATAAAAGCAATAATTCCAACCTCTATAATATAAACATTTAGAGCAAAAAGTTCATTAATAAAGATACTAATAATTTTGAGTTAAATTTAAAAACCACGTTCATGTATAATGCCTATATGTTTGCCTAACCTAGCTAGAACACCACCATATAAGTAGGAGCAACAAATATATATAGGAGCTTTTGTATTTGTTTCTTACCTAAGAAGATACCCATAAACCAACTTGTTCTTAAATCCTCTTTTAGCTTTCTTTTTGGTTCCCCTTGAAAGGGGAAGGTGTTATCCTTTAAATTATGAAAAGAAAGTAATAGGAATAGGGGCTAATTCTACCTTTTGTGGATATCATAAAAAGCTTTGTTGTTAAACAAGCCGCCTTGGGATCATCAAGCAGAATAATAATGAGAGTAATTTTTAAGTGAATTCTAATCCATGTAATGAGAGGAATCCAATGAGGGAAACTGTTCTTTCGATGCAAAATTTAAAAAAGCACCCTCTTTTATGGGTTGGTAATCGTGGTTCAAGCAAACGACATCTCAAGTTTCAATATTGTATGTGTTGCACAAATATATACTAGCTTTTGAGTCATTAGTTCAACAAGCTTATGATATGATTTTTTACTAAGAACGTGGTGTTTATCACGCCGTTGCAGACTATTGTCGGTAGATATAAATTCTTCCCTTGATTTTGTGATGACAAAAAACAAAAATGTTTGGGGACACCGCCAGTTAATTTACAGCGTGTTTACTAATGAACAAATATGAGTTAAAATAAAGTGTAAGTAAGTAAGAATATATATATATATATATATATATATATATATATATATATATATATATATATATATATATAGTAACTCGCAGGATTTGGATCATTATCTTGAAAATTGGATTGGATTGGCTGGATCAACTAGTTGGACATAGAATTGATCTTTAGGTCGAGTCGGTCACATTAGAAAAATCAGATTTTTAAAGATGGTACAAAATGGATAAAAAGTGGTGATGGACAAAAATTGGATTTTCATATTAGATAATTGATGTAAAAAGTCAATCCATAAAAATATGAACTATATATGAGTAAGTGGCGATCTTATTCTTATTTTGTTTAAGAATGAGAAATGAAAATTGATATTTTTTTAATAATTAAATTTTGACAACTTAACTTGATGTAAAAATGAAATGAACTAAAAATAATATTTTTAATCAATATTTATTTTTAGTTTAAACTTTGTAAGTAAAAAAGTAGGTCAAACGATTCATATTGAAATAGTAATAACTCATACTCGTAAATGATTATTTAATAAAAAAATTAGTGTTCGGATCATTCAGCTAGCCAACCCAAAGCGGACTGAGTCCATTCATGTGGATCAAATTGGGTTGGATTGAGTTAGGCTAAATTTTACTTTTACTACAATTTGTTAGCCTATCACAAATATATATATTTTTTTCCAGTTATTTGAGTTAACTCGGGCTTAGCCCATTTTATCTATTCTATCTCACGGTATTACAATTTTGTCAAGATTAAAATTAAAGGGTCGTCATTTTTTTTGGTATTCTAGAGTATTCCCTCATTGGCAGGTGAGAGACTAATCTCCAGATTAGGTGCTGCGTGACCCCTCCATAACAGTGTTTTTCCATACACATGGATTCCATGATTCAAGATCTCATACTTGATGAACCTCAGCCCCTTCTACTCATATGAACACCTCATTGGTAAATTACCATCATTTTCACTCCTTTAACTTATCCAATTGGGCTTTCATTTTAACTCCTTTAACTCATCCAACTACCCTTTTAATCTTGACAAATTCTAATAATAACTACTCCGACAAATAATTCTGATTTCTAAGCATTACTTTGTCACAATCCACAAACTTAAACCACCCACTTTTCCAAATTACCTTCATTAGTTAAATTAAACTTTTGCTATTCTGTTTAAATAGCAGTTGGCATAATGATTTTAGTTTTGAACGCAAACACACATGTTAGTACATACTTTAACTATTTCTTTTTTGTCATAATGCATATACGTGACCCCAAAACCTATGGCTAGAAGTTTGTGTTAAGTTCACTTGACTTGATCGTATATGTTACTAGTGATGGAAGAGTAGAACAAAGTCGGAGAAGTATAATACATAAAGAGGAAGAAAAATGACGAGGCGATGAGTATGAAAATTGAAAAAGTAGGCACACGGAAGAGGAACATCCATGAATAGAAAAGTCAAAATAAGGGGAGCATTCAAAGGACAAGGGGATCCGTTAATGGGTGGAGGCAATGCCCCCTGCTCGTTTAGTATTTTCTTTTCAACTGAACATATGCATATATTTATTTGTTTGTTAGAGAGAGAAAACATGTATTAGAAAACACAAGTATTAAGTAGGTAAAATTCAGCATTAAATTTAAAGGTGCTTCTCACTAAATGGTTAAAGTTATGAAGCTACATTAACACTAGAGAAAAAAATTTATTATTCTAGCGGTCCTACCCAATTCGGGTAAGAGAATACTTATGATTTCGATAAAAAAAAAAGAAGCTAATTAGCAATTACGCCCCTTGAGGTCTCACTCCACTCCAAATCACCCTAGACACTAATGGAGATTAACTTGGGAGTTTCGCGAATGTTTGAACATTTTTGAAAATCTGAAATTCAAAATATAAAATCCTCTTGCAAATTGAATGTCCAACGGCATTCCCAAAATGTAGTATATTCTTCTGAAAATATCTGTCTATAATAAATTGGCACCAACTAACTGTAGTCCATCGATCCAGTGATGGTCGTTAGTGGTTTGGTGGCGACATGCAGTGGTTCCACAGTTATGATAATTGTTCAAGGTTTATAGTTTGGGGTCAATTTAGTCATTTAAATTATTTTTAGAGAGATTTCATTTCCATAAGAATCCAACATTTCAATAAGGGAGAGCATAAGAATTAAATTTGGAAAGTTTTCACTCAGGAGAATGTAATTTGTTTGGGAATATTTGTTGAAATATGAATCAAACATAAGTTGAAACTATGAATCAAACATATTTGTTGAAACTACGATACAAGTTTGAGGTTTGATGTTATATTCTAAAACCTCAAGTGTGTGATTGCTAATTAACAGAAAAAAAAAGCCTAGTTAAGAATGTTCACGGAAAAAAAAATTAATATCATAAATGAATGGTATTGATTTGATCAGGAGAGATACATATCAATCTAGCTAGTTGCAAATCGAAATTTTAAACGCCTAAATAACAAACAAGAGAGTGAGGTTGGAAATCGAGAATATATGAGAAAGAAGGTAAGGACAAGAAGGAAGTGCTGTTCACTGTTGTTTATTTCTCGGAAAGACCAGGAGGAAAGGCCAAAAAAATAAAATAAGAAAAGGATGGAGGAGAAAAGGATGTTATGTTGTATGCTAGAAAAGACACATAGCCTCCGACAAAGATATGGCATTACGGCCAAGACAAGGCAATTTATAGCTATTGCAGCTTCCTTCAACCTTCCTTGATAGTTGATATATTTGGCCTTGCCCCATCAGAATATGAATGGAGGAAACTATAGTATATTATAATCTTTGGTCAGGATAGTCTTAATATAGCTCGGGATTTAAGGGTTTGTTTGTTTGTTAGTAACATCAAAATGCGGTTCAAGGGAATGTTTGCCTGTGGAATTGAACTCAATAATATATAATATTAATTTGTTGATTTGTGATGTCTTGACTTGCCAAAGGAATAATTCAAACCATTGGTTTGTGTTTTTTTTTTTTTTTTTAGTGCGGACGATCTGCTTAAGAATGTTCATAGAAATATGAAATTGCAGGCATGTGTGAGTGTGAACTGTCTAGGGCATTTTCCCCCAATAAAATTATGGGTAGTTCTATTGGGGGAAATTACAACCCCAATATAACAACTTGCTGGAAAGAAAAATCTAACTTGGACCAAAAAATAAAAAAAGAAAGAAAGAAAAAGAAAAGTCTAACTATTCTTGACTTTTTATTGCCTGGGTTTTTTTTTATTTATTTCATATTGGGAATATGCAAGCAAAAACAAAAAATTTTAATCTATTCACTTCTTGATTTGGTTTAAACAAATTATTATTTTTTCCTTATGATGAACGCAAGGAACTTACAATTAAATATACAATATATAAAGAAAGTACCAAATTCCGAGTAAACTACGCGCCCTTGGTCCTTCAAGTCAAGTCAGTTACTGGTTGGCCGATAAACACTGGAAAAAATATCGTTGGATGAATTTTTAATTGTTGGTATATATGTTTGGTTGATTATGCCTCAGTTAATTAGGGAATGAGATTCTAATTCGGGTGCCAAATGGAATGTCTAAAAGCTTTGGGTGACTGTTTTAAATTCTTGGAAATTGGAAATCATTTTCTTGGAGAAACTATTAGCGTGATGATTTTGACCTCTTTGACAAGTGTGGTGTCAGTTGGGCATCAAATTAACAACTACGTTTGATTCTCATGCCTGCTATATTCTTGAAAAAGCATAAATATCACAATTAAATTTTTAAAGTATATTTTTCTAAAATATTATTGTCATGTCGACCCTTTAAGTACAGTTACAACTGAAAAACTCTATCCACAATAGCCATAATTTTTCCACTTATCAAATTTAACAATAACCCAAAAACTTAATCCTCAGATCATTCAATTAAATCAACAAGGGAACTGGCGTAGTGGTAGACATATAGTATGATGATGTGTGGTTCGTGGAATATTTTAACGTTTTCTGGAATATGAGCATGGAAGTAGAAGATTCTCATGTTTAATTCACAGATAGAAAAAATATTTTTAGAAAAGTTGTACTCTCAAAAATAAGAATGGGCCTATTTTTATTTACACCCTCCTCATGTGTTTGATTCTCAAGAAAGAAAATGTTTTAGAAAATGAAAAGACTAAATTGTTTTCAAACTCTAAACCTTAAACAACTATCACAACCTCCAGACCATTGTCGTCCAATGTGGACCACCATTAAGGTTGTTGACCATTACCAATGGAGTTCAGACCATCGTTGATTGAGAGTAGATCACTGTCAATAAAGCTCGGACCACTGTCGATCGGTGTTGGGCCACTCCTCGTGGCAGACCATTGTGATCAGGCCAGGCCATCGTTTGCCTGTGCCAGAGCACTGTTGGTTGGTGCCAGACAACTATTGCTACAATCAACACCATTTTGTCATGGGTATTTTTCAAAAAATACATTATATATCTAGATATACTTCTTAGTATTCAGTTTGCATACCAAACGTGTCTATATTATATTTCCGGAAGTTATTCATGGAGTAGCTTCACCGGAAATAGTAGAGACTTTGGTTTGATCACATGAGTCCGGCGAGTACATTAGTTGGTGAGGTAAGTTTAACCGCGCCAGAAAGAAATTATAGTTCACTCTTAATAATAAAGAGGAGGAGAATGCCCTTGGTAAAAAATAAATAAATAAATTCAATTAAATTGAAAAAAAATTGATTACATGGCAAAATTACAGTTCTATTTCAGCGTGTTTTTAAGTCGAATCAGTCTCGTAACGTAACAAGTATCATGCATCAAGCATAAACACTGAAGTAACGGTAGAAATTGACGCTATACACATACGCGCATTTGAAGTTACTACGACAACCAGCCTTCACATCACAATCAGTGTGGTCGTTGACACCATATCAAGTTGGTTTCATTGGTCAATGATAGAATCGTTAGCCAAAGTGATTTCATTGACTTATGCGTGACTTTTCCAACGTATTATATACATAGAGCTAGTTTTTGGGGTAGGTTCTGTTCATCGACTTTACTCATAAGTTATAACAATTAGTACTTTTATTTGGAGCTGAGTTATAAAAAAGTACGGCGTAAACGTGTTAATTTGAATTGAATTTGAGGAAAAAATAAATTCAAATCAATCACTTTTTAATTTATTCCAACTTGTTTGAATTTATTATCATTTCTTTAGTAAAATCTAAACCAAACTAATCTTGATAAACTTCAAATTTGTTTGGATTGGGTCAATAGATTTACTTGTTTATTTCAATTTTTTTTTCAACTTTTGCCAAAAAATTTAATAAAAAATACTATAAATTGTAAAATATAAAAATTTTATATAATTAAGTTTTTATATTTTAATATGTTATTCTAAGATTCTAAGGTTAGAATATTAGCACAAGTTTGCCATGATTATGATGTGGTGTTTGTTTGGGTTTCAACTTACATATTAATAATAGTAAATGATAAATGAGCAATGAGAGTGAATAAATGGTATAGTAGTAGTAATGATAATAATGCTTAGTCCGATTGGATTTCGGGTTAGAATATGTAAATTTTATGACTGAACCAATTGATTGACCTTATTTGAAACGGACCAACCTAATTAGATGGATTTAGATTCATCAGGTTAATTGAGTCAATCTGATCCACTTACACACCTATAAAACAAAATACTAAGTTGAATTAGGATGCAATAGTAAGAGCGTTATTTCAAACGTACACTAATAATAGGGGCTACCTACAGTACTTTCACAATCAGGTAAATATTGAAAGAGTAAAAGTCACCGTTTTTGTTTTTGTTTGGGGTGGGGGTGGGGGGGGGGGAGGGGGACCATAGAGAAAGCCCATCTAAAATGATTAACTTTTATATATATATAAAGGTCATAAACGTTTTTTGTATTCAGGTCATAATTTTTTGAAAGAATTATACATTTAATTTGGGTAATTTTGAAAATAAAACAGAGAAATTCCTATATAATCGATCTTTAGAATCTTGAATAGCAAGTCGACTCACCTTGATGGTGTTTGCTTATGCATTGCTATAATTGTTACTCTAAGGAGAGGAAGAAAGTTAAGACTGTTACATTAAGGAAAGGGAGAAGTGATGAAATCTTCTTAGGCTTGAAATGAGATCAATATCACCCTATTCTTATGGTGTTAATTGCCCCACTAATTGCTCATGGGATTACCACAATCCACCCTAGATTAATCCAAGCACCCTCAAGTCTTGGGAGAGCAAGTTCAAAGACTTTAGGTAGAGAGTTTGTGAAGAAGAGAAATCTTTTATTGTCTGTGTGTTTTTATTGTGGCAGAAAAACCATGTATATATAGACATTGTTCAGAAATAAAATAATTGTTAGACATGCCTCTTGAAAGAGACCTAACTATTGGTAGTAGTCATAACCCTTGACAGTAGACATACTCATTGACAATAATTATACCCTGTAGACATACACATTGCCATTAAACTTAAAAATCAAATTTGTTTTGCAAACTATTCTACCGCTAATTCTTAAATTTCTTTGTATGTAGATAATTTTTAATTACCTTTATAAGTTTTCAATGAGTTGGGGGGTATTTCTTGAACTTGGCCTTTGGCAAACACAAATTCTTCCCTCAATCTAAACTAAAATAATTAAAAAAGAAAAAACGAATTGGAAGTGCAAATTGCAAAGCATTAGTTTGGTGAAGGGAGAAAATGCACTATGGTGATTTATTACAGGTGTATATATCAACTATGGTGATTTATTGCTTCGAATGCTAGGAACACGTAAAGGTTGAAAAGTGGATTTATTAACTTGGCTTGATAGAAGAGTGAACGAGTAAAAAAGAAAAACAAAAGAAATAAAGATTTCAAATTCTTAAAATTAGAAAAATATTATGATAATTACTAAATGAAATAAAGTGATATGATTCGATAAACATATCATATAATTTTAAAAATTAAATTCTGATAAAGTTTATGATTCTTTAATATTTTTTAATATTTGATTTGTAAGAGGCATTAGATTCCAACCTCTCCTGCCTAGTATGAAATTATGAATTTTTTGTTTTAGTACAATAGTATCAGTGTGGTTTGTACTTAGAATTTTATTCAAATTAACTCTAAGAGTCCGTTTGAATACTGTAACTTTTAACTTTTTAGAAATCAAAAGACATATTTTTATTTTTTATTTGTTGGTTAAACAACTTATTACTTCTCTAAAAATTATTCTTAGTGCTTTTTGAGAAGTTAAAATATCTAACTTCTTAAGAAACATTTTCTAAAATACTAAAAGTAAATATTTTTATTATAATATATTTGAATATAAAATAATTTATTTATAAATTATTACTTTTCAAAAGTTATTTTTATATAAGAGTTTAAATAAACTATTTATTCAAACGTGGCCTAAAGCCTAAAGTTCACTTCTAATAACTTCGGTGTGCCTTGTATGAATAATAAACCAACATTATCTATGTAGATTGATTTTACCGCTACTCAATAAAGAACTTAAATACCCATCTATTTATGTTTTAATCAACTAACAAGTAAACAATGTCTTTTAATCAAATATAGAAATAAAACAAACAACACTCTATTAGTATAATATGTGTACGACTTGCAACTCGTAAAATTAAGTATAACATATAGGGTTTAGTTTCTATATATGTATTAATAGTGTAAAAAAGCTTTACACTATCATCCAATTAAATCACCTAATTTGTATGTCTTTTTAAATAATAAGTATGAGCCTTAACCACTTTTATTAATATGATAATATATGATTAGATGACAATATAAAAAAGTTTTATACTATCAATATATAGAAATTAAACTCTAACATAATATATGATGCCCCTATATGGGTGTATTATATAAGATGGGTGATCTATTATGAGAATAAGATGAGTAAATATGGGTTGTATAACCATACTGGATAGTCAAGATTGAAAGTTAATTAATGTAATTAATACTTATATGCTCATTTAAAAAGATTACATGATTTTATATTTTAATTTTGACCATTTATATAAGATTCAACAATCAAGATTTACTCCTCCTATTATCACAATAAACCACTCATCTCATATAATATACTCCCTATATATGCATATATATCAAAATGTTTGCATGACACAAATTCAAACTCAAGCTATTAACCACCACCTAATGGAATGAGTAATGAATGTCGAGTCAAGCATGGTCATGGATAAGAAGATGTGTTTAATTAACTTGATTTAGTCAAATTTCCCAAATTTTAGACAGCCATCCTTAAAAGGCTTTGTAATGTTGAAGCCTTCATAGGATGGCACGTGGCTAGACATGATAGAAAAATATCATGCACTATAGAGTGATTTTTGGCGAGACGCATGTATGTATTTGGGTTTTCTTAATTATGGGAATTGCTACCACCTTTTCTGTCCCACTTTAATATAAAGCAAAAGCAAGCGGGGTGGAAATATAAAAGCAAAGCAAGAAAAGAAAAAACACGAAAAGAAGAAAGAAAAAAAATAATAAAAAAGCATAGCAATAAAGAAAGGAAAGAAAAAAGAGAGGAAAAACAAAGACACAAAGCCTTCTCAAATTCTATACCCAAAAAAAAGCTTCTCAAATTATTATTTCAAATTCTTTCAAAAACAGCTCCAAGCAGTGGTAGTGTTCCCCCCTACTTAATCAACCTCAAGAGCACCTCCCAAAGTTTCCAATAAGAACTTGTTTTTTTGGGGGCAAGAACATCAAAAAGGCAAGAGAAAGAGAAAGAGAAAGAGAAAGGAAAATTTCTTTTTCTCTTTGCAAAAAGTATCGAGAGTGAAGAGGGAGGAGGAGGCATGAATAGAGGCGTTGTTCAGAGTTCACCGGTCCAACAAATGATGGCCGGGAATCCCAACTGGTGGAACATCAATAGCATGAGGCCCCCTCCTCAACAAGCTACTCCTTTCTTGTCCACTCCTTCAAACTTTCTCACCCCACCATATTCTTCTTCTTCTTCTTCTCTTCCTTTCCCTTATTGGCATGAGAATCAAGAGATTCCTGAGTCATGGAGCCAACTACTCATGTATCTCTCTCTCCTTTGCTCTCTCACATGTACATAAACACGCACTAATAGCATGGCTGCATGACAAGGCTTAACAATTTTATATATCCAAAGAGAGGATCATTTGATATGAAAATCACATATGACCTGGTCATGCGCACATTTTTGTTATCGATTTTTATCTACCTTTTCCTTTTTCAATATTTTCAATGACCAAATTAATAATGAGGATGTACACATGACCAAGTTATGTGCAGTTTTCAATGAGAGGATCCTCCCTTTTCACATATAAGTTTGGTAAAGGAAGCATCAAAATCATTTTTTTTTTTGCTTTTCTTTAGTTTATTGGTGCGGTTTTGGTTATAGGGGTGGACTGGTGGCAGAAGAAGACAAGGGTGGTATGGGCCTGTTTCAGAGCAAGAAGTTAGAGAACTGGGAGGATCATCAAATGCTAAGTCAGGCTCCAAATGCTTCTCTTGTTGATGTCAAACAAGAAAGCTCGGTTAACAGCTATGTATATGGGCATGGAAATGAAGAACTTCAGCCATCAAAGCCTGCAGCTTGGTCACCAAACTCCTGTGTCACAAGCTTCAGCAGCAACATGCTGGATTTCTCTAACAATAAGACGGATGCAAGGCATCCTCCACCAGATCGATCCTCTGAGGTAAAGAGAAGATATTAGATTTGGAAGTATAAGCACCCTCGATTAAGGATCTTATTGATAAATTGAGAATCCAAAATTATCTGGGTTCGTTGCCTTTT
This sequence comes from Dalbergia oliveri, assembly GCA_030441495.1. Taxonomy (NCBI): domain Eukaryota; kingdom Viridiplantae; phylum Streptophyta; class Magnoliopsida; order Fabales; family Fabaceae; genus Dalbergia; species Dalbergia oliveri. The sequence goes on from JAMLFY010000010.1 coordinate 32,288,838, forward strand.
CTTGGTCAATGAGCTGCAACAACTTACTTTTTCATGAAACTTTACTAAATAGAACCTTTAATCTTGTCACATTGAAAAGTTTTCATATTTTACAATATTTAGAAATCATATTTTCCTTTAAACATATATACATGCACTAAATGCAAGAATCGTCTACCCCTCTTCTCCTTTTTATTCAATCACAAGGGGTTCTTTAATCTTTCATCATCATCATCTATGTATATATATAATTGTTGGATAACTTAGTTTGTATTTGGTTTTAGTTTTCAGTTTTTTAACTTTTAGAATTTTATGAAAAAAAATTAAAAACTGTGAAAATTATAAAATTTTTATTATAATTTTTATTTTTAATTTTTAATATTTCTTTCATAAAATTTTAAAAATTAAAAATAAAAACTAAAATCTGAAACTAAACTCCCATTAATTTCTCTTATCTTTTAAATTCAACAAATGATATTATACACACACTTGACCATTTTTTCACATTGGTGAAAACTTAGTCCGAACAAAATTTCGCATTTCTTTTGCCTTTAAGAAATTAAATTTAACCAAAATTTATTTCTTCCTAAAGTGCAACAGCTCTGCAGCTGGTGGGGCACTCAAGAAAGCTAGGGTTCAGCCCTCCACAACAACTCAATCTACCTTCAAGGTATAATGCTAACTACTATGCAGAAACTTCCAACCCCTCAACTCTCTTTCAGGGATACAAACACACAAGCACACACACATAGCATGTGGGGGTTAACTGTTGTCTTTCTTGGTTGTCCAATTCCTAATCATGATGATTCTTTATCTATCTTTCTTTCACCGTTTTCTCTCACAAAGAAAGAATCAAAATCAGCCAAATGAAACAACAAAATATAAACAAATTTTGAGCATGTGCCTTGCCCGACACAAATTTAGATGATATCTTCTTCTCAATTTCAGGTCAGGAAGGAGAAGTTAGGTGACAGAATTACTGCCCTTCATCAGCTGGTTTCCCCATTTGGGAGGGTAATTAATTAAGCCTTGTTTAATCAATTCAACATTAATGCAGATAAATTACTTAAATTCTTTTTTTGGTAATGACAAATTACTTAAATTAATTAAATTAAATATGTCTATTTTAATTAAAAAATTTAAAATATAACGGTTAGTTTTGTTTCTACTTTTTTTTCATTTTCTATATTTCTTGTTTTCTTTGAGAAGGAAATAGTAAATATAAAAAATCAAAATATGTAGAATTTTATTATTTTTATTGTTTTCTTTATAAAACTCTGAACATAAAAAACACATAAAATAAAAACAATAAACAAAATCAGAAACTAAAGAGGCCCTAACTATTTATATTCATGTCAATAATTTCAAATTAACCCCTATACATTATAATTTTTCAAATCAGTCCTATACTTAACAGTTATTTATAAAATGCCCTATCATTATTAATTAGAGTTATAACTTCATTAATAAATCCTCTATCGTTTATATGGTTAGCAGTGTATATATGAACTAATTATTTCACCTACTTATTCAGCCTCAGTCTCCAACTTCGAGATAAGGAAACAAGATCTTTAAGAGAAAAACTGAGAAACCTACTTCTTTTCCAGTTATAAGTTTTTCCTCATCAATCTTCTATTTATCTGCATATTACTTTTTAAAGAAATAAAAAAAGGGGTTCGTTTATAGCATTATATAGAAGTGATGACTGAGAATATAACTCTGGAGGATTTAATTTTGGTGTGGTATATAATATTTTTACTTTTGCAGACTGACACGGCCTCTGTCTTGTTAGAAGCTATTGGGTATATTAGATTCCTTCAGAGTCAAATTGAGGTGATGTTTCTTCTTCCCTTTTGTTTTCCCAAACAACCATGAGTCAGTGATAACATGGCACGCTGTTAAAGGTCCATTTCACATTTGTGTTCTTTCAACACACACCCTTTAGTTATTGAAGTTCTAAAAATACTTTTTTTTTTCTCAGGCTCTTAGCTTACCATACTTTGGCAGTGGATCAGGAAATTCGAGGCACCAACATTCTGTAAGAATATTATAAAACCATTTTCGGTTAATTAGCACATATACATATATATAAATAAAGCCATTTCTCACTTCCCAAAGCAAAAAGAATAATCACACATACACACACACAATCTCTCTTTCTCTCCGCGCCTTGCTGCTTCTTTCTTCTTGCATGTGCAGACTATACTGTACTAATTAGTAGTAATTAATGAGTTAATTATGCGGTACTAATTAAGTGATGATTGTAATTATTTAATGTTAGGCTCAGGGAGAGAAGAATTGTATATTCCCTGAAGACCCCGGTCAGGTATGCTTTTTCATTGGATCCATTAACCTCTTAAAGGGGTTTGGTGATTTTGCAATTGGAAAGAAAGTTATCAATTCAACTTACATTCTTTTATTAAATGAAAATAAAGCATATAATTAAAGATAAATATCAATAGCTTTATCAGATATAATATTATTATAAGATGACTGATCAAACTATAGTGGCTCTGCCTCCCTTTAAAGCTTTACTAATTGCAAAGTTGAATTATTAAATTCTCATTTTATTTTACTTCTTGGTTATAGCTACTGAATGAAAACTGCTTGAAGAGGAAAGCAGCTGGTGAGCAGGTATAATTGCTCTCTTGAAATTCAATGAAGTTTTAATTTGTTTCATCTTCCTCTATTTATTTTATAATTACATAAAGCTAAATCAATATTTTTTATTCTTACCCCTAATTTTATTATTTTGAATGTAATTCATTAGGATTCTCAAGAGGAACCTAAGAAGGACCTGAGGAGTAGAGGGTTGTGTTTGGTTCCAGTGTCATGCACACTGCAAGTTGGGAGTGACAATGGAGCTGACTATTGGGCTCCTGCCCTTGGAGGGGGCTTTGGTAGATCAAGTTCACAATTGGGGCAGCATGCATATACATATATGTATACATGCTAGCACACAGAAAGGTTAATTCATGGACATGATATAACATCATGAGCAGTCAATCTGCTACACACAAATTCTAAGGCTGATTGCTCATGATGCTATACTTCATTCCTGAATAAAATGTGTGCTAGCCGTGGCAATTATATTGCAAGCCCCTCTTGAAACTTCTAAATTCTTGGAAATCAAGCTTTAATTATTTACTTTCATTAGCTTAATTAATTAAGATATGGTGGTAATGCAAGATTTCAATGTATATGCAATATTTGTATTATTAGTAATTCTACTTTTTAAGCGGCATTAAATTGAACTGATGATCGTCATGTTCACATTATATTACTAGCTTAGTACTATTTCAAATTAACTATTTCAAATTAACTAATTCAGCCCATATTATATTAGGCTCATTACGGAAACTTGGGTAAGGTAAAAGCTAAGTCATGACTCACCATCATGGAGCTGTCAAATTAAAGCATCTTTTTAAGTCTCAAGTTCTCTAATTTTATGATTATTATATTGGTATCCCATTAACTGAATCTGAAATACGGGCCATGAACAAAATTCAGAGGTATTCCTGAGTACTTTCGTTTTTTTTATATGGTCAACTTGAATCGTACATTTTGGGTTCTGCACAGTTAAGTACTATTCACGAGTTATTAATTTGCACATGTAAAAGTTAGTTTAGCGGCACATGTTCATGTACATTCTGTCCGTAGAAAAATTTATTTGTATATAAAATGTGTGGAATATTATATTAACTCGTTATATTCACTATTAAATAGGGTATAACCTTGTCATAATGGAATTTATACCCCTTTCAATGATAAATATAATGTAAATTGGTATAATGATGCACATCTTATGTATAAATACAGTAATTTAACTCTTTTATCTACTCTAACTTTTGAAACTCTTGGTGTAGTCAGCAGATACTTTTGCTGCTTGTTCGTTGTCGTTATGGGTTTTCCCTCATAACGTGAATGAATAGAAGTAAAGGCGTTCACACTTGGAATAATACACACCAACATGCACACAAGTCACAACCACGCACTTATCTATAGCTGTAGCTAGATAGGTTACCCTTGCTCCGGTTACCAGAGACTTTGGGTTACCATGCACAAGTCACGTTCATGAAAATTTCTCCCCTTTTTTAATTTATCCCAATCAAATATATCCAATATTGATTTTCAATATATAAATAACATTACACAATTGGTTATTAGAGCTGAAGAATGAACCCTCTAGCTTGACTAGGGCAATCGATTGATGTTCGTTTTCTTGCGTTTTATGTAGAAAACAAGGACTCTTCCAATTTAAAATAAAGACAAACATGAGGCCGGTAATTTCTCCATATCTATAATAATCAAAGCAATGCCATTTCAAGAGAGAGACATGTCGAATCCAAAGTTGTTTCAACAACAATGACTGCACCAAATATTAGGGATTGAATATGTATAGTGTAGGGGAAATATATATTATTTAAATTGTAATTAGTTTCCTTTATTCAAAATACTCAAATAGGGGTTAATAAAATAAATAAATAAATAGGTGTTTTGGCTTGCATTTACGCAATTAATCCTTGATGATCTGCAATTTGCGGCAATCGAGGTTCAATTTTGTTAATTTTTCGGATGCATCTGCAGGTGTGTGCACATCAATGGATAATGTATATTCCTTGTAAATATTAGAATTTCTTATCCCACTTCCCAATCTCCTCGCTTTCTCATTCAGAATTCAACACCTATAAAATTATCCAATGTCATCCCTGTTTCCTCTCAAGTATTTTTTTTCTCCAAAACTACCAAAAAATTTATAAATAACAAAATTTCATTGTTGACACAGAAAAGAATACCAACACTACATATACTGAGATGCTGGGCAAATAGCAAGGGTTCAACATAACACCTAAACTGTGCAAATCGAAAGGGAAAATAAAATATACTGGTCTAGGACAAAAACCCCAACATTTAGAATCATCATATGCAAACTCACAAAACTAGAAGCAAGATAACACGACAACCCTTCAACAGTACAAAATGATGGGGCACATATCAGCAACACGAAGAATGGAATGAACCTCTTCATAAATAAAAGAGAGAAATATCCGAAAGAATCACAACTCAGCCGCACTATGTTTAGGCCTCAGCCCACGAAAAGCTCCCTCCATTCAACACGCAAGCCCAAAGAAACCAAGAGAAACAAATCAAATGGGCTTTCTTTTCTTGCACAACCGAGACCACATACGTACCTAACATGAGCCCAAAGGAATCCTAAATATTAAGATTATGTTTGATTTGAGTTTTAGTTTTTTATATTTTGTAAATTAAATATGAAAATTCTAAAACTAAATTTGAATTTCAATATTTCCTTCACAAAATCCTTAAAACTGAAAAATTGAAAATGAAATTGAAACTTAAACTTAAAGAAAGTAAAATACCCTTCCTTTTCATTCTCTTGAGGCCGCCACTGATACCCTCCAGAAAGAAAAGTGGAAACCAAAGAGGAAGCCTTGCATGCGACTACCACAATAAGCCAAAACCTGCACACGAAGCCACCACAGAGGAGGACATCGACTATGATGGATTGTGAGGGAAGGCTAAAAAACAATTGAGACGATGAAGGGGGCAAGAGGAAGGTGGAAGGATGGGCTGAGAGCATGCCGCCAAGAGAAGGCAAGTGGCCCCAAAAATGAAGGATGCTAGGGCTTCTCTTTTACAAGAGAGGATCAAAATCAACTTTTTTAGAACTAATTTTATCACTAACAACTTTTATTACCTGCTTTGTATCAAATAATAAAGTTAGTTTTTAAATTTGACATTTTAAACAATCATATCTAAATGGTCTACACAGATTTAAAAATGTAATTGTTTTAAATAATAAAAAAAATCCCATAAAATAAGAGCAAGCAGACACATCTGTACACATATTATTTGATTTACACTGTAAGTTTACATTTTCTGCTTAGAGAGTGAACTTAAAGCATGTGTTTAAAATCACTCCATCTTGCAATTTTAATTTTTTTAAGCACAAAATTATGGTGATGTGAAATAAATCTTGATAACCGATTCAAGGAAAACACGTCATTGGCTATTATACACACATAATATCGTATTCATAGATATTTCACACCATAGCCATATAGGTCATGATTAATTAATTGAAACTCAGCACTCTTTGCCCTGAGTAGTGTCGACAGGTGAATCAGCTGCCCAGGGATCTGACAAAACGGCTAAAGTGACATGAAAATTTGTATTAACATATAGAGATATATCCTTAGTAAATACTCTTCTATATATTGCCTCTTCTAACTCCTTACTTTTCGGTACACTTATTATTTATTACACTTACAATAAAAATGAGAGTTTTTTTTTTAAAAAAAAGTCTTATTAATTTCATTTAACATAAATTCATTTATTTTTACTCGTAGAGAAAGTCTTATTAATGTCCTGCTAATTTCAATATGAATGTTTCTAAATATATAGTATTAAATAATTCAGGGGTGTAGTTAAGTAGTAAAGATCATTTACCTTCACAAAATAGGGATTCATCATAATTTTAAATATGAGAAGTCTTAAATCTTCAAACAATTGTCTCACACTTTGAGACTTGCAAAAAAAAAAATATATAGAGTTAAATATATATATCTATACTGAATTTTTTCAATATATATATATGACAATGACCGATAGCTAATCTCGCAGGGTCTTAAAAAGGACAGTGACAACGAGATAGCAACCCCTCATCAAATCTGATACTCTAATACGCAATTTTGAAAATAGTGTGTACACACACACACTCTCTCTCAGGCTATGCTCTTCTTTTTCTTCAAAACATCCTTTGTTTCTTTGCAAGAATTCGTTGATTAAAAACTAACTCCATGGATCTAGTTTGCATTTTGGAAATAATTAAGAACCCTACAATAATGCATGAGAAAATTATATAGCAGCAATGATGGACGGCACCGGCATGAGATTGGCAAAGCAAATTAAAGCATCATTCTTTGCAGGTGAGGAATTAGACCCCAAACATCCCAACCACGCGAGACCTTTGTCATTTCCACTGCCTAATTATTATGCATTTTGATGTTCTAAGATGTGACGTGCCTAGTTGGTCATAGTTTTCATGCTCCACGTTTGTATTTGCATTCGATGTGATGTATATTTCTTCTTGTCTCTGATCATTACATCAAAGCTAGGTTTCACTTTCCAATATAGGGCCTGTCATTTGATAACCTAAATAATTGAAGGTTTGAAATGAATGATGAAAAGTTAAACGAGAAAAATTCAATGAGCCTGGTACGTTGATGCTAGATCAAATTGGTGTCCGTGGCAACAAATGGCCCAAATAGAATACTAAGACCTTCAACAAGGAAATTATCCAAGAAAGACAAACCTAATTAATGTACCAAGAGCTATTCAGGCCGAAAAGGAAAACTATGGTTGTTCGGCCACTTTTATCATGCTTCGACATTGGATCTGCAAACAGGACCACGAAAAACGAAAGGATACCGGTAATGAAATGAATTAGACACATATATTGACCCAAAAACATACAAGACAGATTGTTAAAAAAAAATTCAGATTATGAGTGAGGCCCAAAAAGTAACATTAATTCCACCTTTGGTCTCATAAGTGGAAAAAAAAAAAGTTCTGACCAAGAGAAAATTAAAGTGAGAAAAAAGTTTGACTTTAGATCCTCTTAAGTTGATTTTTAACATGAATCATGATCTTGTCATGTCAAATCCTCATCATTAACGAGTTTCTTTTTTTATACAATCAAATTTCTTTTTAACTTAATCAAAAGTTTGGATTAAAACATGACCACATTATGTCTATGTTAAAAATTGACATAAGAGGATCTACCCTCATTAATTTTCTATTTTTTAGAATTTTATAAAGAAAATAGTGAATATTATAAAATCTAATTTTAATTTTTAATTTTGACTATTTTCCTCACAAAATCAGTAAATAAAAGATCAGTTGAAAATAGAAAATTAAAACTGAAAGCTACTTTCTAAAGTCAAAAGCACAATCCAAAACGAAGTTTTTGGATTAACTTTAAGTTTAATTCTTTCAATTAATATTTGCAATTTCTCAATTGATTTAATTAAGTCCTTTTAATAACACCTCCTTAATTCTTTTCTGGAGTCTAATTACCATGCGTCGATTGTGAATATATTTTAGATGATTTCTATTGCACCCCTTCAAATTTAAGGGCTTAAAACCTTTTCATATGTAGCTCAGTTTTATTTGACCATGTGTTTAAGTAATTGTACACATCGACGATGACATGTCAATAGTTTAACATTTAGATTATGATCCTTTCAATTTTTTTCCTTCCAATTGTGTCCCAAGGATTTACAAAACAAAATTAAAAACTTTTCAATCATAAACATAAACAAAGTTAGTTGTTATATTTTTAAAGATCTAAACAGCCTTTTTATGCTAAAAGAAAAAACTGAAAATAAGAACCCTAACATTCTAAACTCTTCCCATCAACCCACCAGCCACCAATCTCTCTAATTGCATATATGGTCCTAAATTGTATCTCGTTTCTGCTCTATTGCTTGTTGTTAACATTAAGAAATTTCTCAAATTGCATAATACATATCTAGCCTGGTATAATGCATTTTAGTGTCGCTATATTTAAGTGCTTAACCAGTCCAATTAGTAACTAAACTAGTTAGGTGGCTGGTTTGTGAATTATCGATTTGAACTGGATAGTTCAATCTGTCCTTAAAACTATGGTCTAGGGTCCATATTTATCCACTCAAGCTACCGGAATTGTTGCACCTATATTAGTACGACAACAAATTAAATCAAAGGTGCATTTCATTTTCTATAGTGCCAAATTCTGCTTTTCTAGTTTTAGATTTTTATTGATGGTAAGTGGTAAAATTGACCCTTGATCCCAGAGAACAAATCTTGCTATATGAGATTCAAAATAAGTTAGGGAAAAGACCTGAAGAAAAGTGATTAGAAAAGGAATATAAAGTGATAGGAAAAGTAAGCGTTGGATGCAACGGTGGGTTTTCTTTTTTTTTTTGGGGGGGGGGAGTTTAGGATCTTAGGATCTTAGGATTCTTATAATTTTTCAGGAAAAAAAAGCTGTTTAGATCTTTAAAAAAAGTTTTATTTATGTTTTTAAGTTTTTTTTTGTAATTTTCTTAAACCTTGGGGCAGAATTATGAAGAAAAAAACCAAAAGGATTTACATCTAAATATTAAGATATTGACATGTCACCATTCATATGCACAATCACTTAACATATATGGTGGTCAAATAAAATTGAGCCACATATGAAGGACCCCTCATTTTTTTTTGGTTAGCAAGAGGGCCGAGGCCCAAAGAAAAGGCACAACGGAACAAGCTCACGGTGGGGGTATGGGGGCCCCTGTTAGATCAGAAATCAGTAAAGCATCAAGAGATGGAGGAGGTGTGTTCCAGGTGATATTGTGGTAGTTGTTGCCCTGATGGATTCTGCTCAGCTTATCGGCCACTTTGTTTGCTTCACGCGGTATATGTTGAACTCTAATTTCCCAGTTGAGATGATGAAGATTCCTGGTTATCCGATCTGTAAGGGTGGCATGATTCAGCGATGATGCTTTCCCCTTACTCATATCCACTGCTTGTTTACAATCTGACTCAATTATAACTTCCCTACATCCCATTGTCCAAGCTGTCTGGATACCAATAAGAATACCCCAAAGTTCTGCTGAGGTTACATCTGTTCTGCCCAATTTTCGAGTTACACCCATAATCCATTGACCCAAAGAATTCCGGATCACACCAGCACAAGGACCCCTTTCATTTTGAAGGATACCAAAGAACCCACCTATATTTTATTAGCGAAAAAAAATCATGGGGAGAGTGCAAGTGTACAACTGGATGATTCCTAATCTCTTCTCCATGGGTTGGTGGTCCATCAAATCAAATGGACTTGGATTCCCAGTAAATTATTTGGAGATGGAAAACAGCGGCCTAATTTGACCCAAAAAAAGGAAACAACGGTCTAATGATGAAAGTGTAAAATTTCTTATGTTAATATTACCTTTAAATTTTGAAGATCTAATAAGTTAGCAAAAAATTTTCATTTAAATTATGAGCTCTTCGGGTGAAAAAATCATATTCAAATTATGAAGATTGGAGACCCAAAAAAAAAAAAAAAAAGAAAATTATGAAGGTTGGACTTAAATAAATCATCATTGTCCTGTTTTTGAAACTTGACCACTTGCTCTACAATGAAAGTATGCAGTGAAAAGTTAAAACAAAAAATGAGAAAAACTGTGAAGTAGGGAAAACACGCACAATTGGCTAAATGATATCTATCCATTGGATTTACTGAAGCTGATAATAACGTAACTGCAACCCAAAAACAGATTCATAAGAATATTCTTTGAAGAAACTTTTAAAATGAAAAAATTAATAAAGTGCAGGTGAACTCACAGTTTAGTTATAAGCTCTGGTATGTCTCAATGAATTACTAGAGGTAATAAGTTCAATTCTCAGTCCAATCTCCTATCCCCTAATATCTTAATAATAATAAAAAAAAAACTAGCAAAATTTTGAACTTTGGAATCTTATGATCGAGAGGGAACAGTGAATCCAAATAAAAGGACATACTAAATAAGATTCCAAATGGGTTATATCAACTTTTTTGTCCACCCAAAAAAAGGTTAATATCTTCCTAAGATACTAATTCACATAATTCTAGATTCTCTGTAGTAGATCCCAAATTTTGGCTGGCTGTCGCCTGTTCTTGCATTGAATATTGACTCTTAAGCCATTGGAATTAAGAACACAGCTAAATAGCACTATTCCCGGTATTTTCCATAAACGACGGGCACATTCAATGTTTCCTATCTTGATTCATTAATTAGTGTCCAAAGACACTGGTTAATAAAACCTATAAAACATTTATAAAAAAAAACCCACAAATATTAAATAACGACAGTTGACCAATAAAAAAATATTTTGGATGTTCAACGGACTATATGTTAATCTATTTTCATGAATTTTGTTGATATGTCTGTAAACACTAGGATAAAAAAAAAGAGAAGAAATCCGGATATATAATATAATAATGAGTAACAAAAAAGAAAAAAAAGAGAAGTTTGAAAGAGGATTCAACGATCATGACATTGATAAAAAGAAAAGAAATACGCTGATTTGGAAATTAACACCCCAAAATAGTATATGAGTATCAGAAATCCAATCGAAATCCAAAATTAATTATTTAATCTATTGGAATCAAAATTTTATTTCAACTTATCATCATTAATTCAGCAATAATTCCCCGATTTTATATCATTTATTCACTTCTTAATTAGATTGTATACTTTTCTTTCTTAATGGTTTATTTCTCATTTTTCAGATTATCACATTAATTGAGTTTAATTAATAGGCAGTATTTGGTGGATAAAATCCATCCATCCACCATCATATTATTTATTACTTTCTTTATTGTGTTCAGATACATCATTTTATAAATAAACCTAAAAAATAAAAAAAAGATTTATTTTAAAATGAAGAGAGTATCAAGCAAAAGTTAATAGGACAACATGTTGACCACTCTAGGTTCCATGTCTATAATACGGTTGCAATAAAAGACCTTCATTATTGTGTTTTGAGAACTTGGAGAAAAATATAGACGCGTGAAGAAGATGGAGTTACTCGGTTTTCTTGTGTTGTTAATGGGTAGTACCATCCAAGCCTATGGTGCAGTTTCTGAATCTACAAGGAGAAAAATCAGCAATATCAATAGCAAAGGGCCATATATCGGTATAGTGGTGCCAAATGCCTTTGAGCTGAACCCTCTTCTTCAATCAAATCTCTTTGTGGCTGATCACAACTTTCCTTACCTTGATTTTGCTGGTAACTTTAAGAACCATGAGTTGGTCCATTATTTGATTATACTTCTATACAAATTTATGCTTTCTCCCCGTTTCTTGTTTTTGTAGATAGCCATATGGACTAAAATGAACTGGTTTGCTTGTTGAAACCACAATAAATGCTTGTTTGGATAACAATTTTCTCAACTGAGAATGAGAAATTGAGCTTTTCAATGCACTTTTGTAGAATTTTCGTGCTCTGCCTAGAGGTACTTTTGGGAGTAAATTAAACAAATTTGGTTTGATTTGGTCCCAATCTAGACCCTTACAACTGCCCCATAATCATCATAGCTTTTGTTTATGCATGAAATTAAACACATCAACCATGAACCAACTTCTGAAACTTTCATTAGTGGATTCAACATGAAGATTGCAAAATGGAAAAATAAACAGATGGAGTTAAATGATAGATTTTGATAGTTATATATATATAGCCACAGCAAGTGTAGTGGCTGGTTGCAAGATTTTATCCATGTCAAGCTTTTCCTTCCCTTACTCAAACAAACACTTTCACTGCCTCATATTTTGTCCTAGCTAGTGCATTACTTTGATAATTGCTGGTTATTGTTGTTGCAAAGTTGGCTTTTTCCCCCCCTGAAAGTGATATAATTGATTTTTCTGCTAATGTTTTTGGGCCGTAGATTGTGTAAGAAAATGGTAGTAATCATCATATGGTAAAGGGTCTTGACCATTCTTTGCATTTGATATGCAGGAAAACATTTTCGCATTGGTGAATTGGAAAAGAAAAGGGTTATAGTTGTTATGACAGGATTGGCAATGGTAATAAAGAGCTTGAGCTTCTGTTCAGCATTCTTGTCAAATTTCTGGTTCCATTTCCTTTTTCTTTATTTTTTTAAAGTTCTTTGGTTTCCTTTTTTGTGTAGCTTAATGCAGGCCTTTCCACCCAATTGTTGCTTACTCTATTCAATGTAGAGGGTGTCCTCCATTATGGAATTGCAGGAAACGCAAATCCTAAACTCCAGATTGGAGATGTGACTATTCCTCAGTATTGGGCCCACACAGGACTTTGGAATTGGCAGGTACAAATGTGATGTTATATCAAGATCATTGGCATTTGGACAAAGAAAACGAATTTCCAGAGTAGACACTATGGAAAAAAGACACAAAGTGTTTGATGATGATAGATAAGATTTAAGATTTTGAGTCAGTCAGTCTTTTCTGGCTGCTATCAATATCCATTTTAAATGTTACATCACTCCTACATAATTTCTTTTGACTTTTCCATCCCCTTCACAACCACAACTTGGGTATAACACTAATAAAATATCAGATGAATAATTGATCACGTAAAGGAAGTTAAGATTAATTTTCTTTATATTAAATGATTACGTGCGTAAAAGAAGTTGAGATCAACTTTCTTGAACACTATTTTCATCACATCATTCTTCTTCCCTCACATTTTTCATAGATGGAAAAAACAAAGGCAAATACAGATAAAACACTCTTAATTTTTTGCTCAAACAAAAGAAGTGTATTAGATGGTATAAAACTCTGGTGTGCAAATTTCATATCCACAAACAAAATTGGTCCAAGCTGTAGCAGTCATCATTCAATGTTCAAACTAAGAGAGATTGAAAGCAATGTAAACCAGCCAAACGTAGCCTAGTATATTAACCTGATGTGACTTTTCTGATATAATTGAGCAGAGGTTTGGAGATGGTCCTAACGATGAATTAGCTTTGGAAGTCAATGGAGATTACAGCAGAAGATTTGGTTATCTTAACTTTTCCAATTACAACAATTACACAAAACATTCCAAGCCAGTGACTAATCTTCTGAACAATGTCTGGTATCAAGCAGAGGAAATTTTCCCAGTGAATGGAATTCCTGAAGTTAGGCAACATGCTTTCTGGGTTCCAGTTGACAAGAAGTACTTTGAAATTGCAAGGAAGCTCAAGGTAATTAATTTTAAACCCACTTCACAATTTCTTTAAAATAATTTGAAATATATAATTTAAACAGATTTATTAGACGACAAAGATGGACACCATGTGGATACATGTTAAAAAACAAGTATACTTTTTCTTTTCAATTTTTTTATTGTATCTATTCATTACTCAATTCATATAAATGTCTATAAAGAGTTCGAAGGTAAAGTACAAATCTTATTTTCCAAAATATTTTTCTGATTATGTGAGATTTATTACCTTGAGTAATGATATTATAGTCGCATATTTAATGAATCTTACACATAACAATTCATTAACCATTCAAAACATAATTTAAAATTATAAATATATAGATATTATAAAAGCAATGGTTGATATTATATCACGTATGGGATTCAACTAAACTAACTTCTATTAACATTTCTCTATTGCTTTATGCATTCCCAATAGAATGTTGAATTGGGTGGTTGTGTCAACACAACCTGCTTGCCAAGAAAGCCTGCAGTGGTGAGAGTAAAGAAAGGGGTTTCTGCTAATGTGTTTCTTGACAACCGGGCTTATAGAGAATTCTTGAACACCAAATTTGGAGCCAGTCCAATTGACATGGAAAGTGCTGCCGTTGCTTTAGTTTGTTTACAACAGAAAACACCTTTCATTGCCATTAGAGCACTGTCTGATTTGGCTGGTGGGGGTTCTGCATTGTCCAATGAAGCAGATGCGTTTACCTCTTTAGCATCCCAAAACGCTTTTGAAATTCTTGTCAGATTCATCTCCCTGTTGAAATCTTAGCTCTAGAGTGTTTTTCTCAAAGGGGAAGCAAGGAAAGATTTGAGCGAGGAGATACTTATTCAATGTTCTTGTTATGTTATGTATCCAACACGTATGTCAAAATAAAAGCTTAGCCATAATTCTTATATGGAATTTTGGCATGCTTTTTCTGACCGTGTAATTGTTTTGTATGTTCGAAGAAACGCAAATAGGCGTTCATTAAATTATATTGTGAGAGGATGCTTTTGTCAATAGTGTATTAGAATTTTTGTTTTTCCATTTGCACCCTTAATTTACTTGTTCAAAGAGAAATGTTATTCTAATCATGTATAATGCAAGTAGTTTTTAGAATGTTTCTAAAGCTGATCATGAGCTGCATGACTTCTCCATTAGTCGAAAGAAGTTCAAGTCAGTCTTGCTCCTTCGTGCTAGATTCTACAGTGATCTAAGGTAATGGGGCTTGGCTTTGTAGCTTCAAATTCAGCACGTTGATTTGCTCAAGTAAATAAATGAGTAAACACCAAGGATATTCTTACGTTGGTGATGATTTGCTCAATAAAATTTAGTCTCTCAATTTCGCTTCTCTGTAAAATCAATTCAAGGTAAATATAAATAATGTCAGGAAATATACCTAGCATTAAATTTACATCATGCTGAATTCTTTCAATTGCATGCTTACAAATCTTTATTACAACCTAGCCACCCTATGATATCCATTGTTAGTATATTGTCGTTGACTATATCATCTGTCAAATTTGAAACCAATCACTTCTTGTTTTCCATGCTTGAGTCGTCAATAAATGAGGTTGTTAGAGTTCTTTGTTTTATTCTATGGCTTTAGTCTATAAGATGGCAATATGCTTTATGTTGTAATAGCATTTTTGTATAGTCAAATAAGGGAAATAAGAAAAAACTACTATTTGTGTCTTAAAACTTATCTTTTTCAGCTTTCATGTAAGAATATTTTTTTTGGTCAATAATTGTGTGTTTCTAATATCAAATAATTTACGAAATCAAATCCCTGACTTAAAGATTAAAAAAGAAAAGTACTATTCAGTTAGCTTTTCAGATCATCAAAAGTATTCACACAAATCCAAAGGTTAGAAAAAAAATGGATGCAGAGGGTTTTTAACTTTCAAGCAATGAAGAGGGATAGGCGGCAAACACGTCACTATCTGATGCTATTTTCATTCAACAGCTATTTGTTATGCCGCGAGATTTCAAAGTGGGTAAATTACCATATTGTGTATACTCACTGGTTTATTGTAAAGTATAACCCCCAGTTATTCTCAACAGCTATGAAGCTGTTGCTATATTGATTAATATTGATTTACTTCGAATTGTATGAACAATATTGTTGAATGATAGGACCAAAAAACTTTTGGCTCGTTGAACTAGTTTTTTCAGGATGTTCATATGCTATATTGACTATACAAAAATCGAAATTGTAACATAACTAAATACAGTACTCTTACAAAAGCGCAATGACAAAAAGAAAAAAAAAAAGGATGCCTAACTCAAAATATAATCCAAAAGGAGTTTGGTATGAAATTGTTTAATTTGTTGGATAGGAGTTAATTAAAATCACATATAAAACTAAATTGATCTCAAATCACTATTGTTTAGCTTGCTGGTATGACAAAGATCTATAACTCACTGATGTTGACATGGGAGTAGTTTGGCACTTACATATAAAATGTGTCAATCAATTTTTTTTCATAATATCTTAAATTTTACAAATATAATAAAGTGTTTGGTTGTTATATACACTGACAGTATAAAATCTTTATATTGTAGATCAATAAAAGTTGTCACATAAAGTTTTTTATAACTAATTATAATTCAAATTTTAAAAAATTACACATGATGGATAATTTGTCATTTATTCATTAGCTGATAGTATAAAAAATATTTTATACTCTCATTACATTACACATTACAGTTAAATTCTATGATAAAAGTGCGCTTCCAATGCCAACTAATTCTAACACTAGTGAGATTTTATAACTATATCTAATACATTAACGATTTTTTCAATTATATATATATATATAAAAAAGTTGTTTCACAATTGTATTGTAAGTACTGCTAAATTCAGGAGGAAAAAATGAAAATTAGGCCTATAAATAATAACTGAATATTTTACTAATTGATTCACATACAATGCATCAAATATATTTCACCAAACAATTTTTAATCTTTATACCAGTTGTTTAACAATACTAATGCCAGCAATCAGCAATGTAAATCACAGCTACTGTTTCAAGGTAAAAGGTTTATCATCAAAAAGCATAAAATATTGTAAAATGTAAACAAATAAATTTTTTTAAAAATAAAAAATAAAAAAAAACCTCACCTAGTATGGTCAATTGGTCATTTCACATGGCCGTCCAAAAGCATTTCGCGCCTTCAAATACCAACCGAACTACTAACTGTACTCAAGAGTGTAGCTGTTATTTCCGTTACTCTCATAACCGCCGTCTTCCGCCATGGCCACCGCCGTCACGTCCGCTGAGATCCTCCGCCACACAACCGCCTTCCTCTCCGACGTCATTTCTAACCGCGACCTCCGCCGCCGCCTCATCTCCACCCTACACAACGACACCTCCTCCGCCCCGATCCCCGACGAATCCGTCGCGAAACTAGCCGGCGACACTCTCGAAACCGCCATCTCCTTCTCCAGCACCGCCTCCCGTTCCTTCTCCCTCTCCCTCGCCGAGAACCTCATCCTCCCTCTCTCCGACCACCACCATCACCACCACCCGCTCCCTTCCTTTCTCCTCTCACTCATCCGAACCCTCCGCAACCGCCACCACGACGCCGCCGTCTCGCTCCTCCGGATCTTTCGATCCAATCCTTCCCTCGCCCGATCGGAGATCGCGCCAGCGCTCTACGACCGCCTGTTCTCCGTCCACCTGGTAGCCGTGTTCCGGTGCCTGCTGGAGCGTAGGGCGCAGATCCTGTCTTCTTCGTCGATTTCGGAAAGCGGCTACTCGCTGTCGAAGGTGGGCGAGGAGCAGGCCTCGAAGCTAAGGGAGCTGGAGAAGGAGTACGAACAGATTCTCGACGAGAAGTGCAGGGTTGTTGCAGTGCATTTTGAAGAGGTTTTGGTCAGCGGAGATGGAAACGCGACGGTCGGTCCGCCGGTGCTGACTCTGAAGAGCGGTAAGGAGAGGGAAGAGGTCGAGGAAACCGAAACGATTGCGTTGAAGAACGGACAATATGATAATGTAAGATTAAAAGACAGTTAGAATTTTTTTCCCTAGAAAATAAGGGCTTAATTAAGGTTTAAGGATGCTTTGTGTTCAGAGAAATAAGCAAATTTTGTTTAGTCTTTGAAATAATTCTTATTTGGTTTCAGTTGTAACGTTTCTAAACTTACTCGATTTTAGTCTTTATTATTAAACTGTCAATGCTAAGTATTGACCTGATTAAGAGAATGTTAGGTTGTTTAATATTATATGACAACCTACATTAATCATATATGACGTGGATCGAAACCATACTGTTTTAGAAATGTTTTTATTGAAATCAAATAGAATTTTTTTAAGAATCAAAATCAAAATTCATTATTTTTCAAAGTATTAGAAACATAATTATGGAGTATAAAGTAACAAGATTCACTTAATCATGTAAAAATTAATGGATATTCTACTGAATTTAATTTGACAAATAAATTTAAACTAAAAAATTATTTCTTTGACATTTTTCACGATGCACTGTTGTGTGTTCAGAATTTCAGATATACATGCACATGCATTGCCTTGAAAGATGCTTTATGAAATGGTTTTGAAATAACAGGGAAAATAGTGCTTATCAAATTTACATGAGTAATTAACGTATAAATAACTGTTGATTATCATGTATTATGGAATCATTGTGAGTAATAATCAAAGTGGTTATAGTAATTAGTATATCATATGCCAATCAGATATACTATGTGATGACTAGTGTACATTGTGCGATAATCGGGGTGATGAAAATGGTGCCTGAAAAATGGTGCGAACGACAAAACTGTAGATAACAATAGTTGGTAATTGCTCTTTGTTTAGCTGCTCAATAGATTTACATGATACTCTTTATTTAAACATTAAATAAGGATGTTCAGATAGGGTACTTGAAATAAAAAAAGAGATGAATGTAAGAAAAATTTTTTAGTTTCACGATAATGTATATCTACTAAAAAATTGTCTGTTACGTATTTATGAACTAAATGAAAAAATTAATTTTTGTTCAGCGATATTTTGATTTGAATGAACCTGTGGATTTTATTATAAACTAGAGACAATTAGGAGCTTCTTTGTTTTTTTTTTTTCAATCTTTTTGATGATTTGGAGTGCATGCAATTGAAATGTCATAGTACCATTATGTATTATCACTGTTTTCCCACGTCTGATTCTTGCAGCCAATGTGGAACGAAAGGGAAGAATCCAGTGAGTTTTTGAGCAGTGGTCCTTGCAGCAATTCCTCGTATGCACCATTTTATCCACAAAGAGTCTCTCCCAGAATCCTCAAACCTCAAAAATCTCCACAAAACTTGACAGCATCCGTCTGTTTAAACTCATCACCTGAAACCGAGTCTTCTTTGGATGAGAATTTGATTTGTCCCAGTTCAGAATCTGAAGCAGAAAGTAAGGTAATTGACACTACAAAGAGGACAAGAAATCCAATGAGAATTGAAATCAAATCCCTGTTCTCTCCGAACATCCTTAATTCACAAAAATCTTCTAAAAATTTGAAAGCACTAGTATGTTTAAACTCAGCTGCAAAGTGAGGTCATTGACACTATCCGCAGAGAAAAATCCAATGAGGACTGAATTTCTTATGCTAGTTATTTTTGTTCTATAAATGCTGAAGTAGTGAAGTTCTGTCCCGCAGGAAAAGGACGAAAAGATAGCGCTGTCACTGTTGAAACCTCAACAAAGCCAAAGTCAAGAACAAATGAAAATTATTCTTACAAGATCCATGAGGTATGTCATTAAAAAAGAAAAACCACTCATGCATTTCCTAAACAATTATGTTATTTGAACATGAAAATTTGACACTAAGTACACATCAAGACTCTCACCCTCAACTTAATATATGGAATCTATACCGTGTCTACGTAGTAAGGTTAAAAAAAATCATTTTCCTTTTTCTAACGTTGCACTCTTCCTGTTTAGTTGCCCCGATTATAATCTGGAAGACAACTATAGCCCGCTGCATGGAAGTGAAAAACAGGCACCTCCCAAGGACTTTGTGTGTCCATTAACTAGTAGCCTATTTGATGATCCAGTGACCCTTGAGACAGGCCAGACATTCGAACGCCAAGCTATTGAAGAATGGTTTAACAAGGGGAACACAACTTGTCCCATCACTCGCGAGAAGCTGCAAAAGACTCGCTTGCCCGAGACAAATCATGCGCTCAAACAGCTAATTGCAAGATGGAAAGAACAAAACCCCAGTTCAGTCCCACCGTCTTGTGAGATTCCATATGAAGATACCGCGCCAGTAGTGCAGTCAGTGATGCATTCAACTTCTCCTAGCAGTGTTATATCGGAAGCCACATTTGATGGAATGCTTAGTGAGTTGCGCCATGCAATCAACAACCTGTGCATGTCACACTTGCTTGAGGAATCTGAAATGGCTGTGCTTCAAATTGCGAAGCTGTGGATAGAACTGAACCTAGGAGCTGATATTCAGAGTATGCTATCAAAGCCCCCTATTATAAACAGGTTTATGGAGATACTTTTCAGTTCTGTTTATTCTCAGGTGCTGCAAGCAGTTGTTTTCCTATTGGCTGAGATGAGTTTTAGAGAGAATGTTGTTATTCAGATGCTTACCCAGGTGGACGCCGGTGTTCAATGTATCATGGCTCTTTTCAAGAAGGGGTTGAAAGAAGCTGTTGTGTTGATATATCAGCTAAAACCTTCCACTACGAGTCTTGCAGATACGGGAATAGTGGAGGCTCTCATAACAGTTGCCAATGAGAAAGAGGAAGAGTTGCTTGAGATGTGTTTAAAGCCCAAAACAGCTGCAGTGCTTTTACTTGCACAGATTATTGGAAGCGGTGAAGAGAGGATTGTATCTTCGGTTGCCAAGACTCTGTTATCTGGAAAAGTAATTGGAACTGTTATTGGCAGTTTGGGAGCAGAGTGGGCAGAGGGGAGGATTGCTGCAGTTGAGATCTTACTGAAATGCATGCAAGAAGATGGGACTTGCAGGAACATCATTGCTGAAAAGGCACAAATGTCTAATGTTTTGGAAAGCTTCATGGGTGCAACTGAAGGAGAACGTTTCAAGATAGTTCATTTCTTTTCTGAGTTAGTAAAACTGAACAGGTAAGTTTACAAGAATTAAAAAATGTGTACTTTCGGATTGGTGTCTGATGATTTGATTTCCTATTGGTTCCCTCCAGGAGAACATTCAATGAAGAAATCCTTCACACTATAAGGGAAGAAGGCCCTTTGAGTACAATGCATACTTTCCTCATTTGTCTGCAGACAGCCCATCAAGACCAATTTCCAATAGTGGCTGGCTTCTTACTTCAACTTGATCTTCTGGTATGGATCCGTCTCCCACCTCACCGGCAGGTCCCATATAATCTCCATTTGCCAAAGGAAAAAAGAAGAATAAGAAGAAAATTACTGTGTACCATTCGTCATTGTCACTTAACACATTAGCTATGGCATTAACAATGCAAGGAAAGTGGGACAAAACAAATGACCAACAAAACTGATGTATTGAGTAATGAATGGTATCAAGAAAAAATATATATATTAAGCTAGGATCATCTGAAAATTTCTCCAGGCCTCAGGATGGACCTTCCTTGTGCAAGTCACTTTGAAGTTCACTAACTCTTCAAGTATGTTTGGTTATGGGGTACAAATAAGGTGTACATTTTTATAGATGAGTTTTATGCGCAAAATTACACATACACTTCATACATGGAAAATTTATCTTTATTTTAACTCCCCAACCAAACACAGCCTTAGGGATTATTGATAGGAACAAGCTGTATGATTTCTGGATACATTTTTCAAATTATTGCCTCCAGGCCCCATGCTGACATGCTGTTGAATTGATAATATACAGTTAATATTCATCATGCCATTTACAGGTAGAGCCAACAAAGATGAGCATATACTCTGAGGAGGCAATAGATACTCTTATCTTATGCCTGAGAAACACTCATTACCCTACTGTACAATTAGCAGCTGCTGAGACAATCGTGTCACTGCAAGGGAGGTTCAACTTCACTGGAATGCCTCTTACCAGAGAAGTCCTTCTTGAACGTGCTAGTCTTGACAGAAGTTATAAAACTTCTTTACAGATGGACGAGATCAGCAACTTCTACGAAAGAATTGAAGCCTCAATGGTATAGTACTATGAAACTGTATTTCTGAACTTTTAATTTCTGCTTGCCAAATATTTTCTGGTTATTTGTTTTACATCCTGTTGTTAAAGATAACAATGCTATAGATTTAATTATCATTTTTCTTTCCAATTGTCAACAGAAAGAAGAGAAAGCAGCTGATGATTGGGAAAGAAAAATTGCATCTGTTCTAGTTAGCTATGACTGTGGTCGACTTTTTGAGGCTATATCAGATGGCTTCAAGAGCCGAAGTGCAGAACTACGTTCAGCATGCTTTATATCAGCTACATGGCTCATATACATGCTCACTATTCTACCAGATACGGGAATACAAGGAGCAGCCCGAGTCTTCTTTCTCGAGCATTTCATATTCATATTAAAATCTGCCAAAGACACAGAAGATAAAATCCTTTCCATGCTTGCTCTGAAAAGCTTTCTTCATTTCGATGGTGAGTTGCACAAAGAATCGCTTTTTATTACAAATATCATCTTAGTTTTGAAAAATATGGAACTTCTATACAAGACATGCTGAAGACACCAAAACTGTCTGAGAAGTAAAAGCAGATTGACACCTCCTGGAAGCCAGAAAAATTACTCAAAACACACAACTCAAATAAAACTCAAGTCAATTCTGAAAATGATCAGTACTGACAGTAGATGATGATCATAGGTCACATTTACATTCAGTTCACCAGAAATCTTTTCCTTATTTAGATCACTAAACAAAAACTTTGCTTTATTATGCCTTATTTATCTTACGAAATTATCACCTTCCTAATGTCCAATTTCAACAACTAGAATAAAGATATTTTAAACATTATGTTAGGACCCCTAATAATATGCATATGCCTAATGTTGAAGATAAGGGTACCTCAAATAATATTGTTTTACCTTATGCTAAGGTTTATAATAGAAGAAATAAAAAAAAGAAGGTGACACGAGTGAAACATGTGCTCGTGAGGGAGGAGGAAGGTTGTGTAACTAACTTGCCTAGCTGGCAGGTTAGTGAGGAAGGATGGACGCGTGATGATTCTGTTATGGGAAGAGGGTGGTTAATATAGGGAGAGGGCAGAATACTGAGGGGAGTATTCGGAGTAGTGAGATAAATTGAAAGGAGGGAGAGTGCTGGACCTCTCGAAAGTTCAGCTACACACATATGGTCTTGTTTTTCTTTTCTGATAATAACCCATTCACAACAAGGAGGAGGGCCATATCATACTGGTATTGCTCTTCCCTACGATATTATCTTCATTTCCTGCATTCGTTCTTGTCACTGATACCAGTCTTTACACATTATAATTTAAGTGCTTAATTTTCCATCACTAACATATGGAGTAGTGATTTCTAATTTTATCAGAGGCAAAAGACACCCTTGGTTCAAATGTTGTGTATATTATCGTTGGCATTTATATTCGTTAATTATTTGGAAAATCGAAGTGAGCTCCATAAGGTTTCTGTGAGAACTTATGAGCCTTCCAGCAGAGTAATTTGTTCAAACTGTTTGGTGATAAATATGTGAATACCTGGATGTCATTGCTATGTAAAGTTAAGAAAATAATTATAGTAACATTAAAAAAGAAAGTATCAAATAAAGGAAAGTGATTATTGTACTTGTTATTGTGAATTTCAGATGGCATTCGCGATCTCACTGCCAACGCTAAGGATATCTTAAAAGGATTGCGAGAATTAGAGGGGTTCTCCCCCATGGCATCAGAAATTATGAAGGTTCTGGTTGAAGAACCTGAATCTAAAGCAGTAAGTTTAATGTATTCTTAAACCATTTTAAGGTACAAGTACTTTGAATCACAAACTTAACATTCTTGATTGGGATAGGACATCTGGATACATAAAGAGCTAATTCAAGCAGATTGCAATGAGAATGGAGAGGTGTTGTCTGTCATTTCTCCAAAGATAAAATGTTTTCAGGCCATTCAGATGGAACTATTACGGTAAGTAGAGATAAGATTGTTCACGTCTCCAAATTCTACTGATTCGAAGTTTCGAAATTGAGCATATCATTATTTATTATAGGATATAAAAGAACAGATTCCTGATCGTAACAATTATGATCTTTTGCCTAAGAACTGAATTGATTACCAGAAAGGAGTGGTTTTGTATGAGGTGGATAAGATTGTGCGGCTTGGAAAATGCTAAGGAAATAGTTTACCAATAGAAAATATATGAATGACAATGTTACCTGTATCTGTCAGCTTAATATGAGCTCATGGCGAATTCTTCTCTACTTCTGAAGGTCTGGAAAGTAAAGGACAGCTTACTTCATCTCTTGCAAAAGACTAGAGAGCATATGAAGGATGTTACAAGCTTGGCAATTTCAGAATCTGGTGACAGATTATACAGTGGTTCACTTGATCGAACTGTGAAGGTAGCATATGCTGCAGTAACTCTAGTATCTATGTCATGCACCTGGTTAACAGTACTTGTCTCTCGTTGAAGTCAGGTTTGGTCTATTGGAAAGGCAGAAATACATCATGTACAGGAACATGACATGAAGGACCAGATTCATAATTTAGTTGTAACAAATAGCATGTCTTGCTTCATTCCTCATGGCACTGGTATCAAGGTACTCAACTAATCATTAGTTCTCTGAATGGCAAGGCAGAGGCTGATATGTCCACCTTTTGGCATGTCATATACCAAAATAACTCTAGGATATTTTCCTTTACATGAATACTATGTGTAGCAGACAACTATCATGCTTGACACATTGCTGTGAGCTGCAGTTTGTACTATTTCCTTTATTTCTTTTCCTAATTTGAACAGATTCTGCTGCTTCACCGGAATAATGACTTTACAAATAGCTCTTACTTACTAAAAGAAGCAACATCATTATGTACCAAAATTACTTTGCTATTTCATCAGGTTAAGTCATGGAATGGAGAATCAAAGTTGTTAAACTCTAATAAATATGCAAAGTGCTTGGCTCTTGATGGGAGATTATACTGTGGGTGCCATGACGCTAGCATTCAGGTATGAAGTTTTCAGGAGTGTGACTTTTGTCTACCTCAACATTCTAGTAGTAATGTCCTTGCTATATTTCAGAGGATAGATTTGGCCACAGGAACAGTCAGAACCATTCAAAGCGGTTCCAAAACGTTACTTGGGAAAACAAGTCCTATTCATGCACTGCAAGTTCATGGTGAATTTATATACGCTGCTAGCTCTTCCTCTGATGGATCTGTCATAAAGGTATCCTTGACAAGCATATATATAAATGCGTATTTAATTTTCAATATTAGAAAAAAAGGGTGCTATGTAAACATTCAACCATCTCAAGGTGTTTCATAATTCCCCTATAAGAAACATCATGGTTTCCTGCAAAATGAATTTGATCAATTTATTTGACTGCCAAGGGAAGAAAATAGCATTTCCCCTATTTGATTCCATAACACTGATTGCTTGAGCATTTATTCAGATTGTCAAAATGATGACAATGCTCACCAGAAACATTGGGTTCTACCATGTCTTGACTCTTGATAATGTACCATAGAAAATGTTATGATCTTGTTGATGCTAGCTGTGTGTATTGTCACATCAAGGTATGGAACACTTCCACTTTCAGTATGGTTGGATCACTGCAAACTGCGTTGGAAGTGCGGGCTATGAAAGTGAGCTCAGAGCTAATTTATTTGGGGTGCAAAGGAGGAGCTGTGGAAATTTGGGTAGAAAGAAACACAACAGAGTTGACACATTACACAGCCGTGCGAATTGTAAGGTTCTTTGCATGGCTCTAGATAGCAATGAAGACATTTTGGTGGTTGGAACTTCCGATGGCCAAATTCAGGTGCCATTTTTCTTCTTGAATATACTCTTCTTTGAATTTTAAACTTTATGTTGCTCTTTTTTAGATCTCTCAAAGTTAGCATATTCATGTGGTCTACATAGTGGTTCGTATATTCGTAATGATATTCACACCAATTAGCATATTTGCTTATTCATGTTACCAATAGTGGTTGGTATATTTCCATTTTTTTTACCTGTTACGCTTACAAATAATTCTGTGGTAATTGCAGGCATGGGGTGTCAAATAAAAGAAAAGTATGCTCGAAGTTTTGTTGCAGGAGCCAAACGTGAATTTATGTTAACAAGTATTAACTTCGTAAAACCTTATAAGCGCACATGTTCGAATCTTAAGTTCCTTGCCTTATCCTTATTTCTGTCCTCCAGTTCAAATATGAGTACTATCGTTTAACACTGTGATAGCAGACATCCTTTTTGACAATAGTTTTGATCATGTATAAATAAGTAATATTTCAATTAGTGAAGTTGAAAATTTAGTGAAAGGATTAAAGATTAGAGTTCGGATGGGGTTTAGAAAGACATTATAATAGCTATAATGGAGTTCTAGAATTGGTGTGTTTTCTTGTGTTGCAATCAAGAGATTGGGGGATATTATCCAAAAAAACAAAATCCAGAGATTGGAGAGGCCCAAAATCACACAACAAATTTGCAACTAGCGTAGGAAGAATGTAATTCTCAATGTGTCATTGCCATAGCCAACAATCAAGTTTTGTTGCAAATGGCTCCGTTTCTTCAAAGCCACCTTATCAGCGCAATATACAACGGAAAAGGTAGCCACCAAAAAGGAAGTGATCACCAAATTTTATTAAAAAATTACATGCTGCAACAACTCATTCATCAAATGGGAGAAGCACTAAACGTAACATTTTTGTTTAAGAATAAGATAATACTCCTACATGATTGGTTTCTTTTGTCTATAAGAAAATACTCAAAACCCCTTTAAAAAGGTATTCAAAGCCAATCTATACAAGACCCCTACTAGTATGTTGAGTAATTAGGATTGTTTGCAATTCTTATACTGCTACTATTAGGATTGTTTGTAATTGGATAAAGTTCTCTAAATAATACTATTTTTTTCATTGAGAAGGCTCGAATTTTCATACTTTTAAGAAAACAAGGGTCAAATTGTTAGAATTTTCGTCCAAACATCAATCAATACATGATTAATTTGTGTATTAAACCAAAAAAATAAATATATAATCCATTTAACAAATTTAGCATGCATTCAAAACGCAAAATTTCAAAATGAAAAATTTATATATGGTGTCTCTTTAATCTCCATTCTCGATCAGTATGCATGCTTGGTTCACATTTTTTCGACACCAAGGCGATTAATTACTCAAAGGTAGATTCATGTGGAGCAAAATAAGCTGAAACAGTCAAACAGATCGAGGAGTGTGTGGATATATATATATATACACCACGCAATCTTTCTTTTCTAGACCTGTTCAGTTTGCACACCTATATCACGGAGTCTTCATAATTTTCTTTCATCTCTCAGAACTCTACTATGGCTCCAATTGCAGTGGGAGATTCTATCCCTGACGGCACTCTTGCCTTCTTGGACGATACGAACAATGCAAAGACAGTGTCCATCCACTCCCTTGCCAAAGGCACAAAGGTTATCATCTTTGGTGTTCCTGGTGCTTTCACCCTACTTGCAGGTGAAGTGATGTGATCTCATATGCACCCTCATGGACTTGCTTGTTTGTTTGCCAATAAAGTTTGCAACTTGACCAAGAAGATTAAAGATAAATAACAAATAATAATGCATGATCTAATTTGACGAGAATGAATTCTCTCATGCGCTGCTACTGTCTGACATAATCATTCTCTCATGTCAAAATTTCGGATATTATTATGTGTAGATAGATTTTTTTACTATTGATTAAGAAGGTTGAACTGACAAATAAAGTTTCACTAAAATCTAACAGAAGTGTTTTATGTTATGAAACGGTTTTCGTTGGAAAAATGCGAACGTGTTTTAGGCATGATTGTTTTTATGTTTTAACAAATAAAAAAAATTGAAAATGAAAGGATAAAAGAAAATTAACGGCTTGGATCCTTCCATCAATTCATCTATTCATGTGACAATATTCAATTTTCGAACCATATCACTAATCTCCTAGCTGAAAAGTATGATTCATTATCATTTTTTCTTGTTCAGGAACACCACTATTGCGTCATCAAAATAAATCAAGATTGCACGGAATTTCATGGAATCCCAAATACTAGAGGAAAATCAATTGGACAAACTCCAAAAAATATTTCACTATATTCAAGATAATTACAAAATATATTTTTCACACTCTCCAACCCAAGAGGTAAATATAGTGTTTCCCCTAGCAAACTCTTCTATTCAAATACTACACTTTTCTAGTATCAAGAAGTAATAAAGATGATACCAAAAAATATTTAAGCACTGATTTTGACTTACACATTACACTCTCTGATTTACTCACACTCACCATTTTCCTCTCACTTAGAAAATACACTTTGTGTATTTCCTTCTTTATGCAGCTTCTAATTCTTGATGCTTCTCCTTGATTTCACTTCATACTTCGCCTCTATCTAAAGGACGTTTCATGCGTGCAAGAATTTTTAGGTAAGCGTTGCTAAAATTCCTCTGGAGGAATTTCTCCAGCTGAGGATACGCGTGAAAAAATTCCTCTATATTCGCCTCACCTAATGAGCTTTTAGCTCTTTTCGTTCTCAAATTTTGTGTTTGTTGCTTATTAAATTCTTCACGTGTGATCATCGTTATGAAATGAACCTTCTTTTTTCCTTTTGAATTTTTAATAGTGGCGGCAGACTGGACCCCAGAATATATATATATATATATATATCTTCTAAAATATTCCTGCATGTTAATCATTGAGTTATGCAAAGAACAAAATGGAAGGACTTGAGTGGAAAAAAGTTGTTTTACTTCCCTTCAACTTAGAAGTACTATGCAGTTTGATCCTCAAACTTGAAAAATATTCAATACAACCCTTAACCCTCATAAGTGGGATTGGAACATACCACATATTTATTTCAGACCTTTTATGTTTTATTCAGCAAGCTTTCTCAATTAAATTCCAAGGGATTAAGTCACCTACAAACTCACCACCATCATGTGACATAGATAGTAAGGGATCTGTTTTCCTTTAACCATAACCTTAGAGTTTCTCCAATGGAGGGACTCAATTTAGTCCACTTTGGACTCCACCAAGTACATAATCATGATCATAAAAAAGTAAATGGGGACCATAGTTCTTCTTAGGGTCTCACATGATTTTTTAAAATTTTAAAAATAAAAATTAATATTATTATGAAATAATTTATTTTAATATCTTATATTATGTGATTTTATTTCTAATTTTAAAATAAAATAAAATATTTAAATATTTTAAATTTTAAATAAATTTTTAGGAAATTAAATTCTAAATAAATAGTGTAAATTTTTTAAAAAATTAAAATGTGAAAAATTCAAATAAACATTATTAAAACTAAAACAAACTTTTGATATATTTAAGGTAACGGTTATCATAATGTAAATGGCTATTTCAAGTAAATTGAAGATACTCATATTTTAATTTTATTTTCTTTCACAAAAAAAGACTTGTTAAAAATGGACACGCACAATATAAATGGATGCTTTGATCCTCCTACTAAGGGACAACCCTTAACTTCTCAAAATTGCTACCACTCTCCAAGTCACTCAACGCAACTTTCTCTTTGAGACCTGGGGCAGGCGCTTGTTCAAGCTGGAGATGCTCTTAAGGGTTTGATCTTATAGGGATGGCAATGAAGTGTCATCCAATGCATCCCCATCAATGGACCTTGCAGATCGATGGTGGGATTAGTTACCAAACTTGCACTGATGGATACCCTAATTTAGACAAATAAATAAATAAAATTACCTAAAAACTCATTTTTAACTCAATATATTTTATTTGTGAATTTACAATATCAAGTTTGCAGCAAACTCTTTTAGACTTTCCGTAGGATTCATTCAAGGACTAGCGATCTGCTTATAGAAACTAAAAATACAAAAGAATAAAATAATTGTAGCCATCTGATAGGAAAACTAAACAAAAACAATGAGATCCATATTTAAAAACAAAATCAGGATTTAAATCGAAATGGATGTAGTAGTACCACTGTGCTAATAAATTATTGAGTAAAATAACACGATAAGTAAAGATGAAATAATAATTATTAATTAACTAATAAAGGTTAATAATAAATAAAAAAAAACTGATAAAGTACCACAGACACCGATGGTGCGCCACCTAGGAAAGCTAGATATACCAACAGCCTATATTTCTTGACTCCCAATCTTTTTTTTTTTTTTTGGCTTCTTGACTCCCGGTCTTTGGCAAGGCGCAAGGAGGATTGTATCCATGGAGATAATGAAAAGATATTGATTTAATATTTTCTGTGAATATTGATATGAAAATTCAAAAATAACAAATCAAGTATTTTATATTTATGCTAAAAAGTGGTTGATTACAGCAAAGCAAATTTGTTTATATCGCAAAGATTCAAATTTTAGAATTATTACTTTAGAAAGGGTATTGGTTGGGTGCATTATTTTAGCTTTTAAAAAATTATTATAAGACTTAAATTTTATATATGACTGAAAAATTGAAAAATAATTTTTTATATTTTTATTATTTTTAAAAATTATCCAAATATATAAAAAGTAATTTTTTAAAAGAGAATAATTTTTCAACCGAAAAATCTTATCCAAATACCCCTTAATCACTATTCTCGGTTTGAAATTGCATGAACAGTTGCAATAAACAAATCATCAGATGAAAAAAATTCCAATTGTTGTATAATTTGGATAGAATTATACTAAAAGCAGCTATGTAGCATGAGTTTGTTAAAATGGTTTGTTAGCTAAACTATAAAAGCCTAATTATTTAGGATTGATTGGTGTTAAAATAAAAAAATTTAAAACCAAAATTTACATGCACGTTTATTAGTAGAGTTGTATTACTCAACATTATAATCATCTAAAATAGTTCAAATTCCATTTTACTCCATTCGTTAAAAAATTAAAAAACACATATACCAAATAAATAAATAAATATTGATAATAGTATAAAATTTTGCAAGTAGACAATATTATTCCTATTAAAAAAATAAAATTAATTATAGTAAGAGTAGTATTAAAAAAATATTTTCTCGATACTATGACAAATAGAAAGATATTTAAAAAATTAACAAATAGAATAAAATAAAGAGAGTATTATTTAAAAGTTTAAGTTTGATGTATAGATAGTGTAAAATAATTTTGCATTGTTATTCAATAAAAATCCTTCATTTGGATAACTTTTTAAGTAGTAAGTATGAAAGTCAATTATCATGACTAGTGTGATAACACATGATTAAATGACTATATAAAAACTTTTATGCTTCACTATATATAAATTAAATTCATTATTTAATAGTATCTTTGTGATGACTTGATAATTTAAATTAATTTATAAAAAAAACCTATAATATTAATAATAGTTAATGGCGAGTATGATAACTAAAAGTAAACATGAATTTTGTTGTGATAACCTAATAATTTATCCTTATTTGTGCCTTTAAAATATTGTCAGTATGGAAAAAAAAATTAAATGAGATTTGTGTTTTGACATTGTCACGACCCAATTTGGATCGTGATCGACACATGAGGAATCATGTTCCTATGTATGGTAAGCTGGTATTACCTGCATATTTTATTCATAAAATCCATTGCAAATCATAATAAGATTTGCATACTTAAAACATGAAAATCATAAAATACCCCTTTTTCTCATATTCAAGTTATAATTGTAACTATGATACAACACATCCTGAGTTGCACATTTACAAAAGAACCATGAATGATATATCATTTTAAATACAAATAAATCATGGAAATCAAAATGCAAAACATGTATGTGTATGTGGTTCGGATCCTGCATCCAACATCACTAAGACATGTACAACACTTCTAAAACACTTCATGGCAATGTGAAGCTCACCTAAACTGATAGCCAATCCTCCTGAGGATAAGGACTGGAGGATCCAAGCTGTCTGTAAGGAAAAAGAAAAGAAGAATGAGTTTTATCTTAAAACTTTTGAGTGAATTCTCACCCACAATCATACATAGGACAAGAAGAAAGATAAATATTAATAATGCAATATTTATAAATCGTTTAAGTTATAATACATAATAACTATGAAATCTCTGATGCACTAAATCATCCTTGTCTTAAGAAATTACAAAAGAGAATAGACTATCTATAAACTATAAGACGATGCTTAGTCCTTCGTGACCAAAAGCACCTAGCTGATCTTAATGGTCCTCATGAACTACGTCTCTTGTGGACTGATTTATCATATGGATAAGTTGTTGTTCGTGGGCCTTGATATACCAAGTTAACGTTTAACTTTCGTTAACTCATAGCTCTATTTCTCTCAATAATTCCTTATTCTAAAATTTTACTAAAGTAAAGAAAAGGAGCCATACAATTCTAAGTTCATCATTCCTTAGTTCTCGTAATTATAAATAAACTTTACATCTCATATCATTAATCATAACAACCTCTCATTTTTATAATTAACTCAAAACTCATGAATTTAATCCTTTAAGAAAATCATAGTTCAAATATGGTCCCATGCATCTTGAAGAAGAAATATCATGCATAAACCAAAGAAAACATTTTTCCATTTCTCGCACATTCTTACATAAAAACCATATTATGTGAAAACTCAACTTTCAATTTTCTAAATACTCCATAATGTTAGAAAATAATGATATAATAACCAAAATAAAGCCATAGATCAAACTCACTCACTTGGAGGGGTGGAATATGATGAACCAACGCCAAGGGAGCTTTGAGAGCGAGATGACACCAATGTCTGCCACACCAACTATAAACTCAAGATTAATCTATGGGTATCTCTAACAATCTCTAAATCAACTCTAAAAATATTGGGAAAACACCTTCACTTGACAACAATGAGAGAACAATGACACCAAAACCAAGAACATAAAAGAATAGGGAGAAAAAGGTATAACCTATCAACAAATACATACCTTGAAGTTTAGGGAAGGTAGATCTAGTGAGATTGAGAAGGGAGGGAGTGGAGAGAGATTGGGAGTGTTAGGGTTCGAAAATGGAGAGTGGAACCCGAGTTTGGGGGTATATATAGGGCGTGGACGACACTTAACAAAACTATGTTATTTTACATTGTTCATGACTCGAAGGGCACTGCTAGCGGTCAAGGTGCCCAAGCCTTGGCAGTGCATCAACATGAAACCGCTATAACGGTTGGCAAAGTGGCCAAACTTGAGCCATCCTCCTGAAGCTATAGTGGTGACAACAATGCCTGGTTCTACATAATTGGGTCATTTGGTACTTGGGGTCTTCCTGGTGACATGGGTAGGTCCTAGGAGACCATGAGACTATATCAAACTTGTTTACAAACATATATACTTGAGCTATTACAAACACATGCTAAGTTAAATGCATATTGGATGTTACCATGTTAATGGGTGGAATCCACTCTAATTTTTTTTTCATTTCTTTTCCTTTTTCTTTCTTTTTTTTTTCCTCCTTCCTTCTTCTCTTCCCATTCTTTCTTTCTTCTTTGTAACTACAGCTCTCTCCCCCTTTGGGGTTTGTTTTATGGATTGACGACTTGTGCCTACAAACCAATACGTTTTCAGCTCTTTGTCCTCACTCACATGCTTCCTGGGAAGACTTCCAGGTCAGCCATATCCCAAAATTGCTCCAAGTTAAGCACGTTAACCGTGGAGTTCTTCATGATGGGCTACCAGAAAGAAGATGCATCTTGTTGGTATAGGTAGTACTAATCAATTCATATAAGTCATTCTCAACTATATAGTCCTATACATATACAGCCTCAGGATCTCTCTCATTCTGGTGCGTAATCGATTCATTCATGTACCCATCTGCTTAGAGGTCTTGCAGGAGCTACTCATTGTCTGTGCCTTCTTGCATCGCGATCACTCCTCGTCAGGACATTACATACCCACTAGCTTCGCTAGTTCATCCCCAAACCACACCATACTAGGAGAGGTGCATGCTCCAATGCCATTTGTAACATCCCATGTTGCTTTATGGATTGACAACTTATCCCACAAACCAACACGGGTCTTTTCAACGTGCTTTGTCCTCACTCACACGATTCCTGGGAAGACTTCCAGAAGGTCACCCATCCCAAAATTGCTCCAAGTCAAGCACGCTTAACCTTGGAGTTCTTTGTGATGGGCTACCAAAATAAGATGTATCTTGTTAGTATAGGTAGTACTAATCAATTCATATAAGTCATCCTCAACTATATAGTCTCATACCTATACAACCTTAGGATCCTTCTCATTCTGGTGTATAATCAGTTCATTCATGTACCTCTCGCTAGAGGCATTGCCAAGAGCCGCTCCTTGTCCATGCCTTCTTGTATCGATAATCACTCCTACCCTCGTAGGATGTTACACATTTCACTTCCAACTCCGCCCCCCATCGCATTACCTGAAGGGCACTGCAGCCACGTTGTGTCCTCCCCCCTTTCTCGTAGCCACATCCTCTTTCTCCCTTGCTTCCTTGCTCGTGGTTTCTCTAAGAGATGAAACGGTGAGGCTGTGAGTTTGGGGTGTACCCTCCCCTATTCTTCCTCTTGGTATAGTGGGTAAGTATCAACATTACTCTATTAATCCTATTGACCTCCTTATGTGATTATTCATGGAGGATTTGGAAATTTTACAACCCTAAGTTCTTGGATTTGAAATTTAAAGCTAATTTATGTTAATTGGTAACATTGTTAGCTCATATATGTTATTGTTGGGTTGTTCCTAGTGTTATAGATCAACGAATGTCAACCAAAGAGTTTGGTGGCATTGAGGAATAGTCTTGGTTCCTTGAGAACCATTGTTGTGAGTAGATTTAATATTCCAGTTATTTTCCTCTATTATAAATTATTATGAGTATTATAGAATGTTTATTGTTCCTGTTTACAAATTTGTGTGATTTAAGTATTTAAGATAGTTATTTGCTGTTGTTGGTCACAAAGTAAATGTATTCAAGTTACCACATGAGACAAATAAATTTTACACCATATTTTAAAAGTATTGGTTTGGAATATGAGTGTGGATTTTAGAACTTGGAAGCTGATTTATGGATTGAGTCCCAATTGTGTTGATGGATCAAAAAGTGATTGGAATTTAAATATGCTTATAGCAATACTTATGCTTGGTATTCAAATGAAAATATTTGGAAAAGTTACTAAACTATGAAAATGATTTGTTATTTTATAAATTGTTTTGGAAATGTCTAATCGAAACTACAACTAATGGCATGTGGCATTAGCTAGGGTGTACTTGACTGATGAGTGTTGTATGACTATATGAGAATGGTACATGATAGATGAGTAGTTCCTAATGAAAGGCGGGATCACATAAAGGAATGACTGCCAAAGTGTGTGATCTTGATGGAATTTCTGTTTCAGGTCACTTCCCCATATTTATCTATTTTGATTATGATTATATTTTCCCTTGTTTTTTATATAGGTTTCTAGTATTATTTTATTTGGTTTTGCTTTTATCTCATTTGGGCTATGGATTTTATCTACTCATTGAGTTATCAAACTCACTCTATCACCTTCCCTCCTTTTCAGAGGTGTGAATCCTAGCTTTATGCTTTCTCCAACTTAGTATCTCTATTTATTTTGTGGTGAGCCACTTTTGATCTCATGGTTCATGTGTTTAGGATTGTAACTCCAATGTGTCATAGGCAAGAGTTCAAGATGTAATTATGTTTTCTTTAAAACTTATTTGGATGTAATGGTTTCTAAATTATGTTTCTAAATGAGGATTAAAACAATATATTAACTAATGTTTTATGTTTGATTCTCTTGGATTTGGATATGCAAATCTACTTAGAAAATCATATTTTAAATATAATTATATTTATTTAGTATCCTGGTTGTTTGAGGTTCTATGGTGTAAGGAAGTGTTTTCTACAGGTTTGTATTTGGGGAATATCTTAATAAACAAAGGAAACTCTATCAGATTCCTGGAAAATCTACATTTAAGGCTTGCTAGAGAACATATTTCCTATGCTCCAATCATACCTATCGTGATAGTCTTAATACACCATTCATCAATAAAATACTCATTGATGATACTTTTGCTCCTTCTGGTTATAAACAAACTTATTAAATGTATAAACATAATATTATTCTTATTAATAAATCTAATATATCAATACACCTAAATTCCATCTCAACCATTGTTCTTATTTAGAGAAAATGAGAGGAAAAAAATAAGGAAGAAAAAATAAGAGGATTTTAGATTTTTTTAACTATTTACTTGAAGGGAAAAAAATGTAAGACCCAAAAAAGAAATTGTTCTCAAAAGTGAAGAGAAAATAAAACAAAGTAACCAAAGAATAAGATGTCAAATTACAAGAATAATTATTTTTAATAAGATAAAAGGTTAAAAAGAAAAAACTATTTAAGCATACTCATATTATTTTTCTTTCTCCTTTTTCTAAACCCAATAATAAAAAGAGAAAATTTCTTAAAAACAAAGTGTATTTTTCTTTTCTTTTTTTATTTTTTTCCATTTCTCCATCTACCCTTCTAGATGCTTCCATTTCACACGTGAAAAAATAAATTGAGAAAAAATGGATTTTACTAAATAAAGTAAAAAATATTTATTGAAAAAATAAAATTTTTAAATTATCAACATATTTAATACTTTGAAAGTATCAAAATTTTAAGGGGTAATTCAGGTATCTCCCCTAAATTCTTCGATATTACACTTAGCCCTTCTAGTTTTTAATATCTA
The DNA here is from genome assembly GCA_030441495.1 of Dalbergia oliveri. NCBI lineage: Eukaryota > Viridiplantae > Streptophyta > Magnoliopsida > Fabales > Fabaceae > Dalbergia > Dalbergia oliveri. Next base: position 32,325,339 of record JAMLFY010000010.1, read on the forward strand.
CATTTACCTTCCTTATTTTTAAATAATTTTTAAAATTTCAAGATTACCCTTTATTAAAACAAATGCCCAAACATTTTTCATCTCATCCATCTCCTCCATTAGCATTGCCACCACCCCCATCCTCTTTCTACCACTCCATTCATTCACATACACAAGCTAGTCACAAACACCACCATCACTACCATACACCACCATCATTCACCACCACAACCATTACCATCACTACAATCTAGAACCATTGCAACCTCCATTATCCGCAACCAAGCAAAATCAAGCTTGAAACAAAATAAAACTAACAGTAGAGCAAAACTAAAACAAACCCAAAACCAAAAAAAAAGAAAAAGAAAAAGCAGGAGAAGCCACATCGCCGCCACGAAGCTTTGCTCCTCTCGCCCTCTGCGCCGCGCGAAGCCACCCAATCCCGCCCCCGTCGCAACCTCCCTCACCACCCAACCATCATCAGGTAAGAGGTCCAACCCACACCTTCGCTTTCGCTCGATAGGCACCACCGCAAAGTCCTCATGAAGCCTGCAAGCTCGAGAAAGCGTCGTTGTCACCACCTTTATCCATCGAGAGCCACCCTCGGCACCTCTGTCCGCTCCAGGAGAAGCCGCTGCCAAGCCACCTCTTCCCGCTGGGGTGGTGGGTGGGATGGAGGGGATGGCAGAGGGAGCATGGAGAGGTGAAAGGAGCATGGGGAGGGGAGGTGAGAGAGGATTAAGGATTTAGGGAGTAAAAATTGGAGGAAGAGAATGTTAATTATAAGGGTAAAATATACTTTTTACAATTATTTAAGGGAGTTGTGTGTTATATTAAAAATTAGAGGAGAGTAAGTGTAATATTGAAGAACTTAGAAGGAGGTGCATGTAATTACTCCAAATTTTAACATTGGAAACCTTAATCAATGTAAAAAAGAAAAAGAAAAAGCAAAATGTTGATTATATTAAGTAGGGTTTGCGACACCATCCGTCACACACGCAAAGGTCACCTTCTTTCTAGTCCTTCCTCTCATCCAACACAGCACGGACAGACATAAGTTAGCATCCTCCAATGGCACCGATTGCAGCTGGAGATGTCATTCCAGACGGCACCTTGGCCTTCTTGGACGATGAAAACAAGCCGCAGACTGCCTCCATCCACTCCCTCGCCAAGGGCAAAAAAGTCATCATTTTTGGCGTTCCCGGCGCCTTCACTCCCACTTGCAGGTCCTCTTTCTAGAACCTTCCTTTCCCATCATCAACCTGCATGTATCTGAAATGAAACTCACAATTAAAATTGAAAATATAAAGGAATTGGCTTGATGGGTATTTTAGATTCACCTCTTTTTGCATCAAAGTTTCGATTTTTAATCCGTTTTTCTATGTTGATATGAAACATTGCTTTGGTGGATTGATGATCGTAGAGAATTTCAAAATTGGGTGGTTAAAGTTTGAGTCTTTTGAATCCCCTTTTGTTGGGTTTTCTTGCCGTTTTTTTCTAGTAAAGTTCCCTTTTGAGTTGAATTCTAGATGTTAACGAAAGTCAAAAGGTAGAAACTTTTTCAATTTTCCTTGACCAAAAAATAAAACGAAAAAATAAAAAGTTTGATATGATGGATTGGATTGGGGTGGAGGGTTCGGGGCCATGGTATGAATTTGGCGTTGATTCCCTAATTTTGGGGATGCCTTTGTTGGTTCACTTTTTATGAGTTTCTGAACTTGACGTCTGAATTTGTTGCTTTGTAACAGCTTGAAGCATGTGCCTGGCTTCATTGAGAGAGCAGAGGAGCTGAAAGGAAAGGGTGTGATGAAATAATCTGTATCAGCGGTGAGGATCAAATCATATCTTGATTTTCCTCTCTCTACTTGTTTTATTGCTGGTTGTATTGCTAATTAACTCAATTCATATGTGCATGCATGTAGTTGCTAGTTTTTCTCCCCCTCTTATTTAACAATTTTCATGTGCAATCCATGATTGAAGAATATTTTGAATCTGCTAACAAATTGTTGGATCCCTAAAAATAATCTGAAGGGGCTTTACTGATTTGTTACTACTTATTAACTAATCCCGGAGGGATACGCCTTAAATGCTTAGTAATGCGTGTTGTACTATGTTTTGAATATCCTCCTTAATTCTTAGTGTTGCATGGTTTCATCTGAACCTAGAAGTTGCTTGCACTGCAATTCACTGTCAAATGTAAACCACTGCAGCACAATGAGTTGTCCAAGGCTCCAGTACCTTCTAATTGAGAGGTTTCTTCCTAGATTCCAAATTGCATGTTGCTTGTTTAAAATATTTGTTTTATATTGATGGTTAGATCAGTTTTTAAACGTAAGGAGAAAATGAAAAGCTTTCATGCATTGAATTGGATCTGGTAATTGTGTTTTGATAATTTGTCTTACTATATGCGTGCATGGACTGATATTTCATCATTGGGACTGTCCTGTGGTGAATAAAATTTGTTGGACATGCTTAATTCTTTGATCTACTAAACAAATTACTCATTAGGCTAGTAATCAAAGTATTGGATTGGTAAATGGCTAACTTGTGATTAAATTGTGACTTCTGCAGTCAATGATCCCTTTGTGATGAAGTCATGGGCCCAAACTTTCCCAGAGAACAAGCATGTCAAGTTCCTTGCTGATGGCTCAGCAACATACACGCATGCTCTTGGGCTAGAGCTTGACCTTTCAGAGAAAGGGCTTGGCATTCGCTCCAAGAGGTTTGCTCTACTTGTGGAAGACCTCAAGGTGAAGGTTGCAAACATTGAGAGTGGAGGAGAGTTCACTGTCTCCGGTGCTGAAGAGATCATCAAGGCTCTTTGAAGAACCATCTTGCATCCTTCTGCACGTGTGTGTCTAAAGGGTTGTCTCTTTTAACTCAAGAAAGTGTGTTAGCTCCTTGACGCCAGAACATTTTGCTTTATATATGTGATGGTGCTGTGCTGTGTGTAGTTGGGGATATGATATGGACATATGGTGCATATTATGATGGAAATAAAATTGATGCTTTCTTGTACTAAAAATTAAGATTTGGTCTTTACATTATAGTTTCGACTGCTGCTGTTTTCGGAGAATCAAATCGACTTTTCATTCATAAAACGTGATAGATTTTATAGTTATTATTAGGGAAAATCGCAGGCTTCTAAATTTTAAAAATTTACAAATTGATTCCTTGGATTTTTATAATTGTGTGTTTTAGTCAAAATGTACTATATCCTTAAAATGTACAATTTGATATCTTAAAATTCCTTAAATTTATAATATATTTGTTTAATAATTGATGAAAAATCAATATAAGAATCAATTTATACGTTAAAAGAAACTTTAGGTGTCGAATTGTATAATTTTTTCGTATTGTTTTAACCTAAATGCATTTAAGGGTTAGGTTCTGAGATCAAGTGGTTTAAACATGATGTGGAAAACGATGTGTAGTATTTCTTACTCAACGTGTCGATGTTGAGATCACAAGGCCCACATCGAAGATTTAAAAAAAGGAATGTGGCTTAGGGGGAAAATGACATATGAAGATATTGTGGCACATACATCATGATTTGATGGGTGCGGTGGAAGTTGTGTGTGTGGTGGAAGGGCGAATAAGCAGTGATCTTGAAAAAATTTTGGAGCCTTAGATCACTAGGGAAGAGATCCACACAGCAATCAAGTAGAGGCATCAGCTAATGCTATGTTTGAAAGTTTTGCACATAATGGGAAGAAATAGTTAATAATGGAATGGAAAAGGAAAATAAGAAGTTGAGTGAAAAATAATATGTCATATTTTTATTTAGATGTCTAATGAGTTTAATCAGAAAATGGAAGAAAATTTACAATTATTTCCTCTTTAACACCTTTCAAGATTTAGAGAATAAAAAAAATAAGGATCCAGAGTGACAAAAAAAAAGGGTACACATTATCTTATTCTCTCCATTCTATATTTCTATTCTCTCCACTTAAACTATTTGGTATTTACCACCAAGGAGCAGCGCTGAAAAGGACTAAACCACACCTTCATCTGCCTTATACCAAAGGTAAAGAAGTCTAAACACACAAAACAAATTTGATCTATCTCATTAATTTGGATAGGTCAGAGATCTTAATTCTGTGGTCAAAATAATGTTCCACCAGATTGAAAAATGTTGATCCAAGAACAGATGAATATAAAGGCAATGAAAAATCATTCCAAGTATCTAGGTCTACCAACATCCATGGTAGATCAAAGAAACATATTTTGACTTTGTTCCGGATAGTTTGTGGAAGAAGTTTAAGAATTTGAGGGAAATTATTCTCTCCCGAGCAGGAAAGAAAGTTTTTATCAAAGTTGTGGCTCAATCAATTCCCACATACATTATGAATTGCTTCTTGCTCCCCAAGGTCTTTGTAATCACATTCATAACATATTTGATTTTAAAATAAAGTGATTCATATTCGGTAGTTACTTTAAAAGTAATTTTGGCATAAAGTAATAAAATTTCACTTCTCTCCTAATCAATTCTAAAGACAAAAATCAATTCTCACCTCTCAAAATCAAACATCATCAAAAATTAATTGAATCAATTTTGGAGATCCAAAATCAATTCTAGACCCCCAAATGATTTTTCAAACATGCTATGAATCTTTAACCGTCAAATTTTGATGGAGTTGTAAAAATAATAAAAAGAAAATTCGTTGGCTGAACATGGATGTTATTAGAGGAAGGATTTGGGTGAACTTATGTAATGTATGCTCAAGTAATGTTTAGAATAAAATACAACTCTAATATTACACATTTTTTTTCTCTATTTCTAAAATATATATTTTCTCACTTGCAAACTTAAAATAAGTTACAGTTTATAAATATAAGAAAATAAAGAATAAATGAAAAAAATTGAAAATGTATTAGCAAAGGTTATCTTAATATGTTTTAATTTATAAATAGAGGAGTGAGGAGTGTAATGAAGTCATCTCTCAAGGGAGAGAGAGTTGTATTTTATATTTTATGGAACAATAACATAGATAGATATGATTTGTATTATAAATTGATTTTAATTTCTATGTATTGATAATATTATATCTAATTAAATCACATCATTTGCATGACTTTTCAAATAATAGTTGTAAGACTTAATCACTTTTATTTATGTGACAATATATAACTGGATGACAATAAAAAAATTTTGCATAGAAATTGACTATTATAAATTTATCTTCATAAAAATAGAGTAAATTACACATTGCAGTTAAACTTGACATGCTTATGTTTTGTAAAATTACATTGACCTCTCCTACAAGTATTAATTCATTAAGTTAAGTAATAAAAAAGTAACATGTAATATATAGATGATTATTAGTGGTAAAATTATAATATTTTGATGATGTTTCACATATATATCAACTAAAATACATCCTTTTTTTTTTCATAACTTATAATTATAAGTTTCATCTCCATGTGATAAAAAAAAGTGTTTTATTCAATTTATATTTTAAATATTACCAAATATTATAATTTTATTTTTAATAATTATATATGCTCCATGTTACCTTTTTCTTATCACTTTAATTATTGAACCAGTATTTGCTAGAGGGGTTAATGATAAATTTATAAAATAGAGAGCACCAAATATAATTATACTAAATTTAAAGAGTAGTGTAATTTCATATATATATATATATATATATATATATATAACAATAAAAATAGAAAAAGTGCCTTAAAGCCTTTATATAATAGAACGGTGATCGTAAGCTCGGTAAAAGACCCTCTTATATGTGCTTTGGACATAAGAGATTCATAACTCCATCCTCACCTTTCATTTTTGTATATTTATATTTGTATTCTTTTCAAATTATCATATCTGGAAAGGAGACCAAAATATGACACTATCATGTGTAAATTAAACAGAAGAGGATCCTCTCCCTCTAAGCTCTATTGCGATAGTTGGAGTTCTGTAACCACCTAACTAGCTTTATAGCTATCCAAACTTTTACTCAAATCGGCATAATGTCCAACAAAAGCTGGACATTTTTAGCATTAGAAGCGCAAAGAAGGGACACGAGAGGGTGCATGCACGTTAATTGCGATAATCAATAAATAGAGACTTTGATTTGGAAACTTCTTGTTAATCACCATATCGGTAAAAGTTTTTGCCTGTTGAATGAATCAGGCCTGCATTCTTTGAACCAGGCCTATTCACAATATATTATTGCACCTTTTTCTCTTTTCTTTTCTTTTTTTCAATTTGTTTCCTCAAAATCCATAATTCACAATGTTTAAATATTTTTTCATCCTTCAATAAAAAATATCAATTTTTATTTTGGTCCTTTGTTTTTTTTTAATTTAATTTTGATTCAAATATTTTAAAAATTTCTTGGTTTTATTACATGTCACATATTATTCCATGTTGTTATATAAGATTGAATAACCTAATCTTGATAATGGATCCAGAAAATTTAGACAATTGGGACTAAAATAATATATAGACACAATAAAAGGTTGAATTTAATTTCTATATCCTACCTTATCTAATTATGTATTGTCCTTCAACAAAGATAATTGGGTCTCATATCACTTGCTTGAAAGACCATTCAAATGTAATGGTTTAATTGAATGATAATATAAAAAAAAAATTATATCATAAATATATAAAAATTAAATTTTAAAAAATTTTACATAATTTTTATATTAATATGGGGTCAAACTAATAAAATAATAAGGATAAAATATTTGTACATTTATATAAACTTTAGTGGAGGCATGAAACCCCAAAATCTAACATATCGATATGTTCTTGCCTCTTCCTATGCTAACCACTTTAGCATTTAACATATACTATAATCTGGTAACATGGACCAAAACTAAATAAATTTCAGAAATATTTAGATCAAAATCAAATAAAATAATTTATAGAAACTAGAATCAAAATTGACTTAAGTACAACAAACAATATATCCAAACCTTGTTTTAATGGGGATTTTACCTCGTGCTAATTCTTGTAACAATTATGTAATCAATTTTATTTTATTTTTTGGTTTAAATAACTCATGTCTGCAGTATATATAACCTAAAAACTTGAAATAATCAAGTATATTCACATTCATCCGTATACGTGATTAATTTAGGATGTGAAAAACTCACCTAACCTAACCATCAAGTACTTAGGTTAGGTTGCTTTAATTTCTCAGACAGAAGCACAGTGCAGGCCGGTTCAGACAAGACAACAGCTTCAACGGTTGAATACATATTTGAATTGAATCCCTTCATCATAACTGGAAACCATGGTGGGGATATCGACATGTGGGTCCATCCTTCCCAATGTTATACACGTTCATCAACAGAGACAACAATGGACATTTTTCTATCCAAATTATTTTAGTAAACAACTATCTGGTTAATTTTGTCCTCTTCCGTTTTGTCTTTTATAAGCAAAGCTAGATTAAGAACTAATTTAACTCCAAACTTACGGAAAAACGAATATTTAAAGTTTTAAAGAAAAAAAGTGCACTATAATTAAGCTTTTCGGTGGCCATAAAAAAAAATGCTTTTAGGTGACTCTATGCACGGTTATATGACAGCCTAAAAATTGACACGTGTTTGCTTTCTTCTTCGTTTCTACTTTATTCCTTTATGTATCAAAAAATGGGATTCTTCTTCTACAAGTTACAGCCAGTCAAAGAGTTGAGATTGCCGAGAAAAACATCACAAAATTTAATTTCAATCTAATATTTAAGGGTAAGTATTATATAGATTAATTATAATAGGTTATAGTGTCAAATAATTTTACTTTACCATCCAATCAAATATATTTGCATAACTTTTAGAATAATGAGTGATAAGTTAAATATTTTAATCTTTCAGTGATATGGTAATATATATTTAGATATCAAAATAACTTTTTTATACTTATAATACATATAAATTAAACTCTTATTATGTTACCACTTTAATTTTGATTTGATATTATATTATTATTTAATCATATATTTATCTACTAAGAGTTAATTTTTAAGTAATTAGTATGATATTTAATCTAAATCATCTTAACAATAACATAGTTGTTAACTCAGCTGAACCAAGAGACAGGCTGAAACACTGTAATTTTTTTTTTTTAATGCAGAAACACGGTAATTTTAATGTGCAGTAATGCCACTAAAATGGTGGATTACGTAATAATAACAGTTACTGTACTCATCAGTGGCTTATAGTTGGAACCAATAATAATAAGGGGGGTTAGCTATGCCTAATAGGAACCGTTTGAGAGAGGGTCCCATTTTGTGTGTTTCAAAAAATTTTATGTCGGATTTGAAATTTATTGAGTGGGACGAAAAAGTGCAGCAACAGCAACATTTGACTACAGGCATTTGCAGCTTCTCTCTCTCTCTTAACTAGTAATTTTTTATTTCTTGTTTCTTGAAACAAATAAGAGTGGCCTCTCACTTGTGCATTTATTTATATATCACATCCTTTAATGCAACACAGAGATCAGGATCCAGAACCCTCTTTTTCTATGTTCATTTTCCTTCTTCACACGCACTCTTTGTTGTTTTGGAAATGAGCTTTTGAGGGTATTTTTCTGTATTAAGAACACAAGTGCTGTAGCTGATTAATCTTGGCCTTAGCTTAACAATTTGAAATGATGAGTGCTTCAAAGTTCATTAAATGTGTTACTGTTGGAGATGGAGCTGTTGGGAAGACTTGCATGCTCATTTGCTACACCAGCAACAAGTTCCCCACTGTTAGCCTTCTTTTCTTTTTTCCATCAAGTTCCCTTGTTTTTTATTCTCATTTTTTTATTTTTAATTTTGGAGGTAGTTTTTGTGTGTGTATCTTTGGATTAACCCTTTTTTTCCTTTTCAAAGCAGCTTATGCTCTTAATTAGGCTTCTTAAAATGGTTTTTGAAAAAAAAAAATTTCAAAATGAATCAAATAGTAAATATGCCTTTTATTTGGATGGGGATTTTCTATTCAAATACATGCTTTATAATAAACAATGATAAAGTCTTGAACTTTCAGTGAAATAATATCTGGGTTTAGCGCCAGTCACTCTATTAGTATAGTGGCATCATTTGTTCCAATGTCTTGAGATGTTTCGTTAAGTCTTTTGATTTGTCTGAGATTTCAAAACTGGCTATGATTCTCACTAACGTTATTTGCCCTTTTTTCCTCCTTTTTTTTTGGGGGGGGAATTACTGTGTGACAGGATTACATACCCACAGTATTTGATAATTTTAGTGCCAATGTAGCTGTGGATGGAAGCATTGTCAATCTGGGGCTCTGGGACACTGCAGGTACTAGGAGCTCCCCTCTTGAGCTTTTGTGATTTAGTACTGTGTTTTTTGGACCTTTTGGTTTCATTATTTTTTTTCTTTACCCTTGACACTTTTTTGTTATTTATTTTATTTTTGTTTTTTACTTTGGTGTGAAGGCCAGGAAGACTATAGCAGGTTGAGGCCACTTAGCTACAGAGGAGCAGACATATTTGTCTTAGCGTTCTCCTTGATTAGCAGAGCTAGCTATGAAAATGTTCTCAAGAAGGTTCATTCCACTCTCTTTTACCTTTTTGCCTCTTGTTTGTATTTTTGGATTTAATTTCTTTCATAAGGTGGTGGGTTTTTTCCCTTTTAGGATTCCTTTGGGCGTGGGGGCAAAACGGGAGTACAAAAAAAAAAAATACAAAATAGACAAGAAAAAACACGGTGAAAATCATTTCATCTTATATGGCACCATAGAAAATTGAGATTGAGGGAAAAAAAATACTCTATAGTCTAGTCTATATATACTCTATAGCCTTGTTACATGTGGGCTATGTTTAGTTGGGGCTAAAAAGGGGTGAAAGTTTTCATACATAAGATTTTTTTTTTCTATTTTTACTTTCTAACTAAACATGTATTTTTTTTTTTTAAATTTCTCCTTAAATGTTGGCTCTTCATTATGTGTTAAGTATCACGGTAGTTGGTAGAATTGTTGAAATGTAAAATTTACTTTTGATATATATTAAAACTTTCTCATACAAATCATTGAAAATGGAATTTAAAGTGTCCTAAATAAATTAACGGTCAGAAAATTCAAATATGATGTCAGACCAAGAGGAATCAATGGTCTTGATCACTAGTTAATGTTCCACTGTTTTGGGTCTTTGGTCGGTTTTTTTGGTACAATACCTTTGTTGACTTTTGCCTATTGATAGCTACATAAATGAAAGGGAAATAGGAGCGGTGATGAGGAAGAGGAAAACAAAGAAAATGATGTTGTTGAATGGGATACTTATTTGATGTTAATTAGTATTAACCACAATGTTATTTCAACACTCAATTTTGGATAAAATGGATGAGTGGGGATAAGTGTAGATCACAAATCTCATCTAGCAATGATAAATTTGGTGTCTGGGTGGAACACCCAAAAGTAGAAGTTGAAATAACATTATTGTTAGTATTAATGGATTTTTAAACATGCAGTTAAGAATAATAAATGTCTGACAAGTCATCTGGAATCAGGTACCCAGGTTATTTTTTATTATCACATCTATTAGTATTATTATAAAGCAAAAATTGTTTGACAGCAGCCAGGCTCTTTTTTCTTTTTCTATTAGTATTATATATGTTTTGGACATGGCTAATTAAATCTTGGTCTAACATTCCAAAAATTCAAATTCATATTCAACAATTGTATAATGGGTCACTTAAAAGACATTCTTTTAAAAAATTTTCTCTGTGTATATACAAACTAAACTTGAGTCCGCCACAGTTTGTAAATGTTTTGTTGGTTCTGCATGTGCTTTTACTGTGAAATGCATGCATGATTTTCATTGGGCAGGAGTTATCAATAACGGACCATTTTCAACAGAGTGTTTGTGCACTTGAAATTTCCTTTTCTTTTCCATAATTTGGTTATTCATTTCTATTCTATTTCAGTGGATGCCAGAATTGCGTAGATTTGCACCTAATGTTCCAATTGTTCTTGTTGGTACAAAGTTAGGTAAGTGGCAGCACATAGAAAATTTTTGTAGTTTTATTATGCTGATTTTTCTGACCTCTCAATAGAGAGAAGTGAATGACATCAAGTATTGAATTACTTATTCCAGACCTTCGTGAAGATCGAGGATATTTAGCTGATCACATGGGATCTAATGTTATAACATCTGCTGAGGTTTATATTCGCTACTTTAGCTCTTCATTTTATTTATTTTATAATTTTTTGGTTAAGCACGAAGTACTTAATGTGTATTTGTAAAGAATGGTTCTCATTCATCAGCATTGTACACTGCTAATAGGGAGAAGAATTGAGGAAACAAATAGGTGCAGCAGCTTACATTGAATGCAGTTCCAAGACTCAACAGGTAGTGGATCTTAAATTTAATGTTGATATCCATGTAAAGTCATGTGTTTTATGATATATGTTGGTTTATCTAATCTTTTGACACAAAATTTGATAATGGTTCTTTTTGTCATGATTTAGAACGTCAAAGCAGTATTTGATACTGCAATTAAGGTTGTTCTCCAACCTCCAAGGAGGAAGGAAATGACAATGAAGAAAAGGCATAGAAGATCTGGTTGCTCATTTGTGTAAGTGCCTTGCTTCTACACTATGAAACACGAGAGTATCATAGTATACTTGTAGTTCATTCAGGATTTGATGATAGAATAGTGTATAATTTTGTGGAGACTTTCATAATCAGAAAATAAAATTAATAGGCAAGGTGAAATTGCTGGTCTCTTTATGCACTGAGTTTTTTTAGCTGGTAACCCTGCACAAATTTCTATGATGCTGAAAGAGCATTGAATAGGGATAGTAGTCCATTCCTTCTGAACTCTGCACAAATTTCTATGACTGGGTTTTGAAAGCAAAAACCCTTTTTGTTTGATTGAGACTCAACTGGGGATGTGTTAATTTCCTTGACCTTGGGTCAAGATCATCTGAAGCACCACACTCAGCTTTCAACTCTGCAAGCAAATTATTAATTACGCATACTGTGATTTAATAGGGGAAAGCACATAATTCATAGTAATGTTATTTGCACGTAATAGTTGTAAGCACTTGACGACACTCCTATTAACCATTGAATGAAGTGTTGACCTCACTTGGTCTATATCTCACATCTCAATCAATGATGGATGAAAGTGTGTTTGCATGATGTCCCACAAATGTTATGTTCAAATAACATTTCTCCATAATTTATCATGTATCTTGCTATTTTTTAAATTATAGCATTTCCGTGAATGATGAGTCTTTGTGAATGGGTTAACATGTGTCTTTTATTATTGATTAGCAGAGGTATTGTGTGTGGAGGCTGTGCTGCTTAATACACATCAATTGCATCATCGGCTACTTTTGATAAGGTGTTTCTGGGGAGGAAAAGCTTCAAGGTCCAAGTGTGTGGAATCCTGACATCTGATTTACATATCTAAATGTATTTTCATATGCTTGTTTTGTAACTGATGTAAGCTATTGTATCTTTTTGTTATTTCACTTCAAGGATCTCGTTTGACAATGGAGGGAATTTTTCATTCTCTCAGTTATTACTTAGGCATGTCATGTATTATATATATTACCAATTCATTAAGCCAAGAGAACCGTTATTTTTGTCTTGGAAGCTTCATACCCCTATAAAGTTTTTCTGAGGACATATGTATTTATATTGATTGTTCAGCATCAATAATAACTAAGCCTTGTAAAACTTGACTGGTTCTCCTGCTAAATTAGAAAACTGTGAAGTGTGCCACAAGGTGGAATCGTCATACATTGCTTGTTTAATGAAGCAAAATTTGAATAATGTTTTCAAGCACTAGTGACAATGTATGTTTTCATACATGATACGATTTTTTGAAGACGTTAAGTAAGACTTGTGGGTTTCATGTCCCCAGGATTGACTTGCAGATGGTATGGTACTGTAGTTCGAACAAAGTTAGGAGATCAATGAGAACTGAAAGTCTGCTGAAATTGCTAGCAGAAATGCGGTTTTTATTACTCAAGGTTCTTCGTAGAGTTAAGCTTATACAAAATATTGGGTTATTTAGGTGAAAGAATTTTATATTCTCTTAAATCGTACAAAATATTCGCAAAAATAACATAGTAGTCAACTCAAATCGACTACTGTTTTGTATACATTTCAGGCTTAGGTTATGTCATGTCATATCATGTCCATAGGTAAACAAACACTAAAGTTAATTTGAATTGACTTCATAGGCATGTCCTTTTGTCAATTGTGTGAGATAATTGGTTGCAATCGACTTTTGTGTATTATAGAAGTCGATTGTAATCAATTTCATATATACCTGACGAATCTGATAATTAAATTTTTTTAATAATACTTAATAATAAAATAATATAATATTTTAACTACCACTATATAATATTGCAATATTCTACTTAATTATACTACCCTAAATTATACTAAAATAAAATAAATACAAGCAAATTAAAATATAACAAACTTAAATTAATTATATTTCACAAACAAATTAAACCTAAAAAATGATACCTAAAGCTATTTTTGTTTTTTGCCATTCCAATAAAATTAATAAAAACTAAATTATTGAGGGGAAGAGGAAGGAGGGGAGTGTAATACTGATGACCATGGAGAATGAGCTCTACCATCTTGATATTGTTGATCATATTGTTGATAGACGGCAATCAGGTAACTTAATTTAATTTTTTATTTAATAATATTGTATTTTATTTTATCTTATTTAAAATTTATTGTAGTTAAATTTGAAATTGTTTAGTAGGTGTTAGTTCTTTTTTATTGTTATGAGATGTTAAATTTATTTTAGTTTGGAATTCCATGGGTAGTATCTTGTAGTTTAGTTTTCTTATATTTCATTTTATATATATAGTAGAACACGAATAGTTATTATCAAACTGTGCTTAAATTTGTTATTAGTATTGTATATTATTTTATAAGTAAAGAATAAATAAATGGTATTAAATTTGATTATTTAATGTGTTAAAACATTTTATTTGCTGTAATAATTTATTGGAAATTATTCAAGTTTTAGAAAACTAGTGGGTATTTAATTTAATTTTAATTGGCAAATTTGGATAGTTTAATTTTAGGTTTTGTTAATTTTATTGGAATGGCAAAAAACAAAAATAGCTTTAGGTATCATTTTTTGGGTTTAATTTATTTGTGAAATGTAATTAATTTAAGTTTGTTATAGTTTAATTTACTTGTATTTATTTTATTTTAGTATAATTTAGGGTAGTATAATTTAGTAGAATATTGCAATATTATATAGTGGTAGTTAAAATATTATATTATTTCATTCTTAAGTGTTATTAAAATTTAATTATCAGATTGTGTCAAGTACATTACAAAATTGATTGTAATCAACTTTTGTAATACACAATAAGGGTGTATAAGGGAGTTGGACAAAACCCTAACCAGCAACTTTTAAATTTTTTTATTTTTTGAAACCAAATCCCGAAAATGATCCAACTATGTCCTTTAATGGACATTTACCAATATACGAAAATTTGGATATTGTACGTTGGAAATTATAAAATTTTACAAATAATAAATAAAATTTTAGGGATATTTTACGATATAGGTTTCAAAATAAACCATATCAATGTAGAAATAACATCAAGTTATGTAAAATATATTAATGGAACTTTAAAATTTTATAATTTTTTATAAAGTATTATAAAAATATATATCTCTTAAGGAGTTATTTGTAGGCTTGGGTCTACCATATGCATGAAATAAAAAGTATAGGGTTAAATTTCAAACCAAACCCAATAAACTTTCATTGCCATGTTAGGTTATGAACATTCTTAATAACACAGAAGTTGATTGCAATCGATTATCTAATACAATATGACAAAACTGACATACCTTGAAGTCGATTCAAATCGACTTTGGTTTTTATTTGGCCCACGGACGTATGATAAAGCTTGAAATGTATGGCAAGAAGTCGATTTAGTTAACTATATTTTTTTTGCAAAAAATAAAATAAAAAAGACATATATGTAACTAACTAGAAAACGGGAGTGTGTAACCTCTCTCTTTTTTCATTTTATTTATGTAAAAAATCCTCATATTCATGACATTATATTCTCTCTCTTCCTTTTTTTTTTTTTTCAAAAGTCGAAATTTATTCAAACAAAATATCACGAGTTACAAGATCACAAATATAATTTGGAACCTTCCCTAGCCACAATTTTTGATATATAAATTTTAGCTAAGTAGGCTATAGAAATATGCAATTCTATTACAAGTTCTAGGTACAAATTGAACTTTAAAGTGATCAAAGCTTAATCCTAAAATAGAAGCCTCATGCATTAGTATTCTATTATAGATAAGTCTCTAAGGCTACTCTCAGATTCCTCAAAAATCAGTTTGGCATCCCATTCAAGTATGATAGATCTGAGCCCTAATCCTTTTGCAAGTCTCAGGCCCTCCACCTATGCCCTTATTCGGCTTCATGTGCACTAACCCTCCCCATGTAACTTCTATGGTAGCTATTATGTTTTGATAGTTGAGGAGAGTTGAGCTTCAAAAGAGTAGTTTATTGAGTGGAATAGATTTATAGTTTAAGTAGTAAATTGAGCTTTTTTTTTTTTAATTTGCTAACATCAAGTAAGAAAACATTACAAGCACGTTAGATGTCACATCTTAATCAAAAACCTTGAAACAATGTTTATGGGTCTTTCCATCTTATATATTTTTCATTTTGCTCATTCTAAATCAATATTAGACTTCCTCTCTCATTCTTAAAACCCCAACTAGAGTTGACATACATATTAACTCCATTCCATCAACATCAAAATAATAGTATCAACTTCATCTTTTTTATGCTTTTTCCTCATCTATTAGCGTTTAGTACACTACTTTCACCACTATCTCTAAATTACCTTATAAATAAACCTTTCATACTCAATTCACTTATTTGTTTTATTTTTTCAAATGTCAATCTCATAATAACTTCCACCCTCTCAAATCTCCTGCTGACCTGCAGGGTCAATTTTTTCCACCGGTCCTAATGGTTTGAAGGCAGGCAGAAAAGTCAGGTGGGGGGGTGCTTTTGGATATCACTGCGTGGTACCTTCCACAAGGTGGCCATGTGACTTGTTTGATTCATTGCAGTAGGACCTGCAGGTACCTTCCAGGAATTGTCTCATGTGCTAATAAGTTTTGAAGGACCACATAACTTCAACTGACTGTTGCAATGGTCATTGTATGATGTCGGAGTATCATAAATAACGATGTGCGAATTGGGAAAAATCATTTTGAAAAGCAAAAATGGTTTGGTTGCTTGGCGTAATTGGTTTAGTTAGTGAAATAAGATGCAGAAGTAAACACCGATAACAGTGAGGAGCTAAACACCCTTTGATCACTTAGTGGGGTTCGCACGTATGCACACACAATGAAAGTTATTAATTCAAGAGTGACTAACCTTTTCCTTTTGCACTTCATCAACTTTCTCACTTTAAAGTAGCCAAATCTTTTTACTATAATCTTAAGTAGTTAGTTGTGCTAGATTGTAACTTGTATTTGAGTGCTGTCTAAAATGTATCGGATCAACTTCTGAAATAAAGGTATATATATGCACTTGGCATCCAATTTAGGTTTGTTTACCTTGTTGATTTTTCTTTCGTTCATGTTATAACTTAAATTTGATTATCAGATTTTTCTCTATTAATGAGTGAAATGTGAGTATTTTTGTAAGTATTTGATGCGTATTTTCCAATTGGACAAATCAGCCCACAATCGATCCACAAACAAGAAGAGAGATTACCAATGATAGAACTATATTTAGTTTAGTTCCCAAACTCCAAGAATTTCATAGAATCCTCTAATTTGATTATTCTCAATATCATTTATAATGGGTCAATCTTATTATTTATAGCCTAAGTAACTAACTTATAATCCCACTAATATCTCTAGCAACATAACTAATTGATAATAATACTTCTAACAAACTAATTGATTACCTTGGGGTGTAACATTACCCTCCCTTTCAAAACAACCTTGCCCTCAAGGTTGAGAAAATAAAAACAATTTATTCCTAATTACAATCTATAGTTTCCTATACAAAACTTTAATGAGTACAAATAATATCCACCAGGATCTCATAGTATAATTAGGCTAACAAAAAATTGGTTTGAGCGATTTATTGACAACACAAAATTTTTTCTATCAAATTGAATTAAGCACAAGATACTAACAATATAATTTTCTACATAGTAATCCCTCTTCTTGTTTGTGGATTGATTGTGGCTTGATTGACCCAATTGGAAAACACCTAACATTGTCCCTTGTTGTGTTTCCTTTTGTATTTCTTCCATGTTCTTATTTGGGGTTGCTTGAATCATAGTGTCATGATGAGCAACCTTTCCTTGATTTGTTGCTAATTTTGCTTCTTGAATTTGTTGGGGACAACTCCATGATCTTGCAGATCTTGTGGTGACTGTTGGTAGATCTGATTGTTGGATTTGATCTCTTCTTCCCACTCAAGATCCAAGTCCAAAACTTCATTCTGGAAAATTTTTGGCAGAATGGCATGACAATCCAGTTGGTAACGATGGAGAAACATGATCTCGAAAGTCATCCATGTTGCAATTGGATTGCGCTGACTTCATAGTTGAAACCATTTAAAAGCTTGACTGTGAAACCCTTCTTTGCCTCTAAGAGTCTCTCTCGTCAATGTTCCTTTGGCATCCCAAAATAATCCTGCACAAATGACTCACCACCAAGCATTTTTCCCATCAAACACAGGGAATTCCTTTTACGGGGTGAGTGATTCTTCCAGTTTGCCATGGAAGAACCTCAATGAAAGTACAAATGATAGAACTATATTCAAGTCTAGTTCTCAAACTCCAAGAATTCCATAGAATCCACTAATTTGATTATTCTCAATATCAGTTACAATGGGTCAATCTTATTATTTATAACCTAAGTAACTAACTTATAATCTCGTTAATATCTTTAACAACTTAACTGATTGCTAATAATACCTCTAACAAACTAATTGATTACTTTGGGTTGTAACACTCCTCACCTAAACTTTTTTTTAATTGTTTAGAAAAATATGTTAACAAAGAGAGAAACCATGGAGAAGAAGAAGAAAAGGGGCTAGGGTTTTCATTGGAGTTGCAAAAAATAGAACTAGTCTCTAATACAAAGCAAAAAGGAAATATATATGCCTAATAGCAAAATGATAAAACTACCCCTAACTAATATATCTAATATTATCTAATAAAATATGCATATGCACTTGATAATATACTCCTGATAGACAAATGGTGATTATAGCTAGCTCTTGAAGCGATAGCTTAAGATTAAAAAAAAATTGGATCCAAGTCAATGTATGTTGGGTAGTAACACGATTGCGGAAAGTATGGTGGCATGTTACAAAGTTACGAACCAATTATTTAGTATGAAACTTGAATTTCACATGATGGTGACGGGAAAAATAAAAATCAGATGAGAATATGCGATTCTCATTTGAGATTTTTTTTTTTTCTGTATGATTTCCCGTTAATGTTTATTCTGAAAATCTGATATAAGAGGATAATTATAAAATTATCAACAAATCCATGTACCTTCACAAAGAGGATAACCATCAATCAGTCTAGTATCTTTCCTTTCGTAAACCAGTGACAAAGCGCAGGAAGAAGTTCAAGCTTTGAAAAACAAACATTAGTCAAAACCAAAATCATCAAATTGCAATAATTTAAGGCAATTCAATACCCACAAAAAAATAAAAAAATAAAGAAGGAAGAAGAAGAAGAAGAAGAAGAAGATATCATTCCCATTGACACAACAGAATGGCCCTAAGAAAGATAAAAAAGCAACCAATCAATATAATTGAATGTCAAAATTGACAGCACCGTCAATTTTTGTCTACCCCTTCGATCATTAATTTGATTAGTAAAGTTATTTTGTACACTCAAATATTACACATATATATATATATATATATATATATATATATATATATATATATATATATATCCATTAATGATAAATTAATTAGAACTGTTGACCTCCGTATTTTGCGTTGGGGCAAATCCCCCCCCCTTTTCCTTTTTTTTTCCCTCTCCTCTCCTTTGTTAAATAACTTAGGATGCATTTGGTATATTATATTAGACATGATAGTATAAGCTTATACTATATGTTATGCTCTTATATATTATTTGGTAAACAACGTATTATATAAGCTTATACATCATAACTCTCTTATATGTTAAAATACTGTATAACTTAATAAAGTTAGGAGAATTATTAGGCCTGATTAACTTTTAACGTATAAGGTTACTTTTATTTTTTAATATTTTATTAAAATAAAATAATTCTTAAATAAATAATAATAAGTAAAAATTTATAAATAAAATTATTTCATAATAAATAAATATTATTAATAAATAATATATGGTATCAATCTATCTATATATAATAAAAATAAAAAAGTAATTATAATTAATAAATATTAAATATTAAACAGAAATAAATATTTAAAATAAATAATAAATAATATTTAATATATAAAATTAAAGATCAATAATAAAAATATTTTGAGTTAATATTTATTTTAAAATTAAAATTTAAATAATTATAATTAAAAATATAAAATATTAAAAATATATAAAAGAGTCATTTAATATTTATATAATTTATTGAAATAATAAATAATTATAAAATATTGAAATAAATAATAATATTTAAAATAAATTAAATTTAATCAATAAATATTTACATAAATATTATATTTAAAAATTATAATTAAATCATTAATAAAAATTTTATTTTATTTAATATTTAATTAAAATATTAGAATTATTTATAAATAAATAATATTATTAAGTGTTACACCAAATACTATATAGTATTAAAAACTTATCAGATCTTATACAATTAAGCCTTATCCTATTAGGTCTTATACTATTAGCCCTTATAATATGGAGATCAAACAAATAATACACCATAAAACAATATTTTTGAATTCCATTATTATTATTATTATTATTATATTTTAAGACCATTATTTAGAAAAGAGAAAGGTAAAAAACATATATTATTTAGGTGAGAGAAACAATGAAGATAATATTAATTAAGTGTGAGAAAAAGTCAAGTAACAATTAATATTAATAAAAAAATTATAAAAGTGCCCATAATTATAAGTTATCGGTTAGGAGTAATAAATGAAGAGTGTGGATTTTTTTTGTCTAAAATAAAATACAGAGCTTGTTAATCTTCATATGAAGATGTAAAGGTTACAAATCCCCAATTAATAATTAATTGATAAAATCACTTGCTTAATGAACTATTTTTTTTAAAAGTGATTAATTTTGATGCACTATCAATATAAAAAATATTTACACTATCATTCAATCATATATTTTTATTTATAAGATTTTTAATATAGTGAGTGATTGAATACATGATTAGTGTGAAATTTCTTTAAATTGATGGCATATGTAAACTCTAAAAATAAATTACTAACTTTTTTCAAAAAAACAAAATAAATGCGGAATTACTTGAATTAGGCAAACAATGGTCAATGAATTATCAACCTATTAATTAATCAATAAATTATCCTCAATCAACAATTCAATTTTTTTTTCTATTTGCAATGAGATTTGAATTTAAAAAATTATGCACATTATTAAAATTCCTTTATATTAGATCAATCTTAGTGACTTCAACAATTCACTTTTTGTCACTTAACATGGTAAGGTGTGGGATTTTATACATAAAAGAAATATTTTCTTGATTAATAACTTCACCAATTTGGGGTAAAAAGAAGAGAGGGAGAGAGCATTTGTGTTAAAGCTTTCTAAATCCCAAGTAAAACCCAAAACACACGTGGGTTTTATAGTGAATCTTTTACTTACTCTATCATAAATCTCTTATTATTAATTATTAAATTAAATCATTCGATAAAAATAATAACCCTCTAATTATTAATAATAAGAAATAGATGATTAATTAAAAAAAAAATCCACCATATAATTCGCCAAAACACAGTAGCAGGAGACCAGCATTCGTCTGTTTTTTCCCTTCCTTTTGCTGCAGAAACACCGAAACCAAACTTGACTGAGACAAACAACTGTGTCTACGTTTTTTCTTTCTTTCATTGTTTCCATGATGGACACAGACCCTCCTCCACCATCGAACAAGAGCTGCTGGAGCATCCACACCCGACCGGAAATAACGGCCAAGTACGAGGTGCTGGGCCGTGTCGGGTCAGGCTCCTACGCCGACGTCTACCGCGGGCGGCGCCTCTCCGACGACTTAACGGTGGCTCTGAAGGAGGTCCACGACGGTCGATCGGCGTTCCGGGAAATCGAGGCCTTAAGGGTCCTTCAGGGATCCCAAAACGTTGTCGTCATGCACGACTTCTTCTGGCGCAACGACGATGATGAGGACGCCGTGATCGTGCTCGAGTTCCTGAAGACTGATCTTGCTACCGTGATTGCAGAAGGTGGTTTGGGTGGTGGTGACGTGAAGAGGTGGATGATGCAGGTGCTTAGTGGGGTGGACGCTTGCCATAGGAACATGATCGTGCATAGGGACTTGAAGCCTGGGAATTTCTTGCTTTCTGATGATGGGGTGCTCAAGTTGGCGGATTTTGGACAGGTATATATAATGGGGTAAAGAGTTTTTCATCTTAATCATGGGTTTGTGAAAAGTTTTGATCTTGATCCTGGTTTTTTTTTTTTTCAAAAGTTTGATCTTTGAGTCTTGTGAATTTTAGAGTTGTGAAAAAGGGCGCTAGAAAAGCTTAGTGAGTTGACATCGTTTGAACAAGAGTAATTGGGTGTAAAAATAAAATGTTAGATATTGATAGTTTTAGTCCCAAAAAATCTTCGCTTGTTGTGAGTTGTGACTGTACTGGAGTTACTTCATTGTTAACGTGTTTTTTTTTTTCTTGTGATTTGCGTCAATCATGCATTATTGCAGTATTTTAGCTTCTTTGCTGCTCTACTTTCAATAGTAGATAATCTTTTGCAGCTATCGTTTTCTATTAATATTTTAATTTGGATGGAGGAAGTGGGAGTAAGTAAGCAACTAAGCCAGTAAGTATTGTTGATCAAATGCTGCTATCATTAACAGCTGACCCTTTAACGATGATGGATATCTTTTGAGGATTTTTTTTTTTTTTGGTTTTTTATTTTTGTTTGATCTATGAATGCTTAGTTAGACTTTATTTTCAGGCAAGGATACTTATGGAGCCTGAATTTGATTCTGTGGAGGAAAACCCACCACCATATGAGCATTATGATGCTGCAACTCCTCCTGAGAGTTCAGTCCAACATCCTCCCGAGTCTCTCCCTCAGGATCAGGGAACTGTGAGCCATGAAGAATATTTCAGAGTCCTAGATGAGATGAAAAACAAGAGCATCGCATATGATATGGATAAGGACACAAACATCTATGATGGAAACACCTCTTGTCTCGCAACATGCACAACAAGTGACATAGATGATGATCTCTTCAAGGCTTCATTCGCATATGAAGCCGAAGCGGATAGAAGGAATGAACTTGATTGTTGCCTCACATCATGTGTTGGAACTCGTTGGTATAGGGCTCCTGAACTGCTTTATGGATGCACAGACTACGGTCTAGAGGTTGATCTATGGTCTCTTGGGTGTATCTTTGCAGAACTATTAACCCTTAAGCCCTTGTTTCCTGGAACATCTGATATAGATCAACTCGGCAGAATCATCAGTGTTTTGGGAAACATTGACGAGGAGGCTTGGCCTAGTTGTTCCAAACTTCCTGAGTATGCTACAATATCATTTGGTGAGGTGGAAGAGCCTATTGGTCTTGAAGCCTGCATGGAGAAGTGCTCACATGATGAAGTGTCTCTGGTTAAGAAACTGGTTTGTTATGATCCAGCTAGGAGAGCCACAGCAATGGAGTTGCTTCATGACAAGTACTTCAGCGAGGTGCCTCTTCCTGTTCCTGTTTCTGAGCTGCGTGTTCCTTTGACCAGAAATGGACAAGGGGAAGACTGAAGAGGGTTCCCCTGGTGGCTTTCGTGGTTACAATGACATGGGTTCTGATTCTGATTTTGGAGGACCTTGGTCTTGCGATTGGCACCAGAACCGGTGCTGTTGCCTCCATACAGTTCATTTGAGTTGAAAGGATGTGATGCACCTTGAATTTTGTTTTTAAGTAAGATCACATTCTTGGAGCTGCTTTTTGTCATGTGTGGTTTTCGTTCGACTGGTATTTTGTTTGCTGAGCAACACCAGTAAAATATGACGTTATTTAGAAAATAAACATTTTTTTTATTTTGTTTGGACCCAAAATAAGATCAAATGTATTGTAATGATCATTCAGTTAAGGAGTTTACTTTAGGACACGGTGTATATGAACTGGCCAGAGACGTTGAAAGCATCTTTCTACAACTGATCTCGTTAAGTTGAATTACCGGTGCTACGTATTTCTTCAGCTCACCAAGTTTCTGCCCATTTTCCTTTGTATTAAACGACCGATTTTAACATGCAAGAGGATTCACTATCCAAAACTGAAGCGACTATAAATTTTGTCACGTACAGACGTAGACAAGTATATTACACACACAACATTTTGGTATTGTTATGCGATACATTTTTAGGTAAATGAATTTCCCTTTACACGGACCTGAAATCAAGAGATACCACAGCTCCGAACAGGGAACACTGAATAATATTGGAAGCCGCAAACAGAGCACCTACTCAACTAGAACTTGCCACAGTAGTACACTAAACCTCTTCGCATTAATCTGACACTATAACAACGCATGGTTCTTCTTGCCTTGAGCTTCTCCTTGTAAGTGGACGAAGATGTAACACAACCTGATGACAGCTGAAACTACCAAGGCTCGAACTATGAAAAATCACAGCAATGAATGCAGCTTCATAAGAAGCTCTAGTCCTGTGGAAGAAGTGCAATCTCAATTTCATGAAGTGACTTCCCTTTGGTTTCCACCACATTCCTTTTTACAAAAATTACTGCCATCACGCAAAAGGTAGCAAATATAGAGTAAAGCAGCTGTGGACCAAGTTTCTCTAGCAAACGCAAGAACAGTAATCCAACAAAGAAATTTATGACCTGCGCAACACACAACCATGATTCATAAGAGATGGATTCCATAAATATTGAGCATGTCCCTTATTCTATTCTAAGCCATTATTAGAACAAATATTGATACATTTCAGTAGTTTGTGAAGACTGCAGGAAATTGTTGCAGGCTTAATTTCCTTAATTCAGCAAGATCATAGAATCAATCAATACCATAGAACATAAACCAAACTCATCCAGACTGACAAGTAAAGCCAATATCCTGATGCTGTAGTGTAATAGGACAACACAAATTATAAATCAAAGAGGAAGAAAATTACCCAATGCACTGACATGCACACTGCCATGGCTTTGGCTCTGATTCGACTAGGGAAGATTTCTGGCAGAAGGAGACTTGGAACTGGGCCAGCCCCAAGAGAAAATGTAAAGACAAACCTGCATGATAGAATTGCAACTTATTGTTCATATTCTAGCCGTGTCTGCCCAAAAGGCACTGCATGCACCCCTACCCCATGGTGACTGTTCCAAGTGACAATAGTGTACACTTTACAGAGCTACTAGATATTGGAAAATGAAGACCAATTAATTAGATGTAGAAGTTTCAACTGATTGTCATTTCGTCCTCAATTTCCATACATAAAATGACACACCAAGTTTTCACGTTGAATTTTTCTGATAAATAATTACCACCAAAGGTTCTGTTGACAGCAACATGAACTCTCAGTGAGGCTAATATTTAAACAATTGTTGCAGAACTGAACACTGAAAGATCTAGGAAGTTCAATTACAAGAATGAGCATATGATGGACGTTACACTACCATGTTCTTGTTCACAGAACATGTTTATTCACTGCTTCAACAATTCTTTTTTTTTTTTTTATTGTCATTTCACAACTAGAAAGCCTCCTTAGCATTCTCTTTTGAGATATTACCCACAATCTAATTATGACCTTAAAGTCATTAGTAGAACTGTAGAAGCAACAACTACTGCAAAGAAAATGCACATCAGCCTTTCAAGAAACATGGATTCAATTTCAACCATGATTAACATTATAAATTCATCTACCAGGATCTGTATTCTTATAAATTTTTTTTTAAAAAAAAAGCATACTCACAGTAACATGCCACCGACAGATAAGTACAGAGCTCCTGGGTTTGACACAAGTGAACTTGCTCCTGTGGCTTGAAGGATCATTGCTATCGCCTATGCAGCACAGAATATAATAAACAATTTTCTTATTGAAGCCCTAGCTTATATTATTCAAAACAATACAAAATAATACAACAAAGGGCATTTTGCCCTCTCTTGTGATTTCTACACTCATACCAGTTCATATTCCAAACAAAACCAGGCATCTTCCTTACCATAAACACCAATTCAGCCGTGAATGTCTTGACAGATTACAATTGGGAAATTAAAGAAACTAATTCAATAGAACATGCATTGTGTGACTTACCATGCTGAAGAAACTCCAGAAAAGTAGAACCTTCCTTCCTAGCTTATCCATCAAAACCATTGAAATGATAGATCCTGAGGAAAGCAGAAATAAAACCCAGCATTTTCGTAATAGCATTACACATCAACTATAGGTCAATAAATAACCTAACAAGTACAAGGTATGCATACCTGACAAATTAGCAATTCCTACGCAGCCATTTGCAAGGTCTGACGGCACTCCAGCACTTTTAAAAACAGTTGAAGAGAAATAAAATACAGCATTTATACCAGATAGCTGTTGCAAAGCAAATAGGCTTGACCCAATAAAAACAACTGCAAAACGAGCTCGTGAATAAAAAATAACTTATGGAAGCCTAAAGAAACCAGTGACAAGATAACAACAATGATAATACACTACAGCTACAACCCTAGAGATAAACCACAAAAATTATGTACCTTTAAAATGACGACCATGTAGCAATTCTGAGAGCTTCACAGTATCAGCATCATCCCCTCTGTCTACCTTGGATAATTCTGATATAGCAAATTTTGCTTCTGATGCACCCAGAACCCTCTCAAACTCAGCTTCTGCTTCAGCAATTCTCCCTTGCTACACCATAACACAGAGGAGGGACCAAATATTATGTAAAGCACGAGGAGACAGAGAGATGTTCATGAGTAGAAGTGAGAAGAAACTTTAAAAAAAACTACAAACACTAAGACATGAATAATCCTCACTTTCTTGCTGACCAATGAACAAAGCTAAAAAAGATGTGGACTGTGTATTAATCAACTCATAAAGTTGGCTATAAATTGGACAATAAGGACATGCCAGTAAGTGAATAGAAGCTTTCAAGAACTATCAATGCTAAGACAAGAATGCTCCTTATTGTTTTTACTGACAAATGTGGACCACTGCTATCCTAACCATGGGGTTACATCTGACAGGATTCAAAAGAGAATTGGACAAGGTTGATGAGAGGGGAAAGAATAGAAATAAAAATAGGCAGACCAAAGAGTAAACGAGACTTATTTGCATTCTTATTCCACTTCATTTTAGTTCGAAATGTCATCACTAGGAAGAAAAAACTACAAATGAATCAGTACAGATTGAAAAGCCAACACCCAAAGTAGAAAGAAACAGAGGCAACATAAGAGGACATCTTCAAGCTTCCATTTGATAATCAAGCTATTGCCAAAGCAAAAAGAAACATAGGCAGCATAAGAGGGAATCTTCACCAAACTATTTGCATTATTAACCTTAAACATTTCAAGTGGGTTCTTGCAAACAAAATGATGATAACAGATGAAATCTAACATGAAATAATATTAGCTGTCAACCTTGTATAACCAATGTGGACTCTCTGCACAGAAGATCATAGCCAGAGCAAGCATAGCAGCTGGAATGGTAGACACCCAGAAACAAACCCGCCACCTGAGCAAAAAAGTTTAGGGTGTATTTTTAAAAGATCATGTGGGAAAAGTACATAGCATGAATTTGAAATTTATATCACACCATCCAGAAATTTCTTTAACAGGAATTCCAATAAGTAAAGCTCCGAGCAGACCAAGGCAAGTAGCAATCTGGAGGAAGGCTCCAAAGGTACCCCGTACAGAAGCAGGAGAAACCTGCCATCCAAAAGAGTAATGATATCAATAACCAGGTAAATTTTCAGCCTACTCAACGAGACAGATGCAACCATATGCATACCTCCGTCACATACAGAGAGGTAACAGTAGGGCCCAGACCCAGGCCTGTCCCAACAAATAACCTTCCCACAAGCATGCCAAACAAATTGTTTGTTGCTGCACTGAAATTGCAGAATTTTCCAATCAGAGAACTAGCCATAAAAATTCGTATTCAGAAGCATAAAGGAAAATTGCAACTAGACCAAACTGAGAATGGGGTTAGACTGTCAGTAAAATCAGCTTGGGAAAAGCTACTGACTGCAGTTTAACATGCATAACAGAAAGCAAATCAAAGCCTTGCCCTTTAATTCTGCTTGCAGCACATCCTGCTCATCTGCAATATAAAAAGGCATAAACCTAGAGATCTGCTCTATCATATTATTCCAGTAAAAGATACACTCAAGATAAATGAAAGAACAAAAGCATGTGTTCTTTTCTAGGACTGAAAAGGTAACATGAAAATATCCTAATAGGGGAAGAGGACCTATGTAATACATAAGATGACAATCAGGTGCATCAGGGATTAGGGAGAAATAAGTAAAAGGATGTTATCACATTAGAGAACACAGAAATAATCTATGCCACAACAAGTGATTGGTACAGCATCTTCAGTCCCACTTCCTCTGTAGACCAACCTATGTTAATTTGCTATGCCATTGCAAGGATACAAAATAAAAATGTATCTTGGGTATACTGCAGTCTTACGAAATCAACAAGATCACTTGGTCCATAGAAAGAACTTTAGAAACAGATATTATTATTTCATCCATAGAAAGAACCTTTAGACATATATTAATTGTCCTCTGCAAAGGTACAAGGGATGAATTTAAAACTAAATCATGGTGCATCAACCCCATTGTAAGAGGAATAAAACCATAAATTGCACAGGAGAATTCCATTATTCCATGAGTAAAACAGGGTGAATCAAGTAATATATCTTGGTTCTAGGAGAATAACCTCATAGAAGCTCCAATTATCATTGGTAAAGCACACAACTGGAAAGCCCTACGGCGTCCCACCCCATCAGCAATCCAGCCACTCAGTAGGCATCCAATTAAGGCACCACCAAGACAGATGCTCACCACCAGACCTTCATTTAAAACCAAAAAGGGAAAAACTAATTCTAATTATTTTAAACTTACAAGACATCAAATTATGCATGGGTTTTGGAATCTTCTTTGTTACCTTCTGCCAAGGTATTTCCACTGAAGCCAAGATCCACAGAAATGCTTTCTAGTGGTTCATTAACTACTCTGAATAAAACCCAAAAAACAAGGGATCAACATTGAAGTGTTCACTGGATTCTCAATTAAAGCCAAGGAACCAAGAAAGAGCATGGTAAAGGAGAAACAGAAAAGCACAAACCCAAGATGGTATCCAAATAGGAATGAAGTAATGGTTGCCACAAGTACATGCGGTAAAGAAAGCTTCCATGAAGGGTTCGAGGTTTCTTTATCCAAGCTGCGGTCTGAAAGATCTATCAGGCATGAAAAACAGATTGGTTAGTAGTCAGCACTATTGAATAACTAATCCAAATTTGCAGTATATGACTAACTCCAATCATCTTTTCAATTATCATTTTCAGCTCTGCCTATGGCATTCAATTCCAGATTATCAATCATAGAAACAATGGCAACAGGATAGAAATGAAATTCAGATCTCTTTGAGATTGAATGATTGGCCTTATATTTCTGAAAAATGAAATCTCTAAAGGATTCTATTAGAAAGAATGAAATAGTTTCACAAATTGGAAACAATTCCTTGAATAGATGTTCAGGTTACATGCTATATTACAATGTCATCCAATCAGTGTTGCCACAACAGCTAGGGTGATTAAGTCTCACATCCACTACTTGAAAAGTCATGCAAATGATAATTTGATTATTGGATGATATGTAAAATAGTTTTACATTGTTAGTATACAGAATTAAACTCTATATATCAATATATCAATATAATATAACCCAAAGTGAATTCGTGTAGGTTCTATAAATGGGGGATACCTGAGTTTTCCTCCACGTCTGTCATGATTGAAGAATCTCTTGAAGGAGTGCGTTTGTACATAGACGAATTTTCACGATAATACGCCCACATGCCAATATTTGACCTGCCTGTTTCCGGAATCAGCAAAACTGAGAAGTTTCAGAGCGGAACATTTATTTTCTATATATATATATATATATATAATATATATATATATATTACATTACTACATGAAAGCTCAGAAAGAAGAAAAAAATCACTGTTAAATAACTCAATAAAATGCGCAACACTAAAACAATACTGTTTGGCTTCTGCAAAACCAAAATTTCTCCGAGAAATTAAGACATAATCCTTGATTGTTACCAAATAAAGCGTTTAGACTGCATTTCAATCCACCCCTCACATACAATTTTTCTTCAAAATAAGACCTTAATAGAAAAAGGCATGCTGTAGATTGTGAACAATAATATCCTAAAATATCTATGTATTAGAAAGATTCAAATATCACACAAAAACTCAGTTAGACATAACGCATGAATAGTAAAACTTACAAATCACGTTGTCATCAATTAAACCCTACCGATTCAACATAAAATCACCAAGAAAACAAATCAAAGTGATGCTAGAAACACGATTCTTATATCTACGAGCCAGCTCAAGCATCGAGAACGAACGAGACAAAAAACCGAATAACACACTTTCTTTCATCATTTTTTTTTATTTTAAAAAATTTCAAAAACTTAAAAACTCAGATATGAACTCGAAAGAGCACGCTGAAGTGATTTTGATAAATATCAAGCACTTAAAACCTCCATTCGCGCATCGAACGAGCTCCTCTGTTTTTCTCCGATGAAAGAAATTAAAAAAAAAAAAGAAACACAACAGAATCCAACGAAAACTCGTTCCAAAAAAAAAAAAAGGTAAACGAAGCAAGACAGAACGAAATCGAACTTACAAAAAAAGAATAATGAAAAAGTAGACAAAAAAAGAGAATAAAATGGCTGCTGAAGACGCACCAATGAAGAGAGAGCCCCGATCGCAGAGCTCTCTTTCAGACTGATTCAATTTCACGTAGCTCAGATCCTGTGAGTTTGAGAGAGAGAGAGAGAGAGAGCAGGGTTCAGAATCAGAGAGAGATTTTGTTACGAGAACTCGAGAAGTTAAAACTGCTAAGGTGGTGAAACAGAAACAGAAACGGAAACGGAAACGGAAACAGTTAACGCGAAACGGTAGCTGTGGTGCTATCGTGCGCCAGGGGTGGTGGGGGTGGGGGTGTTGCTGGTTTACGAAGGAAAAGAGAGAGACGAATCCAATCAAATACTTGTGCTGCGTTGTTGTTTGGTTTGGAACCGAAAAAAGCAAGCAACGCACGCGAAGATGGGAGAGGCATTGTATTTATCTTTACATCTTATTTATTATTCAATTGAATGTGATCTCATTTAAATAAAATTTATGTCTAATAAAATATAAATTGATATAGCTAATATGTAATAAATATAAATAATATAACTAAATATAAATACAAATAAACACACTAGCATAGTATACTAGGTAATTAATTTCATCGGTTAATTAATTAGGATGGGATAATAAAGAATATGGGGGCGTTGTTGTAGATTGGGGTTGACGGTTGGAAGGGTGCCACGTGGTGAACCACAAAAGGACAGATTCCAAGTGGGGCCCAGAATTAGGACAGGTGTTATCTAATTATTATTTTTTTTATTTTTTTATGATTGGGTATTGAATAAAGTGTCAGTGTTTGTCAGTCCTGGTACGTAAAATAGGACCCACCCCGTAGCCTCATGGTCCAGATCTTGTCTTTTTCTTCTTTCTTTCTGTGCATTTACCAAATTATTAAAAAAATTTCAAGTTTATTTGATTTTAATTGTAATTAATTTAAGATTTAAGATTTAAGATTTTGAGCAAGAGTAAAATGTTTTAAACATTTATTACTTATTTTGGAATCGCTGTTTTTCAACATTTTATAAATTTAAATTATTTTGTTAATAGAATAAAGTTCTCTCAACTTTTTAATTCATTAACCTCAATATAAATCTTCTTGAAATTATCGCATTATTTGAACAAACTAAATTTAATTATTAAATTGCTTTTGCATTTATTATTCAATCACAGAATTTATCAAGAAGATTCAGATTTAGAATGTGAATAAATTGGTTAAAGTTGAACTGGATTATGAGTTGTGGTGTAATTACTTAGTTTAATTTGTTTGGAGTTTATGGATTAATTAATAAATACAATTTAAAATATTTATGTTTGGTACACCAAAAAAATATTTATGTTTGGTCAATTTAGATGGTTTGACCCTTATTTTTTAAAATAAAATTTTAGCATTGAATTTAAAAAATATATATATAAAATTAAATTATTTTATTTCATATATGTTAAATTGATCTTATATTTCTCGGAAAAAATTGATCTTGTTCCAATTAAGTTTAATACACATTTAACATTGGTAGTTTAGGGAAAATATAAATATAAATATAAATTAATTGAGAATTGACCCTAAACGCTAAACTAAATGAGAGGAAGTATTCTACACAAAATCAAAATGTAAGGAAGTGTTGGGCCATTTCTGCCTGTTCTGGCTGAACCACAGGTGCGAAATTTGATTTACTTCCAGACCAAAAACAAAAATCGATTTGCTTTACGTCCCGTTTGTTAAACAGTTTATTTAAGCACTTTTAAGTAAATAATTTTTTAAAAGTAAATTATAAATAAATTATTTATATTTAAATATATAATAATAAAAATATTTATTTTTAATATTTTAAAAAATATTTTTTAAGAATTTAAATATTTTAATTTATTATAAAATACATTAAAAATAACTTTTAAAAACAAACCAAAAAAAAATGTAACCTGTAATAGCAGTATTCATTAAATTAAAACATTATTTCATAATTTTGCGTGCAATTAATTATTTGCATGGACCAAGGGCCATGAACCTCAATGACAAGGAAAAGGCCACCATACATGCAGACCCACGTGGGCCTTGCACGTGGAAGACTCTTCCGTCGGCGGGCTTTTGCGTCCCGAGCAATGTAAAATTCTAGCATTCTATGTTATTTCTTTCTATTTTTTTACGAGATTTGATTTAGTTTCAACTTTTTTTTATACTATTTACATTCCTGACATTTTTAAACCCCACATAATTATTAATCAGAGATGGATGCATATAGGAATAAAACCAAAGGATTCAATAGTGAAATTGATCAAATTAATACAATTAATATTGAAATTGTAATTATTTTCAATTCATATTTTATTGTGAAACAATGGTAATCGATGAGAACCAATTGTAATCACAATATTTAATCCTGATTTTATATTAGTAGATGAAAAACAAAAGCTTGTAGTTATAGCGACAATTTATTGAAAAGTAAAAACAAAAAAAGATTTTGGCATTAATTCTGATTATTGCATTTTTTTTCTTGGTATTAGTATAAAGTTGATATTGATTTTGTTATAAAATGATTCCAACATAAATCATAAATAGAAAAAAGTTTCAATGATATTGGTTAATGTTACATACAGATAAGGAAGTAAAATATCAACTACATGTATTTGTAAATATTTTTAAAGTTCTAACTGTATTCCATGTGCTCACATTTTTTACTCGATAGCTCACATAATTATACATCAGAGAATGATGTATATAAAAATGAAATCAAATGATTCAATAGTCTAATTGATGAATTAACATTGAAATTGATACATATAGTGATTCTATAGTAAAACAATAGAAAGCTCATAGTTATAAATTTTTCGGCTGAGTTTTTATATATATTTATAGAAGAATCTCATATAATAGATGTACCATAATTCTTTAAGTATGAACATTTATTAAAGTAAAATATAAAAATAATCAGGCATTATGTATTATAAATTAAGTATATACGAAAAACAAAAAAAAAATATCAAATGATACATATTGATGATTTGAGTGTAAATCATTTATACGGAAAAAGATTAAATAAAATTAGTTAGTGGAAAAATGTTATTTTTAATAAAATGATACATATTGATTTGAATATAATAATAGCAATAATCCTAATGGTTGATTGGCTTATATTATGTGCAAGTTCACCGTAAACTCGACTGTCTTATTTTTACTCCTTTTGATTTGTGACTTGTTTTTTTTCCCCTTCACCTTCTTCACGTGAGTAAACTCTAAAATACAAAAAAAAAAAAATAAAAAATCCTCTCATAAGGAAAATGCCAAAATCAGAAAAAGAGCGAGCTCCTACCTGTGTCCTTTTGTGTAATTTCAGCTCGCGGAGCTGAAGATGGAATAAAAAAGAAAACGAAAAAAAAAAATTCTCATCTAGGGTTCATAATTCCGCCATCGAAATCTTCTCACTCAGAATCCGAGGAAAGAGTAGCTATGGCTTCCAGGGACAAGGACCAAGCGCCGCCGCACCATCACCAGCCTCTCCTCAGCAGCCTCGTCGTCCGCCCCTCCCACACCGAGGGCGGCGGCGGTGGCGGTGCTGCCGCCGCAGGCCGCGCCGCCGACTATGATCCTGTTGAGCTCCGCCGTGATCCTCCTCCCCGTATTCCCGCTCCGATCGGTATCCCGATGATCTTGGTTTGTTCCTTTTCTCTCTCTGTCTCTCTCTCTCTACTATTTGACCTAATTATGTTGGCAATAAGGATTAGGGTTTCAATTTTTTCTCGCATCGGAATTTAGATGAAGAAAGTGGTTCGGTTCATTAGACCTTGTTTGGTTCTGTTTTTGCTTTGTTTGGCCTTGAATTTGTAGTTTTTTTTAAAAAAAATATTTATTTATTTTCATTTTTGCTGCATCGAAAACGTTATTGATATTTTTTGGGTCTGCAAGCGATTAAACAGAAGGAGGGAAGGGATATAGGTTTATTAAGGTTTCATATAAGTATCAAATGAACTGTTGATTTTCATAAAAAATGAAAAAAAAAATCAATTGGGCTATTGATGATACCACCAATATCCAATATTGTAGTCATTTGTTGTTATATATTGTCTTGTTGTTCATTGTTGGTTCATAGCAACAAAACAGGAGAAATTGAGAATAATTGAAACGCATTTGTTGTTTTTAGGTGACATAGTGTTTATGACAAAAATTTTGAAGTCTGAATTTGTGAAAGCGTGATTTTCAATTAGGATTGAGTGGTTCAACTTTTTCTTTTTTGATTTATTTGGGGGTTAGGTGAGAAGAAAACTTTCATACATATTTTCTGTTGTTGAATTGCTAGACCTGCTGTCTATTCATTATGCGCAGATAGATAGGTTTTACTAGACCTGTGTTCATTCACTATCTATGTGCATGCCAAGCATATGGATCTCCTATCGATTATGCTGTGTCAACAGTGAATAAATTTTGCATTTGTGTGTTTCAGCTCTGAAGCTGATGTTGCCTGCAAGATCTTGGGCCTTGGGAAGGCATGTTGCTATCAATTCAGCTTTGGATAATGATCTGGGAATGTTTTTTAATTTAAAAAGGTTAATAATGTCTTGGATCTTGGAAATAGTCCATTCTGCATGAACTTGTGTTGCACCACAAAAATCTGTTAGATGGGTTATCATTTTGCTGAGTCATGGTCATATGTTTGGTTTAGGTTGGGTTATTTGTGAAGATAAAGACAATGTCAGATTTAATGGAATCTGGGGTACAATTTGAAGTGATCTGGGTACTTGGTTCATTGTGTGCAATGCACTAGAACATCAATGTGGTCACAGGTTTTTTAGAGGACAGAGACTGACCATTACAGCAATTTTGCAGCAAATAACCTTATGTTATAACCGATGTTTGGCTGGCATGCACCATGCAATATGTCTAGAATCCGCCACAAGAAATTCTGTGTGGCTGGGTGAATTGCTACTTTGTCGATGCTGACCTGATGTCATGGAAAGATAACATTCACTGATGATAAATTTCATATTGTATTGGTTATGTATGGTTTTTTCTGTTTTTGAGTTCCTGGTATTCAATTCCAGCTGCACATATGTGGTTTTCTATTGGAATAGTCCTTACGTGATTGTTTCTGGGTGGTGGTTCTGATTTTAGTCTCTTTGGGGTTTTTCTTCTTTGGTTGGTTAATTAGGGATCATTCAGATGTTTGTTTATTAACAACATGCAAGGTTGCTTTCCGGAGTAATAATTCGGCAAGGGAACTGTAGGAACTTCTGTTATTGTGTGGTTGTGCAGCTTCTGCTGAATCCTTAACATTTTAAAAGCGATGCATCGACTGCAGACATTGATAGTGCAGCAAAAGGGATGCAAAACTTTCCTGAAATGAGGGAATGCACTTCTCCATGTACATTTTCATTCTCCTGTTGTTTTGAAGTTTCTTGGGGACATAGTTTACAGAAAAGAGGGTGAATTGGTTATTGGAATTGTTGAACATGGTTTCAATGGGGTTTATATGGCTGGGTCAGTATTTTGTATGGTTTGCTGCGAAATCGTCAACTATGTTGCTTGAATCTACTTTGGGTGACACAGCAGACTAGCAGAGGTGGTTCCAAAGAGTTGAACAAGTGGTTGATGGGGGCAAGGTATTAAAACATTGGGAATCTTTGCGCATTGGTGGTGTTTGTTGGTGATTTCCTTATGGTGTTGTTCTCTCAAGTGTGGTACTTTCTAAGGGTGAAATGACAGCAGTCTGTTGTTTGTCATGTCAGTTGGATTAGCTTTTTGTAGGAGTTATTTCGTGCCATTGAACTGGTTTTGGACTTAGTTCTTATTTTACACTGCAGTGCCTAGGTTGCTATTGCTCTGGTATTTGAATTTGGATTTGCTGTTTCAGATGCTTAGATTAAATGATTTATGTATTTAACTATTTCGTGGCCTATGAGACAATTGGATGTAGGCATTTAGCATTCAGAGGTAGGAAACATTGTGATCAAGGATATAAAGGAGGTAGCTTATGTGTGAGTGGAAAGTCCTGCTCATCCAATCTGTTACTTTTGGGTTATGTGGTTCAGGTGTCCGGGGAGTGACATTGAAGGTGTTATCATGTTAATTTCCTGCACACTTTTTAATTAACATATTGATGTGGAGGAGAAGCCCTGTGTGGTGGTAACCTTCCTTCTGAAGTGTCAGAGTAGTTATATATGACAGTTGCGTGGTCACAATCAGTGTTTTGGGATTTTACTGTAGATTGCTAAATTTTTCCTCACGGCTTGTGCATTGCTTATTTTCAGACTTCACTTTCTTTGTATTCCCAGGATATAGAATTCGTGCAGGTTCTGCATCTCCTGTTCGCCGTAGAGATGTAGATCACCGCTTTCTTCTGATTATAATCACTTGTCACGAAGCCGTGGATTTGGTGGTGGGAGAGATCCTGGAAGATATCGAGACCCTTCACCTCCTTATGGTCGAGGAAGAGTAGGTGGTAGGCCAATTGGTAGAGCTTTTGATGGCCCTGGCTTTGCTCGTGGACTGGCTAGAGGGGAAGGCAGTGGTAGAAATAATCCCAACGTGCAACCCAGGGAGGGAGATTGGATTTGTCCTGATCCCGTGTAAGTACAAATCTTTTCGATTGAATGAGACTTAACCTTCTATTGGAATTACAATGAGACTTAACCTTTTATTGGAATCACACCTTTCCTATCTTTTAATCAGGCTGAAGTTTTTAAACCCAGAATTCTGTTTGGCCAACTCCCCTCCCCACCAGGACAAAAGAAATCCAGAAATCGGTAGATATTTCCCTTGGGTTCTTACCTTAGCTTTACTATCTTGCAGATGTGGCAATCTTAACTTTGCAAGGCGGGACTATTGTAACAACTGTAATAGGCCTCGTCATACCCCAGCTGGAAGTCCTCGAAGGGCTTATCCTGGTCCTCCACCACTTCATGCTCCTCCCAGACGCTTTCCTGGACCTCTGATAGACCGTTCCCCAGAGAGGACTATGAATGGCTATAGATCTACTCCTCGTGGATTGGCAAGGGATGGTCCTAGAGAGTATGGATCTACTGCTCTGCCACCCCTCAGGCATGAAGGCAGGTTTCCTGATGCCCATGTTCGAAGAGATCGGACGGATTACATGGAAGATGCTTACAGGGGGAGGAGCAAGTTTGATAGGACACCACCAGTGGACTGGGATAATAGGGATCGTGGAAGGGATGGTTTCAATGATAGGAGAGGATTTGATAGGAGGCCACTGTCTCCTCCTGTACCTCTGTTGTCATCACTTCCTCCTCTCCGCGGTGATCGGTGGGCTCGTGATGTGAGGGAGAGAAGCCGATCTCCAATAAGAGGAGGCCCACCACCAAAGGATTATCGCCATGATATGTTGATCAATCGTTCAAGAGATGATCGGCGTGGGTGGGACGGAGAATTGGAGGGATGTATTAGCTGCAGGTCTTATGTAATTTATGGTGTAACCTTAGCTTCGTTGGATATTGAGTTTTGTCAAGAGTTTTGAGAGCTTTGTAAAACTTTTTGATGGTGTGTGTCTATGTACTTAAGTTAATTGTATATCGGATTTTCTCTTTCCTTTTATTTTATTTTTTTTTTGGGAGAATATTCACTATGCTTTGTATTCTTTTAACCCTCCAGGCACGTAAAAAAAGGCAAACCAGTAGATGGTTATCATGTGTAGGGTTCACGGTAAACTCAAAATTATAGTATGATTATTCATGGATGTCGCAAGACCTAAATTAGGTAAACTCAAAATTATAGTATGATTATTCATGGGCAAGTACTAAATTATACCTCGTTTGAAGTTTACAGGCCTGGTTAAGAGAGTTTTGCTTAGGCCAGCAAAGCAGTTGCCTTGGCTTTTTTCAAATGTACTCTCTTTCGATGTTCAATTGGTTGTAAACAAGACTTTCGGTACAAAATAGTTAGGTAAGAAAGCTCAGTACCAGAAGCCGACATGTTGTAAACGTCAAACAATTTGAAGGAAAAGGATGTCAGGTTAACCTTCAACACAAACCAGATTTGGAATATATCAAACTGAAATTAAATTTTATTTTATTCTTGAGTTTAAGTTAAATACATTGTTGGTGCAAAATAATTTTACGCAAATATTCAATTGTATTCCCACTTTAATAAAAGTGTTTGATTTAACTACTTATTAATAATCTTACAAATAAATATACATGATTGGTGATGGTATAAATTATATTCTCAATGCATCAAAATTTAAACTCTTTATTTGAAGCTGGGGAACCTTATGTCCAGTAGTTTTGTTCTTGAAATTAAACATGATACATTTTATTTCGGTGGCTCAGATGATAAAGATGCTGACTATGGGTTTTTTACATTTTTTAAATCACATAAATTTCTCAAAAAAAAAGATAACACATAAATATTAAGAAAGTACATAACAAATTAACTTATAAATTATAACTTAGTATGACAATATGTTAATAACTTCTTTCAATATGTCAACGCGCTGCGTTTGAAGAGGTGATCTTAAATAATAATGGTAGTGTACTAACTGAAAATGGTGATATATATATATATATATATATATATATATATATATATATATATATATATATATATATATGGGGGATATATTAAAAGTAAGTCTTGTACACTTATTTTATTTTTTTTGGTATAGAATGAAAACAAACAACAAAGAAAAAGAAGGGCGGGTTGGTTTGGGTATTCCCCATTTTCAGGGTTTGTTTGTTAATATTTTTTGAAAATATTTCTTAAAAATGAATTGAAAACGGAAAATTCTTGTTTCCTATTTCCTTTGCAAATTTTGAAAATGAAAATGATTGACAACGCGGTGGCATTCTCGTAAATTTTAAACACACTCAATTAAATCATTTCTTTCATCTCTCTCATTTGCAGCCTATTCTTGCATCCCTCCAACTCTTCATCCATGGGAACCCATCAATAGGGCCAAGCCAAAGCCTAGGCCATAGCTCATTGTTTTCATCTCCATCATATCCCCAATTTCAAACCTTTGAAAAATTAGCTCAAGAAGGTTGTTTCTTTTTTTTTTTTTTTTTTCCTTGGTTCATCATTGCACTTGTTTGTATTTTGTGGACGTGCCATGAAGGAAAATTGGGAACTTCTAAAGGATTCCCTTATTACATTTGAGTTTGAGAATTAATGTTTGTAACAAATGGGCATGACTGAAGCAACCATGATAGAAACAAGTCTCTTCAGGAGGCATCCTATGATTAATAAACCCTTTTGTCATTTTGTTTGAGGCAATGAACGTTAACATCCTGATAACTTGCTCTTATGAGCTATATCAGTGTTTATTGAGGGAAAAAAAAAACTTGAGCAACTCCTTTGTATCCCATAATTGTGAGAGATTTAAACTAAATTTTGTATGTTGTTGCTTATCTTGTGCTATTTTGGTTTAAAGGATGAAATTTTGAATGAGAATCATTGATGGGATTCATTTCTTATGTATATATATGTCTTTTATTATTCAATACCAAATATAATATTATTATTTTA
Source organism: Dalbergia oliveri (assembly GCA_030441495.1). NCBI lineage: Eukaryota > Viridiplantae > Streptophyta > Magnoliopsida > Fabales > Fabaceae > Dalbergia > Dalbergia oliveri. Next base: position 32,364,843 of record JAMLFY010000010.1, read on the forward strand.
AATTTAATTTTGAAAATATATTTCCAAACCAAACATATTTCATTATTTTCACTTTGAAATAGGAGCATTTCCTGATTTTGAAAATCTGAAAATGAAAATGCTTTTCAAAATGGAAATGAAAATAGAAAATATTTTCACAAAGCACTCTATCCTAGACAAACATAACCATCTCTATCAACCATTAAGCAACTTAAGAGACTGAGAGGATTTGGCGATGCCACTCTCAACACAACTTAGCTAGTGTGTCTGCATAAAAATTTCCTTCCACCACACATGGAAATTGTCCAATCCCTCGCAATCAACTCCTAATATAATGACAATGGCATAAGAAATATGATGATATAATAAGCTTGATTTAATTCTAACCGTTGGTTTATGTTATATTATGTTGATGATTAAGCATGCCAAATTTAGAAAAATTAGACAACAATAGACATGTAATTTAATAATCCATACTTACTTGTATTTTTAAAAAATGCTATCTGTCAAAATAAAATGACATTATAAACTATAAAATTATTTTCAAATTGTATGAAACTTTATACACTTGATCTTCTTAATAAGAATTTTAAATTCAATGGTTGGATTGAAGAAATTTCATACCCAAAAAAGTTATTAGATAGAATAAATATGCCAAGACTTACTATTAGAGTAAATAGATTTTCACTCTTTTATATATATATATATATGAAGTGGGAATTTTTTTTCCCATAGACAATAAAGCATAAGCTATTAGACTCGAACCTATTAATGCTATAGGACGATCTAAAACACGAACTAGAGATGGCAACGAGGCGGGCAAGTGTGGGGAGTACTTCCCTATTCCTCACCCGAACCTCCAACATTGTCCTCGAACCGTCCCTGATCCCCAGTGGGGGGAGATTTGCCCCCATCCCCAAACTCCACGGATCCCAGTCCTCCATGGGGTCCACGAATACTGTAAAGAACTAAAAAAATGGTTGTTGAACAAAGAATTAACCAGAAAGTTAATAGCTAAATAGCCAAAAAAAAAAAAAAACACTAAATCAAAGATGATCCAACAATGTTGAGTGGTCAAGTTAGTTGCTTGCCAAACAACAAATTTCAAACAAATTACACTCAACAATTTCCCATCTATCACATGCAATCAACAATTTTCCAAAAACAAAAAAAAAAACTAAAACAAAACCTATCCTAAAACAAAGGTTGGAACTTCGAAACAAAGGGAGGGCACTAACCATGGGGGAGTTGGGGTTTCAGCCACTAATGCCTTGCAAGTTGCAAATCGTTGATCGCTATCATACTTCCTCTTCGTTGTGTTGCACTGTGAACTGGTAATGGTGATGGTTGCCTCGTAATCGTTGGTTACATGGCGCCATGGACTATCAATTGCCTCGCAATACCAAATCAAAAACAGAAGGGTGAAAGGATGAAAGGGAGAGAGCAAGGATCAAGGAGCTTGGATTGTGTAATACCTGGTATATACATATCAGTAGACAAGTTTTGTATGGCTTAAGGATCCCCAGGACCCACCTATTGTTGGTCCTGAATTTCACAATCTGAATCCTATGCCTCCTTGAAGGGTTATATGTTAGCGCCATATTCTTCGAATCAAAAGTCATGGTATTTGTTCCCAAGAGGAAAACAAATTAAAAATGATTTTTAATGAATTTTATGAAATTTTTAAACGTTTCGTTTTTAGTCCACAAGTTTAGAAAATTTTAAAGATTTCCATATTTGAACTAAAACCCAAAATTTGGATTTTGATTTGTTAGGATTTTGATTTTTATGATATTTTATTTGAATCCAAATGGGCATATTTTCTTATTTACATTTATATTTTAAAGTTAATGGAAAGTAAAATAAATGACGAGATTAACTTTTGGAGAAATGAGGATAATAAGTGAATGTTGAAACGGCCTAGATGTCAAAATGACATAAGGATGTAGTTGGAGTGTTATTGCTGTAAAATTTTCCAGCCTCGCTGTAATGAGTTATGCCGAACATGAGGACCAAAAGGCTCGGTGTGAGTGGTTGCTTTGAGATTTGCGAGATCCGATGACATCACTATACCAAAACGAACACAGTCCATTTAATGAGCCCCCTTACCCTATATATACCCCCTTCCACTCAATTTCACCCCAAATCTGAGCCCTAACAGCTTCCTCTCCTCTCCTACCTCCTCACTCCCATCCTCCATTAATCCATCTTCCCCAAGCTTCAAGATGAGTTTAGTTATTGATTTATGTTATCTTTCTCTCCATCTTTTCATGTCATATAGTATGGGTTATTGTTTGTTCTCCATTGTTGTCAAGTGGGGGTAGTCCTCCAATATTGTTAGAGTTATATTAGAGCTATCTAAGGATTGTTAGAGATTAATCTAGAGTTTGTAGTTGCTCTATGGCAGTTGTTTGTGCCATCCCCGCTCCACGGAGCTCTGTTAGTGTCACTACAGAAAAGAGCCATTTAGCGATAGTTTTTTACTAGCGGTTCAAGAACCTCCGCTATATTTTGCGTTTCCCTGCGGTTTATGGTGACCGCCTCAAATCAAATTATTCAGCGGTTAATTTTGAACTTGAGGCGGTTTTAATTTGCTCTAATCGGAGAATAAAAAAAAGTGAAAAATTAAAATTTAGGGTGAAGAAATGCAGCTTCCTTCTATCCTTCTCAGACTCTCAGTATGCTCTCTCATCTTCCCTCTCTCTCGGTCTCTGACTCTCATCAGCGGCGCTTCCACGGCTGAACCCACGATACGGCCTCGGTGTCCTCCTTCCAACTTCTGTCACCCGCCAGCTTCCGCCTAACCACAGCGACGCGACCTCAGTTCCCCTTCTCCATTCTTTTTCATAACAGGGAAGAACAATCGTTGTCCCCTTTTATTTTGCCTCAGTTGAAATCGATAAATTTGTGCAGGTAGTGAAGAGACCTGGTACAAAGGAATGCAAGTCTTCGACCGCAAGGACCTATGCGCTCAGTCATTTATGTTTGTGACTACCCGATCGTCCACCGTGACCATAGAAGGGCCATTGCCAAGAGAACTAGAAAGGAGACACTGTGTGGAGATCAAATTCAAGTCACATTTGAGGTATTACTTCATTTCTCCTTTTAAATTTTGGCTCTTCTAGTCTTTCTCTTCAAAGCTCACATCATCTTATTCTGATCCCACAACAATGGCGCACAACAACAAGAACAAGGGTGTCACGATCCGATTTGGGCATGTGAGAAATCTTATTCCCACGTAAGCCTAGTGACATGTTGATTGTCTCTACATGAATGTTCTGTTCATAAAAGTATACTTTAAACATAATTTCATTTTCTACAAACAAATCATCCATTCTTTAGAATCAAGATAATCATATATGAAATCTCGTAATAAACCTTTATAGTCCAAAATCACAAAATCGTTCATACATATGTAAGTTAAGATGTGTTTCCAAATGTTCAAATTATTAAAATACAAATTAAAATTTAATCATAATATGCCAAATGCAAAACAACACATGCTTTAGGTTGGAATCCTACCTGTATTTGTCCTGGAGCACTCTAGACCAAACAATAAACACTTCATCTGAGTGAAGCTCACCATTGGAATTCTAATGCTGAGTCAATGGTAGTTGAGGAGGACCCACAGCCGCTTTTGTATCTGTAAAGGGAAGAGAAGGGGTGAGTTTTGATACCAAAATTCAGTGAGTGAGCCTCACCTGAAACTCCCTTTCATAGGACATCCAAGAAACAATGCATGAAAAGAATCATAATAACATTAATAATATCCAAAAGTCATACATAATCAAGTATACGTACATTTTATATATCTATATTCAAATCATCATTTTACAAACTCAAAACTATTTCCTTAGTTCACTTTCATACCTAATGTCATATAAACTCATAATAGCATAGCTCATAGAGAACAGTAAACTCTCTGATTACGCACAATATTTGTGACGTAAAAAACTCTGAATAGAAATCTCTAATCAAGTGTGACAATAAATTCTCTGATATCTTTGGTCCAAGCATACTTGGTACCAAGGTTAACTGATTTACGTTAACACACAATCTGTTTCTCTATAGCTATTGTAAATAAATTTGAAAATCCTTAAGGACCTTTTTATTCTCTTTGAGCTTTGAGTCTATCTAATTCTAATAGTTTGACCTTAGTATAACTATGGCTATGAAATCATGCCTAAGGGATCACCCTTTGTAGACATTTGTGATTTCATACCTTCACAGAGTATGTAGCCGTCAATGTTTGAATCTTATGAAGAATAAGGCTCTAAAACCATTTGGTTCAATATCTAAAACACATTTCAATCTATCAAGCTTGTCATAAACTAGAAAACCCAATATCATGCTTCAAATAGCAAAGTTTGCATTCAAAATTCTATTATCTTCTCTAAACTTCATATCTAGTTTAAACCATATCATATACATAAACTAATTACATAATCCATTGAAATAGTCATAAAAATCTCTAATAATTACATGTATCATCAATTCTACGTAAAACCAGTTCAACAAACATGGTCTCATGATTTTTATCAAAAACAAGTTTTATGCTCTAAAACCAGGAGTTCTAAACATACCAACCAACAATAAATTTCAAATCCTTATAGTAATTCTCTAAATCAAGCAGTAAATCATATTTTTCATTAAAATAACTTTGATGCAGAACATAGAGATCACGATGTGAACCCACTCACTTGGAAGGGTAAACGGGAAGAATCTACACAACAGCACACTAGAAAGCAATAACATTAGTATTCTCTAACAACTATAATATGCTAGATTAACTTCGAAAACCTCTAATTAACTCAAGTTTAACTCTAATAATGGTAGGATAGCATCATGGAATGAAAACCATGAGAACACAAGGCCAAAATCCCAAGAGCATGAGAGATTGAAGGAATAAATTAAGAAAAACTAGTAGAATAACATAACTTTAAGCTTAGAAGATGAAAAATCCAAGTTAAACTTGAAGAAATTGGAAAGAAATGGAGTTTGATCGTGAGAACGGGGCAGGAGCGAAGTTTCTTGAGCTTAGGGGGTGAAAAATTATATTTCTTGTGTTTGGACCCCAAAATGAGGGGTTTTTATAATCCTGTTAACAGTGCTTACTAGAGAGCATAAAATCATCCCCTGCACCGCTTTATTGTTCCCTAATGAGCGTTGAGCGCTCAGAATGGTCACTTATTTAAATTTTCATTTATTTTATTTCCCATTAAATCATTTATTTTATTTTCCATTAACTTTAAAACATCATTTATTTTACTTCCCATTAAATCTTTTCATTTACTTCCTTCATTAACTTTAAAACATCATTTATTTTACTTTCTATTAACTTTAAAACATAAATGTAAATAAGGGAATACCCCATTTGAACTCAAATAAAATATTAGAAAAATCAAAATCCTAACAAATCAAAATCCAAAATTTGGATTTTAGTTCAAATTCAAAATCTTACGATTTTGTAAACTTGTAGGCCAAAAACGGAATAGTTAAAGGTTTCATAAAATTCATTAAAAATCATTCTTTAACTTATTTTTCTCTAGGGAACAATTACCAGGACTTTTGATCCCAAGAAAGTGGTTCTATCATATAGCCCTCCAAGGGCGTGTAGGTCTAGACATAGCAGATTAAGAAGAATGACAAATAAGGTAACTGGCACCCTTCTTGGTTTGAAGGGTATTACAAAGGGATCCAATTTTCCCTTTTGGGTTTCATTCTCCTCTACCTCATCGCTCCCCTTATTTTCTTTTTCACCAAAGGCCTTCACTTTCTTCCTGATTTGTCAATACCTCTATCTTTTCTTCTTCTTTTTTTTTTTGTATTTGATACCCCATTATGAAAGTTTATAGTTTTTTTTTTTGGATCCTTGAATTGGAATGGGAATTGGGTCCTGGCTTTGTGATTTTTGTTTCTATTCTAAGTCCTTGTTATGGCCATGGAATATTGAAATGTTGAGATATTTGGTATTTTTGAATAACAAGATCTATGATTCTATTCCTTGTGGCACGGGAAAAAAAAGGAGTCTTGGGAAAAATTGTGCAAATTTATTAGTTGTGTTGTGTCTCTGATCTATCATTGCTTTTGACTCTTGGTGGATAGTTTTCAGATGTTGGATAGTGCTTTTGTCTTTACCCTTTAGGCCAATGTTTCATTATTTTATATGTCCTTTGTAGTTTGAGATATTATTTCTTTTTTTTTTTTCTAATTTGGTTGATTTGGTGTCATTATATTTGAGATTTGGAACAAGGGTGATGAAGTAAAAAAGGGTGGCCCATGGATTTTTCTGGAGGTTGATTGGATTAATAAGCTTCTTGAATATATGTGACCTTACCTTGACAAGGTGTACATTTCTTATATATTTTAATTTTTAACCCTTCCCTATTTACACACACACACACACACGTGTGCGTGTGTGTACTCCTTTAAGCATGTGCTTTGTTTTCCTATTTAGGGAATATGCAAGACTGCACAGAACATTGCAAAACCCATAATTGCCAAGCAAATCCCACAATATAAAATTGATTCTAGTTGAGTTTGAAGTGCTCACACTAGGCACCCTCGCCAACTTTTCAAGGTTAGTTTATTTGGACATGATACATTATTGTATAACAACCTCTTACTTGTTTGCGCATATAATGAAGATATTACCGCTATATAATTAACCTGTGTCCATATCTAATTTTCAATTGGCTTTTGTTGTTTCTAAGGGATGTAGAATACAATGTATGTGGATACCAATTAGTGATGATCATTGACCAAACTTTGAGCTTTTGTTAGCAAGGGGAATAGGGGATCATGATCTTTCTTGGCCTTTCACTTGTCTAAGCCCTCAAAATGAATTGGTGTTTGCACTTCTTTTTGGGTGGCTATTGGCCTTAAATAATGATGTGAACAACTAGAAGTGGTAGACATATCTATGATAATGCTATATGAGATGATCAATCCCTTTTCATGATAAAATTAGCTGATGTTGAACTTCCAACCCCTTTTCCTCTTATAATTAACTGGTTAATTATTTTAGTTTTGAATGTTAAGGATATTCTATGCCCAATATTGACATCTATATGCAACTATTCTTGCAAAACTCTTTTTTTTTGTTATAGCACTTCAGCTAATTGCATGCTATATTGCTATGTTTCTGCTTTTTGTACATGGTACTCATCTTTTCTCTCTTTTGCTTTGGCATCTTTTACCTTGCAGCCACACATTGACTTTAGGCTAAAGCTTATAGGGGCTGATCTTATGTCTATTCGTAGCCTCTACAGGTTTGTTTAGGTATATGGCCACATTTCTTAATAGAAATACCATTTGATTGATTGCATCATTTGGATTAAAAAGCTCTGGCAGGTATATATAAATGCTTTCCACTCTGTTGTAATTCTCTATTTTATAAATATTTATCATTGCATAATAAAGTAAGAAAATGGATAACCAGTGGTAAACTAGTAATATTAAGCACCACATATTGCATAATCTTCTTTCTCTTGATCAGGGGTGCTTTTGTGATCGATGACTAATAACGTTGATACAAACATTTTTCCTTTGCAAGGTTTTGATATGTTCATTATTGTCCTTACTCTTTAGCTATTACTAGTAAATGCTTATGGCTTTTAAATTACTTTATTTTGTCAGGAGCATATCAAAGATCAGATTGCAAGTACAATAACTTGAACCCTAAATGGAATGAAGAATTTAATTTGGTTGTTAAGGATCCTAAGTCCCAAGCATATATTGGAGTTTCTTGTTTATGATTAGGAGTAGGTATATTGCCTAATCTGAATGTTACATGTTATAGTTTCTTGTCATGCATCTCAATTGAATGTTGCTTTTGTGTCTTTGCTTAGGTTAGGAAGCATGATAAGATGAGTATGAATGTGGTCCCTTTAAAAGAACTTACCCTTTAAGAGCCTAAAGTATTCATTCTTGACTTCCTAAAAAACTTGGATCCTAATGATGTCCAAAATGAGAAGTCCTATGGGTAGCTTGTTTTAGAATTGACATATAAACCTTTCAAGGAGAGACATGGCCAAGGGTTTTGAAGGGACAATGTCAATAGAAAAAGCTCTTAAAGGCCCTAGATGGAGGGGGTGGACCAATTTCACCAGGTATAAGACCGTCTTCAAGCTAGTCATGATGCTCAACACCATGATGATCATTTCAACTAAAGTTGAAAATGAATGCATCATAGCTCAAGGCTACTTTGTTTATCTTTCACTTGAGAGACATTTTTTTTTTTGTTATTATTCTCTTTTAGCTTTCACTTTTTTGAGACACTTGGATATGTTTAACTATTGTTCAACATTATGTTATGACATTTGATACACATGTTCTTTGTTTTAAAGTTTAAGAATTTTGATGCAACTTTCCTTTTTGTTCATGATTGTTGATTACTAGTGTTGTACAGGATACCAATTAGTGTTTTTGATTTGTATGCTTCAAAATAAAATATTGAAAAGTGAAAAAAAGAAAAGAAAAAGGCAGTATGAGCCCTTTTGTGGTGGTTTGAAACCGCTAGTGAAATGGAAAAAAATATGCACTCTTTGCGGCGGTTTCAAACCACGGGTAATTTGCATTTGTGCCGATTTAAACCGCGCAAAAGATTGTGAGCCCTAACTATTAGTAAGGTTTAGCAACAGATAACCGCGAAACCGCCACGAAACCTACTTTCGATGATCGTTCCAATGGTTGCTCTAAATTGTCACTAAATGGTTTAAGGACACCATTATCTATGGCGATTTTTGAACCGTCTGTAAATGTTTTGCGCGGGTGAAAACCGCTAAAACCCTTTTTTTTGGTAGTGTGTTGACGCCATACCTCCCTCCGTTCCAGGTGAGTGGGTTTGATCTTATAACCTTAGTTTCATTATTATGATTATGTTCTTGCATTATGTTTGTTAAATATAAAATTTGAGATGAGAAAAAGTATAGAACATGATTTTGCCCGATTATGTCAAGTTAAGAAAATTATGATTTATGATGATAGCATGAAAAAATGAGTTTTACAAAACCATGGGGACCATGATTGCTATGTGTGTGTGTGGAAAATGTTTTATATGCTAAGGAAATAATTGTTGGAAGAATATATGATTTTATCTAGTTGCTATTTTAACGATATGTTTTAAAAGTTATGATATCATTATGTATATACTCCAACTTTGGATTTAGAAAGCTTTCAAAATGTTAAGTTGATTTATTATAGTAGAGTATGCTTTAGCTTTTAAATACAGATGTTATCATGATTTCCAGAGTAGTATAAAATTTATATGAAAGAGTTTTGAACCTAGAATAGAGCATAAAACAAAGTTTTAGAGAAAAGAAAATCAGTTTTTGATGATACTCAGAAATATGGAGTTCAAGGATAATTCGTAGCAACTAGATATATATTCTGTGGGTTCTTGAAATCATGGTGCCTGCAAGTGGTGATTCCTTGGGCATAATTTCATAGCCACAATTATGCTAAAGTCAGATTGTTAGAGTTGTATGGATCAGAGTTTTAGAGTTTCTAGAGCTTTAAGAGATTTTAAGAGTTTAAGATTATATGAATTAAGTACAAACTAGTTTATATGGAAGCTATAGAGAAATGGGCGGTGAGTGAACGCTATAAAAATAATCGTTAGCCTTAATACCAAGTTGTCCTTAGGGGCAATCTCACAAAGTAGAGATGGAACCTAGTTAAATGTCCGATTTAGATCCTTGAGGGATCATAGAGCAGAATTAGATATGTCATGGTTGACATGCATAACCCGGGAACTTTTGAGGTATTGCTATTATTATTATATGTATAGTTACAGGTTCCTGTTTCTCTATGAGTTATCGCACCCAATTGAAATGTTTTCATGATAGACTATGGATGTAGAAATGTTTGTTATGAGGTTATGGTATAGAACATGTTTTTCCCAAAATAGCTATGTTATATAAATATGGAAAGTTTTGCTAGTGCATGTATATCTATATATGGCTGTTGGTTGTCCCCTGTGGGTGATGAGTGAGAATCCACTCTCTGTTGACTCACCCATCTCCCTTCTTCTTATAATTAGGTGCAAATCCCATTTCTTCACTAGTTCAATAGCGATCCTTTGGTGAGCTTTACATTACTGTAAGACTTAAATTAGGTTATTTTAGTCTTAGAGGGCTGCAAATATGCTGCAGGATCCTAGCCACGCATGTATTTTGATATATCATAGTATTTTCAAAGATTAAGTATGTAATTGAAATGTAAACTGTGGTTATTGATTTATGTGATGAAATAGAGATGTATTTGTAATTCAGTTTGAATGTCAAGCATTTTAGGTTTAAGATTAATTCTATGTGCTGAAGCAGTTATGATTTCTAGATGAGCGAATTTTGTTAAGATGTTTTTAGAGCTTGAATTATTAAATATTTCAGTTTATGAAATTAAATATTATGTTTTAATTAAAAAAATGCTAAAGATTTCGAAGAGATCATATTTTAAGTATTATATTATGATAAATTATGCATTTAGAGAGATTCAAAGGTCTTACGTGGGATGAGATTCCTCATGTGATCACATTCCTAGGTAGATTGTGAAAAAGATAAATAGTGAAGGTCATTAGGAAAAGGCTAGAGTCATTGTGGCTTTTGGTAGTAAAGAATTTTAGGATGAAGAGTGAGGGTGAATAGTGAACTAGGAGTGTGTGGCAGAGGTATGAGAGAGTGATGTTAGGGTCAGGTTTTTTAAACAAAAATAATATATATATTAAATAAATGAGAAATTACTAAATTACCCTTGGGGCGAGGATCCAATGGGTGGGGGGTATTGTCAAATCAACCATGGGCGGACTATTGTTGTCATGATCCAACTTGGACACGTGAACGTGAGAAATCTCATCCTACGTAAGCTTTGAGACAATGCTTTATATGCATGCTTGGTTCGTAAAAGAAATCTATGAAAAATAGAAAATTTCTCTTTTTCTACATACAAATCACCTAATCTTTGAAATTCGAAATAATCAAAATCGTTAACAGCAAATCTATAATTTTCATAATCTACCTCTAAAGTCTGAAACCATAATATAATATGTGACAATAAATCGCTAAATTGTCCATGAAATTGGCATAGAAGTTATTAAACACAAAACAACAATATCCTGTTTTAATATGTGAGATGCAAAATGTGATCTAAGGTCGGGATCCTTCCTTAAACGACCCAAATACATGTCTCACCTGAGTGAAGCTTACCATTTGACTCTTTGTTGTGGTTGAATAGAATTTGCAATCATGGTTCTATCTGGAAAAAAAGAGAAATGAGAGGGTGAGTTTTGATACCAAAACTTGAGTGAGTTTTCACCTTATAGACATCCAGAGCAATAAATAAAACAAATCATAATAATATTAAAAGTACTTGTAAATCTTATGCAAATACGTGTCTCTATATAAATACATTCTCAAACCATCCTTTCATGAAATCAATAAAAGCAATTCCTTTAATTCATTTTCATTCTGGCATCATATAAGCTTAAAACCATGAACTCTTTCATACTTTCTAGTGACTACTTTATCAATTCAAAAGTCATTTCATTAACTAACTTTCGTACCTGGTATTAGATCAACTCATACTAATATAGCTTTAAGAAACGAATTCTGGGCACATCTAGGCGTTACATATCGATGTGTCAATTAATTCTAAATCTCTGGTCACATCTGCGATTGTGACCATAACGGCACCTAAATAAGTCCCTTCCCTGAATAGGGCATACTTGGTACCAAGGTTAATGGGTTTAAACACAAGATAGCTCCTGTAAATTAACCTGAAACTTCTTAAAACCATTTTATTCTTGGAGCTCTAATCTCTATAACTCTAAGTTTACCTTAGCATAACTGGGACTATGAAACCATACTCAGTGATTTCAAGTTCAGAGAATATGTATTCAGTCATCTAAAGATTCGTGCTCTAAAACATTTTAACTTAATATCTAAACATGTTTCAATCAGTCATGCTCTTCATAAACTAGAAACTCAATATCATATTATGAACTTACAAAGTCTAAACCATATTTCCAATTCTTTTCTCTAAACTTGGTTACATTAGGTATAAAACCATAGCATAAACATAAACCAGTTCAAATAATAAAACTCATAAAATCCTCTAATTGTTACACATATAATCCATTCTACATAGAATCAGTTCAACAACCATGGTCCCATGAGTTTTTATCAAAAATATGTTTCATGCTCTAAAATCAGCATTTCCAAACATATAATCCAACAGAAATCTTCGTGCTTCTTGTATAATAATCTCTAAGTTAAGCAATAAATTATATTTTCCTGAAAATAACTCTAATGCACAACATAAAGGTCATAAGTGTAAACCCACTCACCTGGAGGGGTAGAATGCAGAGAACAACACCAACAAGACACTTGAGAGTGGAACTGACAATAATATCTTAAAACTCTAAATCATCCTCTAGATACTCAAATCTAATTATAACTTTCATAAGGGAGCATCATGGCAAGAAAGCATGAAGAACACCAAAGCCAACCTCTAGAATCATGAGAAATTAGGAGATAAGGAAGCAAGATCAACAACTATACATACCTTGAACTCTTAAAAGGAAGAAAAATGGAGTTAAGTTGAGAAAATGATGAAGAAACGGAGTGGGGAGGTGAGGATTTCGCATCTCCTGGAGAGGGTGTGGTATGTCTGGAATGATTTGGGCCTCGAAATGGGGTTTTTTGTGTTCGTAACTTGGCACACGACTACTCTTTGTTTAACATGACATCCAAAGCTCAGACACCGACTGTTAACCGCCATCTAGATGCTCCAATATTGGTATGTATTGGATTTACTATCCTACTACTCACTTATTTACATTTCTTAATTTTAAGTTAATAACTTTAAAATATAAATGTAAATAGGAAAATACCCTATTTGGATTCAAATAAATATTAGAAAATCAAAATCCTAACCAATCAAAATCTCATTTTTGGGTTTTAGTTCAAATTCGAAAATCTTAGCTTTTATAAACTCTAGGCTAAAAATGAAGCACTTGAGGGTTTAATAAATTCGTAAAATCTCTTCAACTCATTTTTCTAGGGAATAATTGCGGGACTTTTGGTCCCAAGAGTATAGCTCTCATATAGCCATATTAAATTTAAGACTTAACCAACACTCTTCTTAGTTCGAAAAATTTTGACATTTTATTTATTTTTAAAAAATCTAGGTATTACAATTGTCCTATCCCCATTCGGGACAAATTCCCTAATCAAGGATTGAGGATCGATAAGAACAAATCCTCATTGTCATCCTTAACTGAACAATGATTCAATTGAAAGAATGAAATATTCAATTGAACAAGACCAATGCTACCAGACCAAAAATATGTGAAGTGAAAAAAAAATATGAGTTAATTATTATGCACATTATTATTCAATTATGTATTGATATATTAATAAAGGTGAATAAGTGTCATATTTATTATTTAAAAAATTATATAAATAAAATGATTTGATTTAATGAAAGTATAAAAAATTAAATATAAAAGGTGATTTTAACATGAACAAATGTTCACACCATTATTGTGTCGCTTTGAATATTTAAGCCCATGTTAATTAAGTTGTAAGCTCTCTTTGTTTCTTCTTCATGATGTTTAGGTTGACTCTCTAACCCTACAACAACTTCGTTGGGATCCCTCTATTTTAGCGCCAAATTCTTTTTATTTTCACTTTTAACGGAGCAGCAAAAGAATCTTAAGAAAAAAAATTTAATAATAAACAATAGAAAAACTACTAATTAAATGCGAAAAGAATCCCTCGTTTTCAACCCATTCGCTTATAATACACTACCACCCAATCACAATCCTCCACGTAGGCACCAATCAGGACTGAACCACAGCAACTCACACGTGTCGTATCTACCTCCCTCCGGTGGTGCCAGCCGCACAGGATAAATCCCTCACGTGAGGGCCAAAAAAAAAACAAAAAAAAGGGTCGTGAATCGCCCCTGCAAAACCATTTCCAATCACGACCCAATCCAGCGGCGCAGAACGAAAGTTGAGCCACGCTTCTATGAATTAAGACCGTCAATCATGTCCCCCCATCATCCACCGTCCGATGGAACATAGGCGAAGATCCAACCGTTGAATATTCACAAACTAAAAATTGAATTTTCAAAAGCTTCGAAGAGAGAGGGAGTGAGTGTGTGTGTGTGTGTTTGTGTTCTTCTCTCAGCTCCTCCTCATCCTCCTCCTCCTTCTTCTTCTTTCATCTCTGCAAATCGAAGTTGCTGTTTCGTTTCTCTATCTAAAACCTATCTGTTTGTTTTCTCTCTCTCAAGAACTATATCTTCACGCGCGGTGTGTTTGGATCGAGGCTCCGTTGAAATTGTTCTGCGTGTTTCCGGGTGGGCGTTCCCGAGCTGAAGAATCGCTGGGTGGAGAGTTTGTGGTTTAGGGTTTTGGAAATGAGAATCATCGAATTCGAGCTGGTTTAGGGTTTTTTTTTGTTTGTTTTTTTTTTCTTTGAGGGAATAATCGGAATCGGTGGGTGAAGTTGTCGATTTTTGGCGTTTTCGATTTCTGGGTAGGAGGAAAGTGAGGAATTTGGGACTTGGGGTGTGATCAAAATTTGATTTTTATTTATTTTTTAAAAGGGTGTGAAAGTGTCATCATGGGGGAAGGTGAAGGAGGAAGTGATTGTGGTTCGAAGAATGTGACGTCATCGGATGCTGCTGCTGCTGCAGCGACGACGCCGTTGGATGCTCCAGGAGCGGCGAAGAAGCTCGCCCGGCAGCTTGATTTCACGGGCTTGCCGGAACAACAGCAACAGCCACAACCGCAATCGCAGCCGCAATTGCATTCGCAGTTGCAGGTGCAGCAGCAGCAGATGATTGCGGCTCAGGTTGTGGCGGCGCAACCGCAGATTGTGACTCAGCCACTGGTGGTTGTGAAGTCAGTGCCGCCACCGGTGCCGCCTCAGGCACCTCTGGTGAGGGGGGGTGAGTACTTGAAACTGTGACTGAAGCTCAATTGAGCTGATTAGCTGCTAATTTTTTTAATGTTTGAATCTTGATTGTGTGTTCGACTTTGTGTGAAAAAGTGGTCTTTTGAATTATGGGATTGGAAGTTGGTGTTAAAGTTCGTTGTTTTTTATTTTTTTGGTAAGTTGATATATGCGGCTTTTGAATTATCGGTTGGGGGGATCACGGTTTTGTGTTGAAGGTTTGATTTTTCTGTGCAGGATTAAAATGCATGTGCAATGTTTTGTCTTGCAGTTTGCTATTTGCAATTTACCCATGCACATATTTTTTCTCTCTATTTGTTTCATTTTTGCTTCCACTCTGGTTAACATTTTGTTTATTAGCTTATATTGGTCTTCTGTAATATATCCTTTGTGTGAGGAAAAAGGTGGCCGGAGGTCTATGTTGCTTTTAGGGGCTTACATTAGTTAGGAACTTTGTGCTGTAAGTTTTCTTGCAAAAGGCGTTTTCGAATTATGAAGCTTGTGTTTGTTTAGTAACGCCAACGGAAAAAAAAACGCTTCCTAATGTGATTTTAACAAAAGGGCGCATGACCTTTCTTTCATTCAATGCCTGCTGGCGTGGGAATCAATCGCAACCAAACATGCTGAAAGTTGTTTATAGTAATTTTGATGTTCTGGTTATGTTAGTATCTTTTGAAATTCATTTACTTTTGAAACTAAAATACTCATCAATTTAAATTGCTGTTTGTTTTCCTCTGTGGGTGGGAGCAAGCGTTATGGTCATGGAGATGGTATATGTTGTTTTCTTGAGGGTTTACCTAATATGCTTCCATCACTAATATTTTCCCTTTTTGTACACCAAACTGTGTCTGGCTCTTTTTTGACGCTAATATTTGCTCATATGATCTGAATGATTTCCACTCCTAGTCTTCACATTTTTAAAACAATGCCTAGGCATACATAATTTTTTAAGTCACCGATTGAAGTGAAGCAGGCATTTCGCAGTTGTTGGTAAATCATTTTGATGATCTGACTTCTGAATGGTAATGATGCACTATAACTATAACAGTGATTTTGAGAATCTGTTTCTATCTTGACAAGCATGAACTTATGGATCTTTATGTGAATAAATCAATGCAAAGATATTCACTTTGACTTTATGTGTATGACATGCAAATGTCTTCATGAAAAGCTCCAGGTGCATGTGTTGGTTTTCATTTAACTTATTTTTTCACTTCAGGAAACCAGATTCTCCAAAATCAAGATCAAGACCTAACTTTGAAATGAAAGAAGCTACTCCAAAGAAGCAAAAACAGTGCAATTGTAAACACTCCAAATGTTTAAAGCTGTAAGCCAATTATCTCTCTCTCGGCATGTATACACGCGTGGTCACGTGTTTTCACATTTACAGCTATGAAATTAAAAATTGTACTCATGTTGCCATCCTCAATTCTGTACAATATGTGATTTTGTTTCTATTCATAGTTTACTAATTGTCAGAAATTGATTTTCTTTTTTCTTTCAAATGAACGAAAAGGGAATTTCAATGAATGACTAATCATATTTTTATTTATGACTTTATGATTATGCTGAGAATTAATGCCGATTCTTTATTTCATTGTTAGTTAAGTTTCCTTGTATTAAGGGACTCATTGCCATTTTGTTTAATTTCTTTTTCCCCTTCCCTCTTCTCTAGCATGGTTTTTTGTTTCGATCCCTCTCTCTCTTTCTTGGCTTTCGGCTTTTTACCTAGATTGATAGATGATCATAAAAATTAAATGCATACCAGGAAATCTTTTCCTTATTCTGTTGCCATCATCAAAACCCCTTGCTATATTATGCATGGGCAGTTTTTCCTTTTAGGGTATGATTGGTTGGAGAGTAAAAATGAGTGTAAATTTTCCATGGATGAGTTTCATGTTTAGTTTTACACATAGAAATCATCCATGAAATTTTACACCTTATTTTATCCCCTAACCAAACATACCCTTGAGGTGAATTCATTGGTTCCCATGGCCAAAGTTTGGCTCAATTTTTATCCAAATTATGGTTGTGCAACAATATATTTTTCTTTGTGGAGTATCGAAAAGGTTATGATAGAAACACTTTACTGTCCCCCTCATATTTTTCTTTCAGTGGAGGTCATTGCACCATTGCACCTTATCAGCTGCGACACAATGCTGTATGATGCTAACTTTCAAAAATGTCTTGAGCAGATATTGTGAATGTTTTGCATCGGGAATATATTGCGATGGTTGCAACTGTGTAAATTGTTATAACAATGTTGAAAATGAAGCTGCTAGACGAGAAGCTGTTGAAGCTACTTTAGAGCGTAATCCAAATGCATTTAGGCCAAAAATTGCAAGCAGCCCTCATGGAACACGTGATAGCAGGGTATGTAGGTCTTACTTTTTGTGACAGGTAGCGTTGCATATCATGTTCTATTCTGTGGATGATGAAATCAGTTTAAGACTTTAAGATTTGGTGGTTATATTGATTAAGAAGTTTTAATTGTTTCTAGTTTTTGTTGGCGTATATAAGGGTTCATTGTTTATTCTGTGCTGACGATGCAAGACATTGTCATTTATATCTTTATTTTTCATTTATTGTGGGTTTTATGCAAAAAAAACAGTAATTGGAGATCACTTTTCTTCATGTGAATTTTTTTCCATAGTAAAATCTGGGCCATTCTGTTAGGTGCATCACTTCATAATCATGAAGCTAGGTGTTTTGCTTACAACAGAATAAAGAAATGTTCCAGAAACAAACAAGTTCACTTGATATTAAATATTTTTACCGTTTCTAGTAGTAGCATTTGTCCCGTTTCAGTAAAGGCTTTACCTTCGCTATGTTGACTTTATTTTTGCCAACAGATGAGTTTGATCAGTTATTCCTTTTGCCAGCGTCCTGAAATAATTGACTTGTTGATGAAACTAATGAATATATTTATTTTCCTTATTTATTTAGAAACTTATGTATAGAAAGTCAATATAAGATGCTAAAAGTTAATCAAAATTAACTCAGATTAAGTTATATTTTTTCAATGATGTGCTTATACAATAATGTGTCTTTGCTAGAAGTTGAACTTTTCATGGCATAAATATCTGAAATGACTATAGCTTATTATTAAATTACCTGGCAAGTGCCTTTTATATGCTCTAAATAATGATGAATAAAGGTTTATGGACTTGGTTATATCCCTTGTATGAGAAACTGTGTTGAACGGTTTTTTTATTGTATACTTGAAAAACCTCTTGTTTTTCTGTTGTTCACTATCTGAATTTGAAAATAAATGTAGGAGGAGGCTGGGGAAGTTTTAATCTTAGGAAAGCATAACAAGGGGTGCCACTGTAAAAAATCGGGTGCCTTAAGAAGTATTGTGAGTGCTTCCAAGCCAACATTCTTTGTTCTGAAAATTGCAAATGCATGGACTGCAAGAATTTTGAGGGGAGTGAAGAGAGACAGGCTTTGTTTCATGGAGATCAAAATAACATGACATATATCCAGCAGGCAGCAAATGCTGCCATAACTGGAGCTATTGGTTCCTCTGGTTATTCATCACCTCCGGTATCCAAGAAAAGAAAAGGTCCGGAACTCTTCATTGGGCAAACAGCCAAGGATGCACCCGTTAGCAAGTTGGGACAACAGGTAAAATTTGCTCATAGCATGACCCTTACCCATGAAGTAACTTATTTTAAATTAGATAATTGGTAAAATCAGGGAAATCAACAGTTGGTCCAGTGTGCGTAGCAGCCTTTAGTTGCATAATTATTTTCTCGTTAGGAGTTAATTATTATTTTGTTCAAACAATGCATTTAAACCTGAATTAAAGTCTTTACTAAATTGAACTTGGTACCCTATTGTTTGATCAATGTGTAGAATTTCTAATTTTAAATTCTAATGACAAGAGACAGAAAAAGTATAAGGCTGAAACTTTTGGTTCTACACCATGATGACTAGACAGCTGTTCCAACAGTTCACTCATAAACTAATTCATTCGTATAGCTGCCGTTTACAGTGAATGCTATCATGGGTCTGTTTTATTATATACGCTATCATGCATGAAATACATTTTAATGTTCTCCAGGTAAACCATGTCCGAGGTCCAGCGCCCTCCTCATCCTTGTCCCCTATCCGTGGTACTCGTGTGGGAACTGCAACGCTAGGTCCTTCAAAATTTATGTACAGGTAAAATTGGTTATATACTTGAAATGAAGATAAATTTATGACACTTAGTTACTGACTTGATTATTGTCAAAGGTCTCTTTTAGCAGACATCATACAGCCACAGCACCTGAAAGAGCTTTGCTCAGTTCTGGTGCTAGTATCTGGACAAGCTGCAAAGACACTTACAGGTATAATCACTTCATAAATCACTCATCACTAATTGTGCTGTTAGTATGCGAAGTTCCATTATGTATTATTTTATTCTCTGTTTCCCTCACTTACCCGGTTTTTCCCGTTTTCCCAAACAAGCCCAAAGTTTGAGTAGTTCCATTTAATGAATGCACACTACGAGTGGACCAACTGTGTGTCCTTCAATTTGGGTTGTGTTAAAATTATCTCTTAGAATTCAATCAGATATTAAAACTTCCTAAAATGCAGCTCTAGACTCTAGTGCATCAGAAATATCAAAATCAAAGAGTTCTACAATCACACGAAGATTTGGATTGCTTTTTTTGCCAGCCTCAATTACTTGCCAAATGGCAATAACAAGATACGGATCAAAGAAATCTTATATCTTGCTTTTATTCGCTGTGTTGCCCTTAATGTGATATGGTTGGCTGCCAGAGACATTATTTTTAATTACTGGAAAATGACTTGGTTGTTGTTGTTTAATGATTGTTTCAACCAATAATCCAATACCATAATATAATAAACTCATAACCTAATATCTTGCAGGCAGTTTCTCTCTTTTTATTTGGTGTCTATGTATTTGGTTAATCCTTTATTCCATTTAATAACTAAAATGCTCATAAACTATCCTTGTGCATTTTGCATATGCATTAGGATAACACTGTTGACTTAGGATGAAAATTCCAATGGTCAAAGATGCTGGGGGACCCAAAAACATTGGGGGTACCTTTGTCCATGGGTTGTAATGTATTGTCACACAAGTTTTGAGCTAAATCTTCAAGTTTTTTTTTTAATGTTGATACTTCTAGTTACATGCCAAGTGATATCAACCTTATAAATGTATGTTGATTAATTTTCTCTTACCAAATATCATTATTAATATGACCAGACCAGAAAAATTTAATGGAAAAGCATACAGAAGATCAGACAGAAACTTCCCTTGCTTCTTCAACTCAATCACAATTACCAAATCAAAAGGAAGGTGATGTTGAGAAGGCTATGGCTGATGACTGTTCGAGTGCAAACCAAACAGAGAAAATCAGCCCAGATAATTCAAGTTCAGATGGCGCTGACATCCGGAAAGGGAGGCCAATGTCTCCTGGGACTTTAGCCTTGATGTGTGATGAGCAAGATACGTTTATGACGGCCGCCTCTCCCATTGGGACAATGGCCCATGGCTGCAACACTTCTTCGCAATTTCCTTATGGACAAGGAATGACAGAAGTCTATGCTGAGCAAGAAAGGATTGTATTAACAAAGTTTAGAGATTTTCTTAATAGAGTTATCACTATGGGAGAAATAAACGGCAAGTTATTATTTTCCTCTACTTCAGTTATAATTTTACTTTTGGAAACATTCATAAGACCCTTTTCATATCATTATGACTTTGGAAAAAAGCCTCAAACTTTACTTATTGGCAATCAACCCTCTTAGCTTTCAAAAACATCTAAATAGCTGCTTCTATTTATAATCTATTAGTTGATTTGTGTTTGTCACTATTCTCAGGCATCATTTTTTGAACTGCTAATCTATTCATATTCCATTGATTCCTCAGAAAGAGTTTTGTTTAAACACCAAAACTATATATTTCACTTGAACACTTAAGCTATTAAGAATTTGTGGAAATGTGTTATTGTATGACTGTCTCATGCATTTTGCACTGCCTACTTCATTGTTAAAACCGGGCAACTTGTATTTCCAATTTCAGAAACAAAGTGTTCCTCATTAGCCAGAAGTGAATTAGAAAGCCAGAAGGATCCAACGATCAACAACGGCACCGGAAATGCCAGTACTGAGATCTTGCATCAGCAGGGAGCCACCGGCAATGGTGTTGCCAAATCTGTAGTTCTACCGGCCCCATCCGTGGCCACAGCTTCAGCCTCTAAGATCCCTGGTAATATTGTTTCAGAAAATGGGGAAACTAAACTGAAGATTGAAAAATAGAGATATGAGAGGAATCTAACTAGGGATGTGCAGAGATACCATTGTCATGCTAGACTTCTCTAGTTCTATGTAATGTAAAAGCATTGCTGTTATTTATTTTTCTGTCTTCTCCTTTGAGGGGCTGTCAAGCATACAGGCCTCACCAGTTAGTCCATTTAGGATCAATTTTCTTCTAATTTGGCCATTCATACATAATCTAAATTATTAATTTTTCAGCTTCAACATGGCTTGATTGCGAAGCTTGTAAATTGTTGAGTTGTAATTTCATAAATTATACCATTTAGATTTTGCTTTCATTTGATATTTACAGCTTGTAATTTAGAGTATATTCATTTTTGTTTCTTTTCTTCTGCCTTGTTGATTAATACATTGTCATTAATTGCAGTTCATTATTACAATTTTTGTGTATATTCCTTTATCTATTTTTAACAATCTAACTGGTGCACATACTCGATAATTACATTTTTACCTGAAATTGAAAGATATCAATACGTATTTGGATATATAATCCATGGTCTGTTTAATGTCTCAAGCGTTTAAGCTCTGCTGATTCAACATGCTGTAATGTGCTATTTTGTTGATTGCTAGGACGAGACAATAGAATATTTTACCGAAATTTCCACTTCAATATTCTTTTATATCACGTTTATACTAATACAGTTTTAAGTCACTTCAATTCATGAACAAATATTAGTCGCAAGTCGGTATAAAACACGCACAGGAATCTAAATACCACTCCATACGAAGAAAACACAACTTAGAAAAAATAATAGAGTGGAAAACCATCACTTGAATCCTTAAAAAAGTAATATATCATATTGCTAATAAAATAGTTAAAATAATTCTTGAAGAAACTTATATTAAATCATTTTTTTTAGAGATATTTTGCTTGACAAATTTTCTTAAATATCAATTGGCTTTTATTTCCACTATAGAAGATATTGTGTCGCATTTTATGCCTAGTTGGTACTATAGAAACATCATTTTAATTATCAAAAAATCATAATTTTAACCAAAAAACAAAAAAAAAAAAAAAACCTTGGAAGAATCACTTTGGTTAAGTAAAATGGAGAGTGCAGACCAGTTGACGATTTGATAAATCTGTCAAAGGGTAGTTGAACCCTGTAATAGAGATATTCAATTTTGAACCCATCATATATCATATCATACAATGGGAGGAAGAAATTATTTCTCCCAAAATAGCCAAAAATTGAGGGAAAATATCGTACACCCAACGGCACACTAGCTTCATGGATAGTATATGAAGCATGCAAATGGCAGCCACTAAATCAAGTAACATCAAAACACAATATCAAACTTGAAGGAATCAAGTTATATTTAAGAGAGTTTCAACAATGTGATCAAAATCCCAATCATTACACTGAACCAACCACACCCCTTTTGAATTTTCTATTGAGAATATAATTTTGGGAAACCAAGTTTTTTTTATTATTTGACTTAGAAGGAAGCAAATATTTTGAGCTACATTTACTTTCCTAGAACCATCCAACATGCTAGAGACTTGGCCCATCGTTTCTCATAGGCGAGCCTTTGGTGTAGATGAAGCAGGTGCACTCTGCAGGCAAATATAAAACACAATGTCAGGCATTTGTTGTTGTAGATAAATGTACTGTGTGTGTGTGTGTGTGTGTGTGTGTGTGTGTAGAGAAAAAGAATTTTCTATAATTAAAATGACCAAAAATGATCGTTTAGTATTTCTTTTCTGTTCAAAAACAATACAATAAATTAGCATTTTGGTCATAGAAAATCTATCACACTTGCAATTTTGTCCTTAATTTCAATTATTCAAGTTTGTTTCAAGTAGATTGGATAATTCAAAGACTGAGTCATCCCATAATTTAAATTGGGAAATAAATTGCAAGTGAAATACATTAACAAGGGCTAAATGCCTTTTAACTCATACCAAATATATAGCAAGACTAAGAAAATAACCCCTCTCATAGTTGAAACATGATTTTAGATTACTTACAAGTTGATGACCCAAAAAAGAAACTTCTAATGATTTCACACATTCATGCTAGGCTATCCAACAATAACTTCATAGTTTTACTACTTTAGAAATCCAGGATCCTATGGTGATAAGTATGTCATATTTCTATAGCAATGTATGTTAAGGTGGGCATAAAAGGTAACATTGAAAAATATCTAGTAGCCAAACATGCTTGCAACAAAAATGCATTCATCCGGTTCTATTCCACCAGACCACCACCTCTCCCCCAGCTTTGAAAAACTTGGGTTGTGATTGTTTTAGTAAGTTTCTATCCATGAACAAAGAGGAAATTGACAAAACTAAACCCCATGAAATTCGAATGGGAAATAAAGAGAGCAGGTCTTACCAATGGAATGCCTTTAATTGCTCTTTCTTCCAAAAAGCTTGATGGTTTGTAAAAGTTACCATATAATTCCGACCATTTTTAGGCTGGTATATACATGCTCAGCCCCAACCAGATCTGCCCAGAAAACAATGCCACCCCTGCCACAAAAAGTGATTGCAATGAGATATAAGTTAAAGAATGAGGCCCACTTATACAGCATGGGAAAACAGAGTTAAAAACTTAAAACAGTTTACAAATTATTACAATGAAATTATCAAATAACTTTGCAATGTCTTCATAATTCCATTTCGTAGTAATACATGCACTTTTTGGTGCTTTATCAACACAACATAAACAGAAAATTTTATTTGTCACCCACCACAGCCCCCTATTTTAGTTTTTCATTTTTGTGGCTGTTACTTAATGCATATGGTCCAAATTATTTTTAAAGACTGTGACCCTTCTTTGTTCCCACAATTCAAAAAGAAAAGATGAAAGGGAAAGCATACCGGTAATTTGGGAAGCTCATTCCAAGAACAGATGCAATGTCAAGGTCTGATGCTCGAATAACAACTCCTCCTTCTAAAACCCGGCATGCCTCATTCACTATTGGAAAGAGTATCATCTCCACTATCTCTTGGTCAGTAACAGATATAGGCTGCAATAGTAATAAACACTATTAGGTCCGCCTTCACTCACTGACGGGGGCAAATTGGCAAAGATATATATTCCATCTAGTGAGACAGGAAGCATAGGATTAAACCATCACTTGTAAGACAATAATTTCAATTTCAATGCAATGTTTATTATAGATGGCAGTTGTAATGACAGTGCAAAAGAAAAGCACCTTTCCACTGGGCATAATATTGCAAAGTCTTCTAGACTGTTCAATGATTGGTAGTACTGAAGGATCTGGTTTTGGCTTGCTACCCTTTTCATAAATGTAGTACCCTTTCCCATTGTTTTTGCCTGATAGCACGAAGGTAGCGAAGGACAGAAAGCGTCAGGTACACACACATGACATATGTCCTTGGTAAAATGAAAGCGTGATTTGATTTAAAGTTCAAGCATTACCATTTCGCCCACTTTTGATCATAAGATCAACCAATGGAGATTCAAATGTGCGACCACGGAATGCACCAGCAAATTCTTTCGCAACTGCTACAGCAACTCCATAGCCGGCCAAGTCCTGCAGCCTGCAAGTCAGAGAAAGATTGACTTTAAACTAAAACACAACAAAAGACTAATGCTTGTGCTTTTCACACCCATGAAACCATGATTATATTTTCCTTTGTCTTTTCTTTTTATCGAAGCCATTAAATTTTTTCTTTATGCACATTAACTTCAACCAAAGGTTCTATACCTTAAGGTTTAAGTGGAAAACTTTCATAGAATTGTTTAAATATGCATAGTCTTGAGTCTTTTTGTGTACATGTTTGTGCTGTGGCTGCGGTGGTGAAGGTTAATATTGATGAAAAAATACATAAAAATGTAACATTGTAACTGGCATGTATTATGGAAATAAAGAACCCAAGAGGAGTATTACTGGAAGGGACCAAAAGGAAGGCCAAAGTTGCCTATCAGTCTATCGATTCTGAAGGGATCCACGCCAAGTGGGTCAATAAATGGGCACCTTGTGAATATGGGAAGAAGGTTCTGTTTACTGCAAAGCCAGTGCAGTTACCCACCACAACAGGAGCCTTTTTTATGATTTTACCGACTGTCACCAGATCAAGAATAACTTGTGCAGAAGTTTTCTGGGTCCGTACAATCTCCAAAAGTGGCATAATGTGAGCAGGACTGTACATCAAGAAGAGAAATCAGAAAGCATCCATGAAACATGTATTCAAACAGATTATTTTTTTATTGATTTATTTATTTATTTTTCAAAATGTGTTCAGTACAGTAGACAAATGTCACTTTGATATCTAAGCCTTGTGATATTGACTACTAGAATTCAATAGAGCAAACATATGTTGCGATAATTAATGACATCAAATAAACTAAATAACCTAGTGGCCTTTGAACTATGATCAAGTGTGGGATCTCATCAGTACTTCAATCACTGCTTTTTTTAAAAATCAAAGTTCTCATTAAAAAGCAAGAGAAATGAGTTAAAAAACCTGAAAAAAGCGCCCACAATGCAATCTTGAGAGGTGGTCTTAGCACCAATGACGTTAAGATCAATAGTTGAAGTATTTGATGCCAAAATGCAGTGGGGAGGACAGATCTTCTCAAGATCACTAAATATAGTTTGTTTAAGACTAACATTTTCAATTACAGCCTGCAAAGAAGAAAAAATTAATGCTAATTAATTTCCAACAGTATTAGCAAACAAATGTAATACTATACTCTAATTATAAAATATTCAGTACCAAAGACATTGAATTCAGAGTAACTGCATATAACAAAAACACTTCACAAACTTCTTTAAAAGGATCCAAGAAAAACAAAAAGGCTTTAGACAACCAACCTCAATGACCATGTCCACATCTTTAAATTCTGAGTAATCCAGAACACCTTTAAGCAGTGATAGGGTTCCATCAGCCTTGTGTTTTGTCAACTTTCCTTTCACTACTAAGCCACGAACATTAGCTGTCATACAAAATAAAACAAGAACATGATAAAATATTGCTGTGAAATAAACTTAATGCATCAAGTATGAGACTAGTTTACATAAAAGTCTTCTTCCATTTAATTCTAACAAAAAGTTTTGAAGGGAACAATTTACACTTGCTAAGAAGGGCCTTCATCCCTCAAAAGACTAGACAGCCAAAGTTACAATAACAAGTTCTACATATATGATGAAGAATAGTACTTTTAAATCAGAGATTTAATATGCATTTGAAAAGCAATTAGGTATATGTACTGCTGATGATGTGCATAACCTTTTGATAGCAGGTTAAAAGAAAGTTCTCAGCAATCATTCAGCTGAGCTTTGTATATAAATCCCATAAAATTGAAGACACTAATAACTAACGTCGACCACTTAGAAATCCATCTTCTGTTTCCCTTTATTTCTACTTCACCCACATGACAGGAATAATCACCTTCTATCATTTTTATTCCCCTTTGAAGATATTCAGAATTGACTTCCTTGAGTATAACACGAATGTTGCTTAGTATAAGAGCTGTAGCAATGCCAGAACCCATTAGACCTCCCCCAATAACAGCAACTTTTTTCACATTTCTTGGCTTGAGCCCAATATCAGTTACACCAGGCACCTGCCACAAGACATTAGCTAGTGAACACATTCAAAAATCCGTATCAAACTCTAGATTTATTGTTTTCTCCAGTTCAGTAATGACAAGATGAGAAATCCACATTAAAATTAAACTGCATGAAATGTTAGTTTACCAGTAAGTTACATGAAATTTGTTGTCAAATACAATGAGGAGCACTCAAACATTGTCTGAAAACAAAATATTGCTGCTTCTAACTTTTGAGGGAAAAAAACTACTTCACAGCATATAATTATGGAACAGAACCAGTAAACCATTTTAACTATCCCAAACACATTAGAAAAAAGAAAATAAATTAGTATGCAAGTGCAGGACCATAGATAGGTAGACAAACTCTATCTCTATGACAAATCACCAGCCAATATATACATAATTTTTATCTCAAAACACCATTATTGTCAACTAGAAAGGGATGGCTAAAGTTCCAATATGGTATTGATCTAGCAAAGGGATAAGGATCATCTAGCCTTGTACCTTTGATATTGCACGCTGAGCAAAGAAGACATTAATTAAACCTTTTGCAGTGTCAGATAAGACTAATTTCTTGAATACTTCTGCCTCCTGCAATGAATTTTTATTTATTAGCTTATAAGTGAATTGAATCAACTAATGACAATTTACACCCGAAAGATAGCAAGATACTTGTAAATGCTAACCATGATGGACCTAACAAAAAAGATGCATTTATCTCAAACTCAAAAGCAATATGACATGAAACTTGGTAAATAAGAAAATATAAATACCCTTAGAACTCCACTGTAGCCTCCATGAACAATTCCATGCTCAATCACGTCTATGCAAGCTTGTTGCTGAGGCAAATGTGGAGCAGTCTTCTTGACATGTTGTCTGGCAGCCTTCAATACCTCACGTGCTTCAGACAGGGAACCGATTTTGTCTGTCTTATGAAGCGAACGAATTCGAGGTTTGCGCATCTCTCCAATCTCAAGTGCCCACAGCCGAGATACCTTTAGTAACTCCTCAGGAGACACAATAGCATCGACAAGTCCAAGTTTCTTCCCTTCTTCTGATGTGATTGGTTTTGATGTCTGTAAGAAATGCAATATTTAGTTCAACTTACATTCTTGTTGCACCATAATTTTTGTTTAAAAAATGAATTAAATAAATGCATGACAACTTCAGACAAAAAATATTATTTTTACAAGAATGAAGTGAGCTCTCCAATTTTCTTTTGCACATTCTATCCCTTTTCTTTTTACAATGCACAACTCATTAGTCATTACTAAACAAACTGAGTTCATCCAGTTGAGTGCAAATGCTATGGAAGCACAAACAATAAAAAATGAATGGTCAACATCTTACCAGCATCATTTCTACAGCTTTAGAAAGCCCAATAAGCCTGGGAAGACGCTGTGTGCCTTAAAAAACAACAAGTTTCGTCAACATTCCAGTTAGTGCAAGCAATTAAATAGTCAAACCTTCCATACTCCTAATCTAGACCACTGAATACATGTATATGCAAATTGCCTGATTACCTCCAAATCCGGGAATGATTCCAAGTGTCAGCTCTGGCAGTCCCAGTTGAGTTCCAGGAGCAGCAACACGTGCATGGCACCCCTACACAATAAAAAATTGACAAGGCATTACATTCCATGCAATAATGAAGACACTCGGACAACAATTCTTATTTAAATCTACAGTATGCATTCTCAATGACAAACACTAACAATGGCTAGTTCTAAGCCACCACCAAGAGCAAGCCCTTGCACTGCCGCAACAACAGGCTTCTTCGAATCTGTAATTACAATAGTACTAATTAATAATATCGCAAAGGCAACACTGACATAAACATCAAGGCAAGTTCTCCTCTCAGGCACAGCTTAAGAAAAAAGTTACAACCTTCAATCAAGTTGACAACTAGATCCACAGAGACATCGGGAACAAGTGTGACATCCCCTATAAAGAAAAAAAACAGCAAAAATAGTGATTCAAAGGTCATCAAATATAATCATAATTCAACCAAAAAATTTGCATCTAATTCAATCATTCAATCATAATACACATATACGTAATCAAAACTCACCAGTTTGGTGAACTTTCTGCATAACACTTATGTCAAACCCACCAGAAAATCTCCCACCTTTGCCTGATCATAAAATAGTAAACAAATGCAAATTTTCTTACTTCTACAATCAAAGTCAACGCCACTATCACACACACACACACACACACACACACAAAATGTTTTACCAGTTAAAACTATAGCTTTCACATCATTCCTCCTAGCTGCCTCTTCGAATCTATCTTTCAACCCCATGATAACTAATTCAACCAGAAAACAATAAAAAATAAAATAAACAAAGCATCACATAAATTGAAAACATAATAAAATCAATATAATTAACGAAGATTGAAGAAAGATGTGAATTTAGCTCTTACTTGGAATGGCCAAGGCATTAACAGGGGGGTTGCACATGGTGATGAGAGCAACCCCATCATTTCCAACCTCAAATTCAACCTTCACAGAACCCATTTCTGATTACCGAGAGAAAAAACCAATCCAAAGTTCCTTCCTTTCTGAATCAAGTTTAGATCTTCTGGCACTGAACAGACACGGAGAGAGTGGTCGGTTTATAAGGGGATAAGTCCAAAAGGCTTTGCTTGTTTCTTGGCCGTCATAGCACAATATTTGTAATGGTGTTATGTGGACCCTTCACATAACAGTGCTTTATTATGTATTAAAGTTAGGGAAGTATCGTGCGAGAAAAGTGGTGTATTGTGACTTAATCTTGAACGGCGACCCTCAATAAAATATAAAATCATATAATTTTTTTAAATGATATGTTATTATTAATTATTATTAATTAATTTTTAATTTTGATCTATAATCTATAATTATATAGTCTAAATTTATTCATATCACTCTCATAATAAATCATCATATTCATGTGATACGCTCCTTAATATTAATACACATATAATGGTGCTTCGTTAAACAACAATTGTACACCAAAAAAACAACAATTATGGCATTCACTCGAAACTACGAACGAAATTTCTCTAGTGAGATTTCTTTTTGTGGTAGTTGTGAGAATTATTGCTTGAATGAAAAACACTTTTTGTCAAAATTTGTTTGAATGAAAACACTTTTCATTTTTTAAATAAATAATTTTGTTGTTGTCATGTATTTTTTAATATAGATTTCGTTAAAATAAAATTCTTCTGTGTTAAATTACAGTATTCAAAATCCTAAAAGAATTAGGATGAAAAGATTAATTCTTAAATTTTTATTATTATAAAATATTTTTTATTGTCTAAAAATCATATATATCATATATATGATTCTTATTTTGAACCAACCAATTGGAAGGGGTTTAAATCTTTAACCATGAAATATGGAGTTCTATTTTAAAATTCATAAATGCTATGAACAAGTAATTCGAATATAATATATCTAGAATCTAAAAAGAGTTTGGAAACACGAATTGCTACATATGATCCTCCTTGCTCCATGCTCCAAATAGGGGGTATATACCTGTAATGTAAGGACTCTGACAATCAAGTTAAGAGTGCTTAAGAGATTTATAGTAATAAAGGAATTATGCTTACCTTTTGATCTATGTGATATTATGCCGAAGAGGCTATTTATAGAGATACAGAGGGTATTATGGGAACAGTTGGGCTCCATCGAGCTTGGAAGTTAGTGTCTAACCCATTAATATTAAGCCTAGGCTTAATTCGTAACAATATACATGGAAAAAATTCATTGAGAAGACCCCACTTATTTTGAATCAACATAAAAGAAAAATTTTTCATGGTGAGGGAATATGATAATTATTAATAATAATTTTACTTTTTTTTCACACTTATACTTTGAATATATCTAAAATAAAAGCATTTTATTGTGAAAATTATTAAAATTTCAAACATGAAATTAAATTAAATAATAGTATATGTTAACAACTTTCTATGAGTTTTTTACACATTTAAATTTTAAAAAATAGAATATTATATATCTATCAAATCTAAAAGTATTAGATATGTCATGTTTTATAGAAATCGACTGATTTCTATGATAAATTCAAAATTTGAAATTGGCAAACACACAAATCGACTTAAATCGATTTTTGTAGTTAGAACATGTTCGTTTAAAATCGACTTAAGTCGTTTTGTCATTCATGTGTCAGGTGTGTTGAAAAATCGATTCAAATCAAATTTGGAGGGATGTGTCAACAATAATTAGAATTGATTTCTGTTGCCATTTTTTCTATATAGTCATGTGATGCATAATAACGAAATTGCTTTCTTAGCTTGACAAAAACATAAATCCCATAAAGCAGCCCAGCCACTGTTTGGATTTGCATCAAAATTGGTGTAACCTTTCAAGCTTTGTATCAAAATCAATGACTTGACGATTGAATGGACTTAGTCATTTTATTTATTTTTTTTTATTTTCTTGTTTTTTTGCTAAATGATGCATTTTTTAAAAATCTTAAGAAAAATTTAATTCTAACTTAAAAAATAGTAATTTTATTTGTATTGTCATGACTTGTGAGTTTATGATAAAACTTTGTGAGTTTGTTTGTGTAATTATGTTTTAAACTTGTCAATTGTGATTTGTGATTGTGAAATATGAACAATATTTAAGAATTTATGTTATTTGTTTATATTTTTATTTTTGGATCCCTTAAAGAGTGTTAAATTATTAATTAATTGTCATTTTATTGCATTTTATTTAAATTTTTATATATTTTTATATTTTTTTTGTATAAATCCAGTTTAACCAGGAACCATCAGTTTAATCAATGATAATTATTTAACCAAGTCGATCACTGATCCAAATATGAAAACTATGATGTGATGTATACATGCAGTTGTACATGATGCTATTATATCTTAAAAGTATTTTATTGGAACAATACAGTATATCCACACTTTATTATTTTAAGCGGTTTGATAATTGTTGCTATTTTCAAATAAAATGTCATATTTAAATCTTAATAAATAAAAATTAATGTTAAAATAATTTTATATTAAAAAAGAGCCGAGTCGAAATAAAATAATTAAAATCAAGTAAACTAAAGATATTGGTCATTTAGATTATAATAAGAAATCCCACAAAAAAAAAAGATTAAAATAATAAAAAATCATTTTTTCGCATATGGTAGCATTTCATTTGTGCAAGCAGTGAAAGTGGGCATTATTATTATTATTATTATTATTAGGATTAAATGTATTTTACCCCATAAATTTTATGTCATATGTAAGTTACACCCTAAATTTTCAAAATGTACATTACATCTAAAATTTTTAAATTAAAAAAAATCATACTTTTCAAATAGTACAAAATTTTAAGTCATAACAGTGTGTCGGGTTACACATAATAAAAAAATTAGGAGGTTAATTGCACATAATATTCACAGATAAGGCGTAAGTTGCATAAATTAGAAACATCAAAGGGTTAAGTGTACATAAATCTTACCTTCATTAGTTACCAAAATTATACTAAGGGGTTTTGCACATTTTGAAAGTTTAGTGTCATGATGTACATTTTGAAAAATTATGGTGTAAATTGCACGTGACCTAAAGTTAAAGGGAATAAAATGCATTTATGCCTTATTATTATTATTATTATTATAAGAAATGTTAATTGTTTTCATAAATTGTGGACACGTCGACTCACACCCTATCTATCATTGAATGAGGTATGAACTCTACTTAAATGGGATTAACTTTAAGCTAATGGTGGAGATGTGAGTCGAAATGTCTTACACCTCGCGAATACAAAAAATACTATTATTATTATGGTTTATCTAACCAGTGGAAAGTTTTTATTTTGGGAAAGATAACTTTTGTGTTTTGAAAGCTGAGATCCACTTAAAAGTCTTGAAACTTACTTTTTTTATATCCTTAATCATTATTTTTAGGACACTAGTTAGCAAAACCCTTATTATTATTACGCTCCTAGTTTATGCATGCCACCATTATCCATAACAAATTAAAATACTACACACTACACGCATCACAACCCCTCATGGAATTCAACGTTACGATCAAACTTGTCCTCATACTTGCCCACTAGAAATCGATTTGAATGGATTATGAACTATTCCTAGCACATTCCTCCAAAATCAATTTGAATTGATTTTAATATCCCAAAATTGATTTGAATTGATTTTTTAGCACATTTGACACAAGTGACAAATCGACTTAAGTCTATTTCAAACATAACAGTGTTCTTATGTTATAGAAATTGATTTAAGTCGATTTAGTGTTTGTCAATTTCAAAATTTGAACTTATCACAAAAATCGATTTAAGTCTATTTCTATATAATACATCATAATAGATATATATATATATATATATATATATATATATATATATATATTTTAACTGTGTTAAAAACTGACTTTCTATACAGTTGAGAATTTCTTTTTGTGGTGTGTGTTTCCATTGTAGTAAGGATCTCTAGTTCCTAGAAATCAACTTGAATTTGTTTTTGGTGACTTAAGTGTGAAAGTGAACGTTGACGAAATTGATTCAACAACCTCCACGACAGCATGTTGCTCGTGAGACAAAAAGAAGTGCAATAGTAATCACCAAAAAAGGAAGTGCATTATAGTACAGGAGGCCCAATCACATGGATGCATCACCACAGCAGGGTGGTGAAAACCGAAATTTGATTGGCTGGAGCTCATAGGTGATTGATGCAGACAAAAAGATGGTCGGTGTGGATTTTTTTTGAAAAAAATTTAAGATAAATTACAACGACCTCTAAGAATTGATAAAATTTAAACTATTTTTCCTCTATTTATAAAATTTTCTTAAAAGTCTCTGAATTTATGAAATTTTTACAATGATCTCTCCTAAATTTGTAAAATTATTACATTGGCTTTTTCTCTATCCCACAAAGAACAAAGTATCTAGAGGTGGTTTAGACAAATAGATAAGAGTCAAGATGAATTCCACCAAACCTCATTAAAGTCAATATAATTTAACCAAAAATTAGAGAAGGGAAATTTTAGACTGTTATGCCTCTTAATTGAATAAATGCCTGATAAAAATATTTATAAATATTTTTTATATAATTTTGATGCACCAAACAGCATTGGCACATTAAAATTCTTAATTTAAACTATAAATTCTAAACTCTAAATTTTTATATTAATATTTAATTATTTTATCACATAAATAAATATAATTAATTTTTATATCTAATATTTAAAAATTATGCAAATAAAATGATGTAATCAAATGATATTATAATTTTATTTATATTGTTGATACCTTCAAATTAGATTCATACTTTTATAAATTTGGTATATTAATAGAAGAATACAAAAAATCGAGTTTGGTTATGCATGAGTAGAAAACTAATAAATAGAAAGATCCTGTGGGTGGTGCGGGTTCGGTTATGTCATTTCATGCATTGTAGCCATAGATGCTATGATTGCAAATGGGACAATTCCTTAACTGCCATTGCTTATCCTATGGCAAAGAGTAGTCAATCATGCCAATATGGGCAAAAGCATCCAAAACAAATCCCACGAGAAAACCAAAACAAATAAATCAAGAGGAGGAAGGAAATGTGTTTCACAAACGTGTTTAATTGTTAAATAAAAATTATCCTTCTATTTAACAACAATGATATTTTGAAGTGAAGTTATTAGAATTTAGAAAATAATTTGATACTGGGCTTGTTGGACCCCTATTGTTTTCACCAAAAAATAATTTAATAATTTATATTTGTTAAAGAATATAAAAAATAATTTATCGTTTAACTTATTCCATACTTTTAAATAGTAACATTAATTAAATTACAATAACCTTTTTCAAAAAATATGATAAGGAGATGAAAAGAGGAAAAACGTTGTACAAAGAAATATTTTAAAGTCTATAAGTTGCATAATTAATGGAAATAAAGATAAAGTTAATAAAAATTAAGGGGTTTCTTATTCTTATTTTTTTAATAGTACACTGATACTTTGTAAGTGTTAATGGCTAAGATTAAGCTACATATCCTAATTTTTTCAAAAAGAACTTATCGAAAATACATTTCAAATAATAGCTATCTATTAGTAAAAGGCATTGACACTTTTAAAATTACTATGAGTATCAAAAGAACCTCCACAAATTAATTAAGTTTTTGTTTGAATTTTTAAGCAATATATAATATGAACTAATTTTAAAATGACTATTATTACAAAAATAAGTGAAGTACTCCAAGATTACATAAGGTCGGTAAAGATGATCTTTTTTAAAAGGATTGTTTTAAACAAGAAAAATTTATTTTATGTTTAAGTGTAAAATTAATTTATCTATATTTAGATGTAATATTAAAATATTTTATTTTTTAAAACATTTCCTATGCTATAAAAAATCTTTCTATAGAAAATGAAAATTATAACTTTTAAAAAAATACACTTCTTCTACTTTTTCGAATGATTTTACTTTTATTAAATAATTTATCCAAAAATATTAAAAAAAAAGGTTAAAAATATTTTTTGCCAAAATAATAACGCAGCGACAAACTCATACCAAATATATGTAATCAAAACTATTGAAAATTCAAACACATTCTTCCCCTATTGCGTCTCCATGTTAAACTCCGGGCAAGGTCCTAGACTTTTCTGTTGTAGTCCCTTTCGATTGAGTATACGGATAAGGTTAACTCTCAATCCAACAAAAATACTTACATGTGTACATTTCGTCCTTTTTGCCTACCGTCCTCTTTCTCTCCCAAATCATAAATGTTTGGTTGTGATTAAAATTAACAAAATTAATTAACAGGAGTTGGAAGCATTTGGTTCGGTTTAGTTTGGGTTTTTATTTTTTATCTTCAGTTTTTTTATTTTTTAGAATTTATGAAGAAAAAATTAAAAATTTTAAAAATTACAAATTTCAAATTTTTGAATTTTCAATTTTTTCCTTATAAATTCTAAAAAATTAAAAAATAAAAAATAAAAATTCAAACCAGCATTTACATTTCATCCCTGTATTTGTGCAACGGAAATGTACTATATGGTACTGTATGCGCCACAAGCCATGTGGGCATCACTTAAACAATATCCTTTTGCGATAATGACAACAAAACTCTCTTGTTTTTTTATCCAATAAGATGGAATCGGCATAATTTTATTAACTTTATTGTGTTTCGTCAGAAATGAAGTCTTCAAAGCGGCCATTCATGTCTAATTCATTTGCCAGTGGATTTGAGATATATTTTGTCTCTATTTTTAAAAGAATAATATCCTTCACATACAAAATAGTGTATAAATAATTAGACAATTTTTTTAGAATAATCAAACATGTGTAGAAAACTACATTTTTTTTTCTGGATTAGTTATGAATAAGTCGTACCCGACTATATTGAGACAAAGATGAACTGTAAATATGTAGAGGAGGCAGGATAACTCTATTGAGCGAAAGATGAATTGCCAATACTTAATTTTGAATCAATTTGATTTTGTAAAATTGATTTTGCTTAAAAATGAGCTTATTATAACAGGATTTATATTTAGAAATTTTTACTGTTTTAGAAGTAAGTTTGACAGTTAAATGATATTGATTAAAATTATCTATTATTATAAGTGAATGTGAAAATTTTCAACCCAAAAGCAATAATTTATTGCTTTCACCCAAACCTTGGTTTGCCATCAAAATCATGGTGATTGGTGAACCATTTCAAACTGAAATTTGCCAAACATCTTTGGAGCTAGGTGAGCTAGGTTTAGGTGGTGAAAATTTTCAACACAAAAGCAATAATTTATTTATACCAAAATACTGTTTACATCACTAAGCAGCTACTTCAACCTAAATCCAAAACACTAGTTGGTGTATAAGTCGTACATGAAAGAAGGTTGAAGTGATCTTGAGACAGAAAATCAAAGTCTTCGGAACATCTTAATGCGTTATATGCCTTCAATTCCTTGAGTGGAATGAAGGTAAAAGAAATGAAATGCATGAATTGATCCATACCAATGTACCATTTATATCTATAAAGAATCTAGCATTGTGATACAACAACAACATGCAACTAAATCTTATTCCACTAGGTCGAAGTGGTTATATTAATCAAATGACGCTATAGTATTCTATCAAGTACTATATATTTTAGTTTAATCATAAATAAATAAATGATTTTTTTAAATAAGTTTTCACTTTTAGTAAAACTAAGTAACATTAAACTTAGTTTACCAAGGGGTTTATAAATCTAAACGGGCCAAATCTAAAGGGAGAACCTTTTTGAGAGTTGAACTAATGACAATGATTCGATTAATGAACATGTTAAATTGGGCTCTACTTTTAAATAACCTATACATATTTTGATATTATAATATTAAATTTATTGAATTTTACAAATAAGAAATAAAAATCAAGATACTTAACAATATATGCTTCAAAACAAATCACATGACTAAAAAAGCAAAACTCTAAGATAATTGTTTGACTTTAGTAAGTTGATGACTGACTGAAGCATGGTCGAATTCAAAGGCTTCAACCCAACCCTATAAGATTTGGGTTGGCCGGGTCATATACACCTCTGGCTATGAAAACAGGCTAATTTTTTTTTATTTTGTCAAGAAAAACAGGTTAGACTATCTCTAGCCACTTCCTGTTGGCCATCTTCTTTTTTTGGGCCGATCCATTCGGGGACTGTTGGGCCTAGCCCACAAATGGGTAGGCCCAGTAGACAAAACACAGTATGATTCACTGATCTTCATGGTTCAGCTTCGGGTCCCGGAAGAGCAATGCACACATAGTTGTAGCTGAACAGCAGCAACAACAACAGAACTAGCGATGGCAACCTCAAAGGTGATTTTGTCTAGGTTGTCATGTCGATTGAAGCTTCTCTCTCACACTAAGCTTCCCAAGCAGCCACCACCATCATCATCATCTTCACTCTCTCCTTCCTCTGCACCCCGCATCATCATTTCTCGCACTTCGCGGTGAGTGTGTGCTGTTCTGTTTCTCGCATCTCGTTTTTTGACCCCTACCTTCCCCACATGAAAAAGATTGCGTTTTTCTCGATTTTCTCTCAACCCCAGGGATAAAAACGTGTACTTTTTTTCTTGTGGCCGGGTAAATGTAATGCTTTGTTTGTGTTTTTTCTTAGGGTGCCGGTGGAATTGGGTGGAGTGGGATCGATGATGCCGTTCCATAGCGCAGTAGCTTCAGCTAGATTAGTATCAAGCTTGTGCATTGAATCTCAAGGCTGGTGTTTAGTTCCTCAAGGTGAGTTAATTTACTTATGAGTGGGTTACTGGAGTGGCATATCACAGATTGAACTTGAGGACTAGAAAAAGGCCAAATAACACTCACCTGAGTTCCCTCTATTTGTAAAATTTGCTCATAAAGTCTCTGAGTTTGTGAAATAACTATATCGACCCTCTAAGTTTATAAAATTATTATATTGTCATCCTCTATCACATGTAAAACGTGCATAGAGGAGAGTCAGCTGAATTTCACCAAACCTCAGCAAGGTGTGTAATTTGCCCTTAGAAATTCAGAATGTTCTTGAAGTTCCTTTAGCTGCATATAGATACTTCACATTATATTAGCTTTTGTTTTGCACCAAGAGAAGCACACTGATCATATATTGAATTGTGGATGGTGTGCATTTTTCATCTGCTAATGTGGAAAAAAATAAAAAGGAAATTTGCTATCTTGAATTGAGTTCCTTTCTTGTTTTCTACAGAAAACAGTTTTCAGTTTTCATTTTCAATTTTTTATTTTTAAGATTTTATGAAGGAAATATTGAAAAGTAAAAAGGAAAATTGAAAACTGAATTTTATAGTTTTTACTGTTTCTATTACAAAACCTTGAAAACCAAGAAATGAAAATTGAAAATTGTTTTCTGAAACCAAACACACCCTAACTTAAAGGTACAATTTTTCCCAACATTATGAACTTTATTGACATGACTTGGATTGCTAATAATTGTGCTTGGTACGAGTGTTTCCTCAAAAATGGGAAGTTAGAAAAATGAGCTGAAAATTGGGCAGAAAATTTGGCCTGTTGACTGATAGGCTTCTTGCTGAAAAATTGGCCCAGAGCATGGCTTTCCTCCATCTAATTTGGAGTACCAATTCTGATAGTTGAATAAAATTAACTTACTATACTGTTTATGTTTGTCAATTCTACAGGTATTTCCATGCCTTTATGACACTAGCTATCTACAGGACGTTGGTGGACATGTTGCAGTTGATAACAGACTAGGGCTTATGTTGATGTTTTCCTTTTGTTGCAATCTTGAGACTTCATCTGATATCTTTGAGGAACTTGTGATCTTGGGCTAGTGCAATTTATCTTCATACTAAAAAGAATTTTTTGGTCATTAGAAGCTCTGAATGT
The DNA here is from genome assembly GCA_030441495.1 of Dalbergia oliveri. Lineage (NCBI taxonomy): Eukaryota > Viridiplantae > Streptophyta > Magnoliopsida > Fabales > Fabaceae > Dalbergia > Dalbergia oliveri. Next base: position 32,403,956 of record JAMLFY010000010.1, read on the forward strand.
GTTTTTTTCGCTAATCAATAGTGCATTACAATGCACTGTGCCGGAGGATCTAATAAAAAACATTTTCCTTGATGCTACAGTTTTATGGTTTTCATTTAATCACTGTCAAACCAGATATGATATTTATGTTCCTCTGAGGAAGACACTGTTATTGTTTGGCTGAAACTGGTGGATTGGGACAAATAGATGGTTGTTTTAGGATTTAATAATTAAGTTTCATGCTATTTGCTTCTATCTTTTTCATTTGCATCACTAGGTCTACATATTACAGCCTTGGAATACTTTCAGTTTATTTTTTGTAAATGTTTATTATTAGTTTGTTGAATTCTGGCTTAGATTCTTTCAAATATAAAATTATTGCTTGCTGAAGCTTTCTGTTACCGTTGGTGCATTCTATGTTTCCATTGAAACTACAAATTCAACCACATAATAATCACTTATGTGTGCATAGCTTATATTACTCAGCAGTGAGAGTTCCGTGCAAAGTTGCAATTTTTGTGCTCAGTTCTTGTATGATTGAGCATTGTTTTGGTAAAAAATTTGTGTTAAGCAACATGAGAAATATTGCATGTTGTGCCTACAATTCAGTTGGATTTGATATACGATATCAGGAAACTTATAATTAGCTTGGATATGCAAGTGAAGTGTTTCACTTCTGGTCATATGGACTGTCCTTGGAGTAACTTCAATTTCATTCTTTGGGTCATGTGGCCATATAAACATTTGCATTTCTAGTTTAAAAATCTTCTATTGAATATAATATTAACTAAAGGGCCATTTTGACCCCTCCGGATTTAAAAGTTGCAAATTAATCCATCACAATTAAAAAAAAAGGGAATAAATTTGTCCTTATTGTACAAATCTATAAGGAGGAGCTAATTTGTCCCTTTTTTGAATTGTGACACTAATTTAGGACTTTCAAATATTTGTGGATTAATTTATCCCCTGATATATTTTTGAGGGATTACAGCTTGTTCGGTTAACAAAATTTTTTCTCATTGCATTAAATATAATTAAGTTGGACAAAAGTAATACTGTTTAGTTAGCAATTCTACTGTCACTGAAAGTTTTGTGCATGGAAAAGAATCAATTCCTTTTAAAGTATCTCATATTAGCTTTTGGTTGTTGAACTTTAAAGAAAAAAGTTACTATGACTATTTTACCCATATTTATGTCCTCATTTTACAAGGCTTATATCTTGATTCTCTACTAAAAAATTACTTTTTTGTTTTTAAAAAACGTCCATTTTAGTAATTATATATTCAAAACTATCATTTTTAAATGAAAATAAAATTTTCAAACTCACTTTCTTAATTTTATTTTTAAATATAAATCAATTCTTTCAAAATTAATTTATTCAACATCAATTATTTTTAAAATAATTCTATCAAAACCTAAATCAAAGGGGCTCTAAAATGTGTATTTTGTGTATAATTTTTGTGTTCATGTATAATGGTTGATGGACACAAACATGAGCAAATATGTACAGCATGAAGCCTATTTTTGCATTTCTGTACTCAAGGATAATCACTTCACTGCATCTCATAAAAAACTATAAATGCGATTTTGAGAAGTTTCTCCTAATGGAAAGTTTTCTCTTTACATGTCAATTTGATTAATTAACTTGATATTGTGCTGATGTTTCCCCAACCTCCTTTTCAATTTTACTTTGAGGCTCTTTAAGTTGGGAATTTACAAGAAGGGCTCCTACAACTGCATCTAAAAAGAAGGCTCAACATGTGGATCTTGGCAACCACGAAGGAATAAGGGAAACACCTCATGAGTGTTAGAAAAACCTAGATGTTTTCTCAACACAAGTGTTCTCATATGGTAACCAGATACTATCTGATAGTGCCAATAAAGAAGATTGGTTATATCATTATTTATTTGTTTGGCAAATATATGCATGTTTAGTTTTCATTTTTAGTTTCTAGTTTTTCGGATTTTATAAAGTAAATACTAAAAATTCTAAAACTATAAGTTTCAATATTCAGTTTTAATATTTTCTTCACAAAATCCTTAAAATTGAAAAACTTAAAATAAAAACTAAAAACTGAAACCAAATAGGCCCATAAAGTTCACTTTGACATGTTAAATACTTATGTTGAACTATACAAGGGAAATTAACTGATGTCCAATGTGAAGCCCGAAAGTTATATATATTTCATAATGTTAATGTGCGGTTCTCATCTTTTTGGTGAACAATATAGTATCTACCATTAAAAGCAACTAATTTCTTCAGGCATAGAGTTCATAGACGTAGATTTTGTATTTGGTCATGAGACTTTCTATACCTACCATCAAGAATCGAATCCTTGATTAGATGATTAAGGAGTCTAATTAACTATCAACTTGTTAGAATTTAATCTAAGGTTGTAATATGAAATTAAGTTAATAATTTATGAGTTTTTAATTGCTGGTACATTGGACATGATGGATGGATGGTTTGGCATTTCAGTTCTAGCAATTACAAGTAGTTTTCATCAATAGAAATGTTACTAAATCTTTTTACCAGTATTAAATGACTTAACGACTTTTAGAATTTGAGAAAAGAGAGAAGAAGTTCATTAGTGTAAGAGACCTAAATAAATTAATCTTTACTCCTAATCAAATAGTAAGTGAACAAGGAGATTTGTAAGGTGGAAAAGTGATAGGTTAGTTATTCTTAAATCATTTGGTGAGAGCTACATAAATAGAAGTTATTAATTGAAAAGTAATTAATTTATTATTTTTTTACCATTTTACAAATCTCCTCAAGGAGTGAAGTCCCGTACTTTGATTAATGGTATGTTTGTGTGGAATTTACAGATGAAGGGAGGGAAAGGAAGAGTTTATAGTGTAAAATTTTAAAATTTTACACTATAAATCCTTTCTCTCCCTTCTTTCCCCTCTAAATTACAAACTCACATACATACCCTAAAGGATCAATTCTAGAATTTCGGAGACACTGCTAATGGATGTGGCATAATTGTATTGCGCTGTGGTCTACAGAGTATTTGGGGATATACGGAAAACGGGAAATATTTATTGTTATTTGGCATAGTTCTGTTCAAATTGATTCAAAATCTATCTTTTAATTGGCATTTTCATAATTAAATCAATAGTCCAACAAAAAACTTCTGCATAAAGCACACGTTACCAAAGATATAAATATAAATTAAAAGTCTTTCTAGCCTTTGTGTGGGGTTTAAGAATAGCATTCCCCATCACTTCACATGCTTTGCTAATTTTGTGTGTACTGGTCAATGTTGTGAGAAGCAAGTATGATTTTATTTTATTTTATTTTTTTCCTTTCTTTCCTTGTTCCATATCTCCACGCCAATTTTTCTGCCATATATTAATCTTATTTCGAATTAAATATTATTTTGCTGGCATCATCTCTCTATTGCACTTAAGCACATTCTAATTTCTTCATTATGAGGCATCCCTTAGAATTGAGCTTGTATTCACATGTATGTGTCACATTAGCCTTTGCATGTGCTGTTTAGCACAAAACCAAACCAAAACAACATCTTCAACTCCTCATTTGGCATTCAAAATGCAATGAATGAGGTAATTATTGATTTTGTTTTTATCTTATGACCTTTTAGGTGAGACAGAAACAAATTAGAGTAATACTGTAATAGCATGTTAGTAACTCAATCTTGTCTTTATCAGAAGAATTTCAGATGATAATCTCACTCACCAATTCTATGCTACGCAATTGTGCTTCTGCCAAATTTTGAAAGGGGTGCAATGTTAGTACACTAGAGCCTGTCATTGCATCATAGTGTCAGTCATTAGTGTGTCTTTTTAGATAAAAAAGTTACACAAAGGGAAGAACAAGAATATCACGGGGCTGAAACTGTTATTTGTCATCTTCCACCATATTTTTGGTGCTTGGTGTGTGGTTCAGACTCGTCTTTTTATTCAAGTTTTTGTTTGTTTCAACACACACAAGCCTCCACAAGTGACATGACATAACCCCTCTTTGGTTACTTTCTTTTGAGTTATGACAAAAACCAGTGCATATATCCACAAGTCTCATTCAGAGAGAATATAGTAGATAAGGAGCTTTGCCTTACAAAACATTATTGTATCACGACTTTTGTTTCTTCACACTGAGAACCAGTAACAAGACCATATGGAGGTGAGTTTCAAGCCATCATCTCTTGAGAAACCAGAAGCTGAGCCTGAGGTAGAAGAAAGCATGCAGTTTTACAAGTCTCTTCAGGTAATGCAAATCCATGTTGTGTTGTACTCTGTGTTTTTCACATTATCTCTCGTTTTTTTTCAGAATAGTTTCATGTTATGCTAAAGATGGTTGCAGGAGTTAAGAGAACTAAGGTCTCAGCTTCACCATGCCGCAGATTACTGTGAAACAAGTTTCTTGAAAGGCACAGCAAAGAGAGAGTGAGTCCTCTATACTCACTACTGTTTTATGCCAATGTGAAAGTTGTTCTCTGCCTTTTGGCTTCAACCTTTCTGGTTTCCTTCTTTGCCAGTCTGCCATCAGGTCCAGGCGGATTCATTCACCTTCTTGTGGTCCATGTATTTGTGGCAATATTTAGTCCTTAATCAGCTAACCTCTTGTTTTTGGATTTCCTTTTTTTCCTAGTTTAATTTTAATGCACTAAAAGTGTAAAGCTCACACTATCATCCAATCAAATTGCTCTGTTTGCATAGGTCTTTGGTGGGCATCACCACCATGAAGCTGCACAGTGCTCAGCCCATATCAGTATCAGCACAAACTTGGGCTTAGAAATTCATTTTCCATCTTTGTTTTGGGTCTAAGTTGATTCCATTGTCCATAGACAGGCAGTCAGGCTCAATTATAGAAGCTAAGGTTACAGTAGAATTTAATTTTGATGCACTAGCAATATAAAACTTTTTTACATTGTTAGTCAATCAAATTCTCCTATTGGTATAACTTTTCAAGTAGTGGGTGTAAAACTTAACCACCTTTGTTGATTTCGCAATGCATAAATGTAAAGACAGTATTAAACTCTAAATTTTTTGCACTTTTTGGAAAAAAAAGGGCAAAAAAGGTTAAAAAGTGTTGCATTTGTATAATTGGGGGACCACTCACTCACTGATTCAGTACTGTTTAGTGTTGGCATAAGCCAAATTTCAATGAGTCTTTTTGGTTTCTATTTTTTGGATACAAAAATCAATTGAGTTTAAATTAGCTCTCCTCAAAGTTTGCTAAGGTTTGCTGATGAATTATTCTCTTTTGGGCTTTTTGCGAAACACACATATTAACCATAGATTATTGAGGTTGTGATTTTTGAATCCCACAATATTTGCTTAGAAATCCATTACATGCTACAAAACAGTTCAACATTTAGCTCATCCAATTAACCCTTTTTAAAAACTTTCTTTCTTTCTTGGTACATGAGCTTTCTAATTTTTAATGAAAGAGAACTTGTTTTGTTGCTGGACATGTTGCCTCTGACAGACTAGAACTTGTACATGCTGCAGTGTGATGGATAACACAAAAGAATATATATGCAGAGCCGTGGTCACTGTAGTTGATCATCTTGGAAGTGTCTCTACCAATCTTGAAGGCCTTATTTCTCAAACAAATGCATTTTCTGATGCTGAGTTACGAATCCAATGCCTCAAACAAGTTAGTATTGTTACTTTGTACTTCTCCAAAACATGAATAACAGAATGTTTTCTGAAACTTGTTAATCTGCCGGCAAATAAAGAATAGTATTATTCTCACAACAAATTGTTATCTTAGCTATTTATGTTAGCTAATAAACATTTTGCTGCTTAATTTATATTTATTTATTAGGTAAGTAGCAACTTGCTTGTAGCATAACTTATTAATAGTAAAAAAGGGTGGTTTGGTTCACAAGGCTCCCACTTGATGGGGTTTGGAGAAAGTAAATGTAACGCCCTTACCTCACAAGTAGAGAGGCTATTTCAAACATAGCTTATTAATAGTGATCAAGAATTTTTAACCAAAACACAATATATCACTAGCTACCACAAAATCATGTAAAATGCATGTATGAATATCATTACCATCATAAACTTAGCGCATAAGTGAAAAAAGAGGTTAAAAAAAAGAATCTTGCAAATTCATAACATTACTAAAGATGGTGTTTTTTTGACAGAGACTTTTCTCATGCGAACAATATGCTGATAAGGTTGCCCTCACAAAAATGCGATGGAGGGAGAAATTGCCAAGATTCCATTCAAGATATTTATCATCACGTAAGTACTTCATGTCACTTATTGATTCTTCTGAAAGGAACAACAATTTTGCAAATCAATTCCATTATACTATCACTACTTTTCCATTACCTAATTCATTGTTTCTTTTTTAATTTTCCTTACCTAATTCATTGTTTCTTTTTTAATTTTCCTTTTATAATTGCTTTCCATGATCAGCACCCATCCTTGAGAGATCAAGCAGTGAAAAATCAAGGTACCACTTCATTCCTCAACAACCCCCATGAATCTATTGATGAGAGATGTTTCACCCTATATTTTCTGATTTTCAGAACCAAGAAAGACCATGCTTAATGTTGCATTCTCATTATGAAAATGAAACAGATTACAGATTTTAGTTTGGCATTATATCTTTTTGTCATTCAATGCAGAGATTCTACATGTGAAGTTCCTTCACAAATAGAAGATAAACATGTCCTGGAGACACAGGAGGATTTGCCACTTTTTATGTACACACAGAAGCCACTTTCAGCAAAGAATTTGAAGTCAAACACTGCTACATTTAACGGGCATAACAATTTGGCCAAGGGTAGCACATTATGCACTTCTAATTGCCAAAATAGAAAATTTATGTTCTCATGCATAACTTTCTTTTGGGTTGCATGTCTAATGCGATTTTCTTTTCATGCTGAAACTACAGTAGTACCTGTCCGGGATGGTTTGTCTGTCTTAACCAAAGTTTCAAATCCCACATTTCATTTCCAAGTGAGTTTGTCTTCTCTACCTGTTTTTGCATCCTTGATGCATGCTGCATACTAAACTAGGTTCTCTCTTTTGTAATGGATTTCTTTTTGTGAATGGTTTAATGTGTTTGAAGGGTACACAGAAAGTTGGACGCCATAGAAGATCCTTCCATGGCAGTGACATCTTATGGCTCATTCGGCGTACCAAAAGAACCCCATGAAAACTGAAGAGCATACAGCTTCATCTCATGGTCTTGCGCACTCATGGTGGTTTATCTGTTTCTAGAAATATTTCCTCATCTTGTTCATACTTAGCAGTTCAATGTGATTTGTGTGAGTCAACCAAACGTTATGAAGTACTTTGTATTATTTAGGTACTTTGAAAGTAGTTAACTAGTTATTATTGTAATTTTTGTAGGAAAGGTGATCATATAAGAGTGCATTTTTTTCGAGGATTGTCTTGTTCTTAAGAATGTGAACTTAGGAATAGGGATAAGACATTGTCACGCTTAATACAAGCATAAAAAAAAAATTATTCCTAGGCATTAATCCCAAGAAAGCTACGTTATCATGTTTTGCTTTATTTTTATTTCAAGAGTTCCAATCAAGTGGATTGGTTATTCTATTTTCCATGACATGGGAAATACAAATTATCTTGTGAAAGACTAAAATGAAAGGAATGAGGATTTCATCAATGATCTTACATAGACAGAAGGACTATCAATTTTCTACTATTTTGAAGAAGTAAAGCAATAAAGAATTTACATGAAGTCCAGAAATTACACAACCTATGAGCCTGACTGACATAGTGTACAAGCTGGTTATGTTAAGAAGCACATGGCCCAATACAGATATGCAAATACTAACTTCCCTTTCCATGGAAGGAAGGAAGAAGAGTACTCAGCGTTTCTAATGAAGTAGGATCCTACAGTCTGAGTTTTCACTTCTGCATTGTGACTGTTTTTACATCTGTGTTTCATTCTTTTACTCCTTCCCCCTACCTTCTTCGTTGTTGATATTAATGTCGAGCTATCGGGCTTTTTATGGTGTTCAAATTTTCTAGCTTCTCCAAATAGTAAGCTCTCTTTGGGGTTGCAAACTTAGGAGATCTATTCAAAGCCTTTTCATCATTTTCTTTTAAGTAGTCTTCTAAGTCTCCTGTAGAGTTATTCTTCTTCATATCACTCCCTCCCTTGGTTGAACTCCAACCCATGAAATCTGACAGAGTCATTGACCCTGGTGTCTCTGCAGATTGCAAGTTGCCTGCCTCTTCTTCCCCAGCATTTGGGGACCTCTCCTCTCCCATTGGCATAGAATCCAGCGAATACTTCCTGCTGCTCACTGCCAATGATGGGTTCTTTGTCATCAATCGGCATACAAGACATCCTCAATCCTTGACATAACTGTGTAAGCCAGGCTTTCTATTACTCTTGAGTAGCTCTCTAGAATGGCTTGTCCCACATCCTGTGCATTTGGTAGACATCAAAGATCATTAGTGACCATATAGTTTGAAGACATAAAAAGGCGAATCAGTGCACAAGACTCCCACATAATGGGGTCTAAAGAAGATAGATGTACACAGCCTTCCCCGCATTGGAGAGACTTTTCCAGGACTTGAACCCTGGCCTTTAGGTCATAAGGCAATAACTTTATTGTTTTGTCAAGGCTCACCCCTCATATAGTTTGAAGATTTGTAACATAAAAATTAGTTGGAGTGTTGTTTTTACCTTGTTATATTGGATTTTGCTGATGTCAAGTGAAGATTGTGGAATTCCTGGGAAATGCTGCTTGAGTAGTAGCAATATTGTCTCTGCTCTCTCTTCAAAGAGTTCCCTTTTCTCCATGCTCACTGCTGAACCCCATGAAGGCTTTCCATCCTTGTGGGTCATCTTCCTTTTCCATATCACTATGGAAGCTTCTATCCTATTCTTGAGGTCAAGCACCTTATGCTCTGTGGTCAAGTCCATCATTGTGAAAAATTGCCCAGGATCAAAGTATTCCACAGTAATGCTCCTATAGATTGATTCACCAAGGCTTTCTCTACCATTCTGCAAAAATATGAAGAAGATTAATCCAACACTTTGAGTTGTGATGAAATAAATAAGCCATTTAGATTTTATTTTTTCAGTCTAACTATATTACCTTAGGGAGAGATTCAATGTAGCTATCAGGGATCGCCATCTCTGATAGTACCTGTGCGTTTATTGCCATGGCTGCTTTAAGTACTTGGTTAACTGAGTCCTTCTGGAACTGTATCCATTTTCCAGCTGCTTCTGACAACCCTGTTGGTGGAACCTTAACTGCTGGTAGCCACCACTTGTCACTCTTCCTTTTAGTGTTAGTGTTGACCTCCGACTCTTCATCGTTTTTCGAGACATACCAGAACTCATTTTGATCTTTAAAATTATCCAACGTGTCCTGTTCCATTGCTAACCAGTCAGTCCATTGTGATTGAAACAAAGCCATTTGAATAGTGATGCAGAAGGGTCTAGCTACTTACGATGAGCATTGCATCAAGCTTGCGCAAGGCAGGGATGTTCATGAGCAGATCGGTTCGTTGTCGAGTTGTCATGATCTACATAAAGTCAGAAATTATTATTTTGTATGAGCAAAGTGAAACAAAATTTTGGGCCTCTCATTTATATCATAAATTAGCAACAAATGTGGAGGGTAAGAGAAGGGGAGGAGGAAGGGTGCGGCAGAATGAGGGTGCTCACCTCCATAGTTGTTCCATCCTTAGCAACTTGTTGTGATGGAACAAATTCAACAATGTGTTCTGTCACAGATAGAAGCCACTCAATCTCTTTTCTCCACCTGGCCTTCCTGTCTGAAGTCATTGGCTCCAGCTTTGATATTTCTCCAAAAACAGATGCTGCATTGTATTAAAAACAAGCAGATTATAGAATGGAAATTTCATTAGATAATATATTTTATTTACTCATAAATCATAATCTTATTGCTGAAATTTGAATTAAAAGACTAAAATGATAAATTCTTGTTTCATATCAAACCCCATATAGCACATGATTAAAACAATTCTTCATCTTCCGGAAAAGAAGAAACAAGAATTTGGTAATAGTCAATTGGCACACATATGTTGGGAAGAAATGTATATACCAGCAAGGTTTGTTATAGCATTTGACAAAGCCAATGCTGAAGAAACACCATTTCCTGCACCAGACATGTCTTCTCCTAATAGTAATTTTGCAAACCTGTCCTTCATCAAGTCGTTTTCTGAATAAAAGCACAAAAATAAATATAAACAACTTATGTCAAACAAGAAAAAATGAAGGAATTTTTAAATTATGCAATAGCTCATGATCTTATTTCATCACTTTTGGGTTGATCAGATTGATTTAACAGCAATGTAAAATAAAACCAGACACAATATTGACATAAAATTTAAAGGGTAAATAAATATACCTGATGGTGGCTTGGGAGGCATCCTAGGTGCTTCAACACCAGAGCTTGGTGCTGGAATAAGATCACTATTGAGAGCAAATCCTATTTGCTGAACTTCAAATTGCTGATCAAATGGTCTTGAGTCAAAGCTTTTTGAGTGCACCTTATCATTTTCATCCTCTTCATCATGATCCCTATCAAACAAACCATGAATATGTCTCCCTGGGATCTCAAACATCTTCCTGAAATGAAAAGACTTGGACTTCTGCATGCTGGCTTGGTGAGTAAAAGCCCGAACCATTGTTGATTAGATTACACCTTCTTTGAGTTCCACCTTTGTTTCACACAGAAAACAAAGGTAACTGTTGATGTAGAAACAAGCCTTGAAGAAGCAAATGTTTTGTTGTGTTCCTTCTTCTTGATTGCACCAAAAAAAAAGTACTATTTGATCAAATGAGAGAAAGAACAGAATGAAGGGAAAGAAGAACAGAACCCCTTCAATCAAAATTAGATGGTAAAGATTGTAAGCAAAAGCAAAACTGCCCAAGAGGAAAAAGAGTAGTTTAATGCTGTTTCATTGAATTGTGGTGTACATGTTTGGAAGAAGCAAAATATGGTAGAAAGAAAAAGGGAAGGGCAGTAATTCTGTTGAGTTTGTTTCATGAATGAATAGATGAAAGGTTAATACATGCTCTTGCTTACCATAAATATGACCATAAAAACCATACACACCTAACTATAGAAGCTGTTTTTCTAACTCTATTTCTCTACCATCCCTTTGCTTAATTAAGTCTAGATACTTTTGTTCTTATCAATGATACCAACTACCTAAAATAAAAAAAGTGCAGGTTGAAGAAAAATAAGAAAAATGAATGAGTGAATGAAATTGTCTATTAATGGCTATGATCTCGTTTGTTAATTTTGAAATTGAATTTGGATTAATTGCCGGAGAGCCACAAATTGAGCTGGACTATAATTAGAATAAAGCATGCCATGCCAGGTGAGAAGCGGTTTGATCTGTAACTCCCTGATTCTCTAAGCAAATAATTAATTAGGGGGATTGATTATGCGTTATTCACTAATCACCAGTAGCAATTCTAAGATTTTAGGAGATGGTATTTTAATAAATGTTAGTGGTGCATGTAGACTATTATAAGATAGGAAAATGATAATATAGACTTGAATTTATGGTAAATCTACAATAGCAAATCTCAACCAATACTTTTATATATTTATCTTTAATATTTTGAATGGTTGATAATTTGATATGTTGTTATATATAGGATTTACCATGAATTTAAGTTTATACTATCATTACTCTATGAGAAAAGGGCCACAATTATAGTATTTGTACTTCTTTGTGTTTTGGGTTTGGTGCTAGTCCAAAAGGCTTCAGGCTTTTGATGTTGGGCTTCCGCCCTATGGTCTCTTTTTTATTTGATATTTATATGAGTCCCTTTTTTCTATCCGTAATCATAAGAAGAAAATGACAAATTTCAACCAAAAAATGGTTTTTGACCCCAAAAAAATGTTTAAATGAAAACCATGAAGTAATTATTAGATTGTAATTTACAATTTTTAAAAATAGTGTATAACTTTTGTTATTTTTGCATAGTGTAGTTATAGTTAAATATACGCAAATTAGTTGTCTTTTGAGCATGTTCATTTTTTTTTCACAAACTTGTTCCTATAAAGAAATATTTTATTATATATGCGTCGATCTATTTTGGTTATTTAGAAAACAAAAAATTTTCCAAATAAATAAAAAACGATCTAATATTAAAAAAAATATATCCTTAAAGATGTGTTCGCTTAACAAGAGTGAGAAAACAGGGAGAAACTTTATATTAAAAATTTGCCCTATAACTCGTCCTAAATTTCTTACCTTCGAATTGAAGAGACTGCCCAACTAATTTTGAAATAAATTATTTATTAATTTTTCTTTAGCATTTACCGGTTTTAAGTGTTGATCTTTCAAGGTCCTACATTTATTATTTTTCTAATGAAAAATGTTATTCGGGTCCTACACAAATAGTGAACGAGGGTACATTGGTATAATGTTTTATGAATATTATGTACAAATAACATTATTCTTTCCTATAAAAATATTGAATCAAGTGTTTCATTCCCTTAATCAGGATTCAGGTATCTCCTATTTGAGTTCTTGAAATGTAAGAAAAACTTTCATTAGGATAAGCTTTTGTCTCGGACCTCTGCAAGTCAAATCGAATTAGTTAAATTTCTAGTAATAGAAGTCATCAACCCGTGAGCTTACAATGGAAATAGTGTGAAACAAACATTATCCGTGTTTATAGGGGTTTTCATTTGACAATTGGCATGCAAGGACTAGAATTTGATTCTCATTTCTCACATGGAACCTTCAAATATGAAGTCAAACATAACCTGCTGTGCTTGTCCACTCTCATCTTCTTCTAAGCCCGAATTAGCGGGGAGGGGAGAACTGGGGATTGGGGAAGTGACCCTTGAATAATAATTACTATAAAACTAATAATAATAAACAACCAATAACCTTTGATATTGAAATGAATATATTGAGTCTCACTCCAATATATATAATCTAGAGAAGCCTTCTGCACTGATTCATCAGCTGAGATATTGTCTAGAGAGGAGAAATTCGATTGAGAAAGATATAAAAAAAACTTTTTTAATTTGTTTTGCACCATTAAGTATTTATCATGTAATCACGTGAGTTATTCTTGTCTATTATTTCACTTAAATTTTACATTATATTATAAAACAAAGATGTATCTAATCAGAGGAATGATTTTATATGAAAGTGAGAACATTAAATCTTGAACTATATAACTATACATGAATGGTCATGATTAAAAGTTATTAAAATGTCACATGATCACTTAAAAAAGTCAATGACTTTATGTTTTAATTCTTACCATTAATACAAGATCTAATGGCTCAAATTTACTCTCTCACTCTCATATAAAATCACTCATCTCATTTGATCATTTCCCATATAAAACCGAGGTGGTAAATATTGAATTGAATGCCACAAACAATATTTTTTTATTAATTAAAATAAATGTTGAAGGATATAGAATATTCCTTTTGTTTCTTCATGATATCTACTTATTTAGGAATTTTTAAATATTTTGAATTATTTTTTAATTTTAAATATAAAGATGTTATTATTGACTACTTGTCTCAAAATTTATTTTTGTACTGATTAGAGTTATTAATGCAGTTAGAGAAAAATGTAAAGGTTTTAAATATAGAATTTTTCTAGTTAATGAGTGCCCTTAAGAAAGCAAAAGTAGTAAACTCTGGATTAAAAGCTTTAAAAACCTAATATGTATCAAAGTCATTTGATAAATTTGTATCATATGTACGTTAACTCTAAGAGTGAGTTTGGTTAAGGGATAAAACTAGAAAAAAATATTATAGATGAGATTTATATACAACTAGTCATTTGACCCGTGAACGAATAATAATGAAAAATCATTTATTGTCCATTATTGAAAATAAATAATAGTTTATTTAAATACATCTTATAGAAAATTAAGTATATAAACTTATTTTGAAAATAAGTTAACGATTAAATAATTAAATAAATAAATAAAATATAAATGAGTATGAATCTTAAATGAGTCATTCTATTTTATATCTTATTTTGAATATCATGTTTATAAGGTTGAGAAAATCTCGATAGATGACATTTAACTAATAATAAAAAACCTATTTTATGAAAATTTTGCACGTTTCATTAGTTGAAATTAATAAATAATGAAACAAAACAAGTGGATATATTTATAACATCATATACCATTAATATGGATGACAATTAGTATCTATGAGAGAGGAGATATGTCTCCCATACCCTGTCCTGTTAAATTTTGTCCCCGTTCCCATCCTCATCCTCGTCACGAGTTCTTATTCCCTATTTCTCACGAGGATTTGAATTTGTATTTGAATCAATTTAGTATTTGTGGATTTATTAAAATAATTCCAAAAAAATTTGAAAAGTATTTTGATATTCAAAACATAAATATGCATAATACTCTTTTTTTCAGAATATTTTTCCAGTTTCAAATATCTTCATATTTTAAAATATATGTTAATTTCGCATTTCAATGAAGCATTAATATTTTCTTTACCTGTAATTAATTTCATGCTCTCAAAGCATTTCGTTAATATTAGTGTGGTATATTAATTAATAGATAAGGACACATTAGAACATTTACTATATTTTACCCAATTACTAATGTCATTTATTATCTTTCTTAATATATGTGTTTATCTAAAATTAATAGATATTTTGAAAGGAAGTGAGTAACAAATACTCCGATGCAATATAATCCAAATTACAAATGCAAATATATACATAATATAAATTCAATAAAGATAATTAAAAAAATGAATGTGTGCTAAAATTTTCCTTTATATATATATATATATATATATATATATATTATATATATATTGAAGCCTTGTTCATTGTTCCTATCCTGTTTAACAAAAGGTGACTTCGCCCTCGTCCTTATGAAGACTAAATATGTTACCATTCTCGTCCTTTTTTTTTTCAGTAATCCCTGGGTATCCATTTCAACGATTTTTTAATCATCTTAGCCATTTACATATTTTTAATAAATTAAAATATTTAATTTATAAAAACATAAAAATATACTTTCTAATTAATAAAAAATAATGAATAAATTTAATTTATATGATTTCAATTACACCTTATTTCTTTCTGCATCATTTTAATAAATATTCTCTAAATAAATATTTTTCAAGTTCCTCCATAACCATATACAAAATAAAAACCTCATTTCTCAATGGTTATTGAGTCCATTATATTATCATAAATTATCCTCTGAATTTTATTTATTAAATATAAGTACTCTATAAGATCATTAGACAATTGCTCTCTATCATATTCTAACTCTTCAAGCTAAGAGATGATTTTGAAATTAATAGAGTGGAGAATCATTTGGGTATGACATGGACTTAAACTCTTTCAAAAATCTTCCATTTGAATTAAATAATTTTCAATTTAAATTAAAGATAAATTTTTTGGCTATAAACTTGGGATAGAAAGATATATAAAAAACAAAAGTTTTTTTTATGATAGCATGAAACTCTTAACTTATTCTAAAAAATACAGTATTTATCTCTAAAATTTAGAAATATAATATTAAAATCATTGATAAAAAATTTAAATTACAATTTAAAACCTACATTATTTCCTTAATATGCTTTCCATATAAGATTTCATTTTCTTAAAGTTCTCAAACATGCTTCCACACAAATTGTGGTATGCTCATTGTGTTTGTTACTAATAATGTAACAAATAATTTCCTTAACTAATTTCCAAACGCTAACTCAACAATTTCCTTTATACTTTCAATAAATCCATTGTTTAGGAAATATATGAGAAATTTTTGATAAATTTTATTCATATATTAAGCTTTCAAAATAAAAAAAAATAGTTTTCAATAACCTTAGCACATAAATTTATCTTTTTTAAGCATAATTTGAAAAAACATAAAATCATGTTAGCTTAATAAATAAGGCTCAATTTTATATTAAATAAGGAAATTACACTTTTATAAATGCTGGTCTTTGTCATTTTGAATTTAAGCCCTATATAAATATATTAAAATATGTATTTGACTTTTATGAATATTAAAAAATTTAGTTTTTATCTTTATAAATATTTTTAAATTTATTTTTTTTTTTTTATAAATGTTATTATATAAAAGTGATAAGTAACCATGAGATCATAAATATAATACTAAAAAAGGGTAAAATTAAAAAAAAAATCCAAAACAAAAAAAACAAATAAGATAGTAAAAGTATTATAAGATAAAACTGATAAATAATCATAGTTAATACTTTTATTATATAATAAGTCACTTACCTCATTTTAGTATATCAAGGCTAAATTTATAGTTTATAACAAATACTATAAATTAACAAATATATTGATTTAAATATAATAGATCAAATTATCCTGTATATATATATATATGTATGTGTGTGTGTGTGTGTTATCATTTTATCAATAGGTTCAAATATTATACAATAATTAATCAATATTATATTTTAATTAATTAATTGATAATGAAGAGTATATAAGTAAAGCAATATAACTTATTGATTTAAACCTTTTTCAATCATTTATATTTTAAAAAATAAACTATATAATTTAAAGTTACTTTTGATTATTTATTTATTTTATTTATCACTAATTATTTGAAATAACTCCAATATAAGATTATCAAAATAATGTACAACATTTTTCGTTATAGATTTCATAAATTGTCCAGATATTAAAAATGATTATTATGAATATTGAAATTATATAAATTAACGATAGTAAACTAATGATATATAATAAATATGATTATAATTTTTTTAAAAAATATTAATTATTAAAGTTATGAAATTTGTGGGCTCCAAATTACTCTAGAAGCTACACCTAGAAAATTCAAAGGAGCGTTGAATAAGTTAGTTTTATTTTTTCAAAAAAATAATTATTGATTAACTTTTTAAAACTGGGTCATAAATCATTCTCATTTATATCTGAAAAAATTTTCCTCATAGGAGTTTGAAATATTAGTATAATTATAGATTATAGATATAGATTATAGATAAGTTATTCTATTTTATATCTTATTTTGAATATCATGTTTATAAGGTTGATAAAATATCAATAGATGACCTTTAACTAATAATAAAAAATCTATTTTATGAAAACTTTGCACGTTTCGATAATTGAAATTGATAAATAATGAAATAAAATAAGTGGATATATTTAGAATATCATATACCATTAATATGTATGACAATGGGTATTATGAAAGAGGATATGCCTTCTACACCCATCCCCATTTAGAATTTTGTCCTTCATTCCCTCTCCACCCTTGTCATGGGTCCTTATTCCCTATTTCTCACAAGGATTTGAATCCATAGGGTATTTATGGATTTATTAAAATAATTCCAAAAGAATTGAAAAGTATTTTGATTCATAATATGCATAATACTCATTCCCTTTAATATTTGTCTACTTTCAGACAATTTCATATTTCAATAAAGCATTAATTTTTTCTTTGAATACTACTCCTAATTAATTTCACATTTTTAAAACATTCCATTTAATATTAGTATGCTATATTAATTAATATATATGGACACATTAGTACATTCATTATAGTAAACTATATAAATTAATATGTAATGATTATTATGAATATTGAAATTGTATAAATTAATGATAGTAAATTAATTATATATAATAATTATGATTATAATTTTTTTAAAAAATATTAATCATTAAAGTTATGAAATTTGTGGGTTCTAAATTACTCTGAAAGCTACACCTAAAAAACCCAAAGGAGTGTTGAATATTATTATTATATATTTAATTAAATGCTGATAAGTTTTTTTTAATATATTTAATTTTTATATTGTAATCCTGCTATTAAATACTGATGATTGTCAATGATATTCTAATAATTTATCATAATTGCAGTTTTTATTTTTTCAAAAAAAATTAATGATTAATTTCTTAAAAATTGTAACCCCTAAATCATTCTAAATGTGACACTTGGAAAACTTTCTCATAGAAGTTTGAAATATTAGTATTATAGATTATAGATTATAGATAATACTCATTCCTATTCAGATATCTATCTACTTTTAGACAACTTCATATTTCAATAAAGCATTAATTTTTTCTTTGAATACTACTCCTAATTAACTTTATATTTTCAAAACATTCCATTTAATATTAGTATGCCATATTAATTAATATATAGGGATACATTAGTACATTCATTATAGTAAACTATATAAATTAATATGTAATGATTATTATGAATATTGAAATTGTATAAATTAATGATCGTAAACTAATGATATATAATAATTATGATTATAATTTTTTTTAAAAATATTAATTATTAAAGTTATAAAATTTTGTGGACTCTAAATCACTCTGAAAGCTACACCTAAAAAACCCAAATGAGTGTTAAATATTAGTATTATATATTTGGTTAAATGCTAATAAAGTTTTGTTTTAAATATATTTAATTTTTATAGTGTAATACTGCTATTAAATACTGATAATTGTCAATGATATTTTAATAATTTGTCATAATAGCAGTTTTATTTTTTCAAAAAAATAATTAATGATTAACTTATTAAAAACTATGGGCCTTGAATCATTCTCAATGTGACGCTTGGAAAACTTTTCCTCATAAGAGTTTGAAATATTTATTATAGATTATAGATTATAGATTTTATATAGATATCAATTAGCTTGGTTAGGGCTTGAGGTGTTACCAAGTGTTTCCATGTCTTTCTTTTAATTTGTTTTTCTTTATGCTGATGTTAGTTGTTATATGCCTCTTTATGTCGTTTTGATCCATATTTATCTCCATTTTCTTAGCGTACGTGTTTAAGTCACTTGACATACACTCTTGCTACTCTCTCTTTGAGAGTTTAGCATCTTTTAACTATTTAAAAAAAATGTTATATATAATTTTATACATAAAATTTAACCATTGAAAAATTTCTCCCATTTTTACCTAGAACACACTCTAAGGCTTTATTTGGCAAGGGAAAGAAATAGAGAGGAAGGAAATGGAGTGAAAAGAAATGAAGAGAAAGGAAGTTGAGGTGATTTTTATTTTTCATAGGTATGTTTGGATGAAAGAAAAATTGTAACGTCTTTATTTTTTATATTGAGTACAAATGACTAAAATGCCCTTGAGGTAATTTTTACCCAAATTGAGGGAAGCCACCCTGAGTCCTAATGGGTCAACTCAATGTTTGAAGGGATTATATCTGTTATATTTGATATCCAAGGTGAAAATTTGGTTTTTGAACTTTCGACTCAAAATGACCAAAATACCCTGAGTGTTTTACGCGGTAAAGGTGCCGTTTGAGCCCGAAACTTTTCCAGAAAGTTTGGAATGATGTTTTTGAGTGTTAATTGATGTTTAGTTAGGCCGAAGGTTCAGAGTTTTAGTGTAAAATTACCATTTTGCCCCTAAAAGTGACAGTGAGCCTAATGACGTAATTAAGCAAACCTAAGCAATATTAGGCTCTAATCAAAGATTAATTTATTTCGATAATAATTTATTATTAAGGTTAATTAGAACCTAAGATTGCTTAGTTAAACTCTAATTACATTCTTTAATTCAAGATTCCTAGTCATGGAATCTTGAATAGTATTTTCTCTCAATTCCTTAAATTAAGGAATTGTGCCCATACCTCATTTGACTAAAAGAATGATTTTAAATTATTAATCTAGCAAGATTACCCTCCTAATCAAGTCTTGACAACCTTAATTAGCCAATTACCTCACCTAAACACTTGCTTACAAACTCCTAACCAAAACCTTAATCAAAGAAACACCTAAACACATCACTAAACCACAATTACATGAACAAATTTCCTCTCCCTTTGGGCTGCAAATTGGCCAAATACATGGCCTCAAAGGAGTGCCACATGTTGTTTTAATTTTCACTCAAAAACCATGCCTAGGCCATACTTCAAGCCATACCTCACCATGCTTTCAACCATACTTTGCCCATGCCTAGCCCATGCCAATCAAAGAGATATTTTCCTCCCCAAAGACCAAGCAAGGCCGTCGCCCTTCTCCCCTTGGCAGCCACCATTGTGCAAAATTTCTATAAATACCAAGCTTGGAAGAACTTGGTTACACTTTAGAAGCTTTGCCAAGTTTAGTTTTCTTGCACTTTCTTGCTTTTTCTCTCAAATTTCTCTTCATCTTGTTCATCTTCTTCTTCCTCTCAAAGAACCTTTCCACCACCATAAACCACCACTCCTTCACCTCAAACCATCTCTTAAACACTCAAACTTTCCATTTCCAAGCTTAGAAACTCAAGGAAAAATCATCTTCCTTGAGCTTCCTCCTTGGCCGAATCTATCTTCACATTCAAGAGAAGATTTTGTCTTCTCAACTTTTCAAGAATCAAGCTTTCTTTCTTCCATTTCAAAGACTTCCTTAGGTAGGGGTTTTGTTTTCAAGTTTTTACTTGTTTTCTTCAAGAAAAGTTCTAGTTTTCTCTTGGTTCAAAACTCTTTCTCTCTTCTTTTTCTTTTTCGGCCAAGAGGCCTTTTTATGAGAAAAACTTTAGCTTGATGATGAGGTTTCAAGATAATGGCTTGTTGTTGTCATGTGAGAAACCTCTAAAGCTTGAAACAACTTGGTCTTGGACCATACATGCTTGTGTTTTCCTTCCTTTCTCTTGTTTATATTTTCGATTTCTTTTCCTTTTGCTCTTGAATGGTTTCGGTTTCTTCCCTTTTTCCTTTAAAGATTTCAGTTTCTTCTTCCTTTTTTGAACAAAGTTTGTTAAAATGTTAAGTAGATCACAAAAGTTTTGTTAAGAAAATTAATCATATGTTTTCAAAGAGCTCTAAGCTTACCCTTGCCAACCTTAAAGTTGGTCGGCCGTTCTAAGAGTTTTACTCTAGATTGAAGCCCATGAGCAATAAAATAAAGAATATGACTTAGTTCTTTGTATTTTGTTTAGACAAAGTGTTGAGCTTTGTGTCTATTTTCTTGAGCTTGATGATGAAGTTCAAAACCAAAGACTTCTTTGAAGTCTTGGTGCTAAGAACTCTAAAGCTCACTTTATGTTGTTAAGATACATATTGGGTTAAGGTTGTGATGTTCCTTTAAAGTCTTGTAAGAGCTCTAGTTAAGATAAAATAAGTTGCATTCATGTTTATGTTTATGCCTTGCATAGCATGTTTATTTTGATGCTATCACTAAACTCTCAAGAATAATTAAATGGACTTGCATTATCATGTTTAAATTCCAAGCTTGCATTTCATGTTTATATTTCAAGTCATCACTTAATCTTTAAAGATAATAATGAGGTTGCATCTCATATTTATTTTATGCTCTCACTTTACTTTCTAATGAAGAATAAAATGAGTGCATATCATGTTTAAGTTTATGCCATCACTTAAATATCCTAGAGCTCAAAGACTTGCCCAAGTATCTTGCATAAAGTTTTAGAAAATGGAGGCATTTCAAGGATGCCATTTCGGCCTTGTGATGATGATGATGGACTTGGATGAGTTCATCTAATCATAAGTGCCCATAGTCTAAGTCTTGGAATTTTTCTAAGCTTAGGTGTACTCAAGGAACTTTATGAACAAGGTTTTATGTTTTAAATCTATTCCTTGAGCTAAATTATTTAGCTACTGACCTAGCACATATTTAAGTGATTTCAATGAGATTAATTGGTTTCTAAAAGAGTTTTGAGTTCTAAAATGATTCCAAGAGAAACTAGCAACTTATATGCATTTAAATCATGAGATTATGTGATTATATGAGGTATATGTTTTCTTCTGCCTTGTGCAATTGGCCACTGTATGAATTCTGTTTTATGGTGTTAAAATGTGTAAAATTATGTTTGAGTGAAGCAAGGAACGATTTAGGGAAGTTAGGAAAGAACAAGTAACTAGAAAGGACTTAAAATGTGAATTCTAGAACACTTAGATGCACAAATTATAAATTCTGTTCCAGCATAATTGGACTTAAGAAAAATGGTTTATAATTAGTGGATACATGTAGGAATCCCTCATAATTGGTTTAGGAGTTAATTATAGAGCCTTAGGCGAAGACGGAACTTAGAAAGGGTCAAAGACGGAGATTCTAGGACCCGTAATCATAAGGCAAAATTCTGCCAAAATTTCTAGAGCTGTTTGGTTATGTCATAAATCATAAACATTAGAAGAAATTATAGGTAATGATCCCTTAGGTGTTATAAAAATCTATAATGAAGGTTAGGATAATTGGAACACAATTTAAGACCCGTAAGGGCCAAAGCATAAGACATAGAGAGATATGAGATGTGTGTGATGTGAGCATGAGACTATATGTGTATTTGTGGCATGTTGTTGTAATGATGTGTTATGCCATGTTTGAGATGCATGAGATTTCGAAATATGAAAGAGATAGAAGAGTATGCTCCTGAATTAGAGATTTATTTAATTGAGAAAGTTCCATGAGAATGATGTGTGATTGAGTTATGTGGCATGACTCAAATTTGAGGAAATTCGGAGTATAGTCGTTATGCTCCGAATTTGTCAAATTTGAGGGACTTAATAAAGTTTTGAAAAGAAAGATTTTATATGTGACATGTCAAAATGCATTTCTCCTGTACTGAGGAGAAAGGAAACCCGTGGTATGGTCGTGGGGCCATACCGAGCAATGTCATTGGTCTTAACCAGATGATGCGTTTCGCAGCTGAGACGTACTTCTCCTGCTACGGTGAGGAGAAGGTAAAACCATAAGGGTATCGACATTAGCCTACCAAAGCGGACAAAGTCACTGGTCTTAACCAGCTGATGCGTTTCAAAGAAGGAAGAAAGTCCCATGATGGGTGATTCCTTAGGTCCCTACCCGTACTCTGGGAGTCAGGATTGTTATTTTTATGATTATGATTTATTTATCAAGAGGATAAGTAAGAACTAGTGACGACTAGTTAAGGTATGAGCTCATAGCCTAGTATCGGGTCGGTTACTATTGTTTTAAGATCATGATGCCAAAATTAGAAAAGATGAGTACAATTTATGAAATGAAAAGGTTAAGAAGTTACATACAAAATGTGATTTAAGTGTTGATGATTGTTTTATGATTATGTATTGTCATGCATTCATGTTCATGCATTATTAAGATTCATCATAAAAGACATGGACCTTGGATAATTACTTTTATGAAAATTATAATGAACCTTTGCATGTTTAACCTTTTTATATTAAAACCCAAACGTAACGATGACACTAGGATAAGAGATTTTCCCTACTAAGATTCTTTAGCAAGATTCTCATTCTTATCTTCTTTTCTCGTTACGTTTTAATTTCGTTTTTTATTGGTGATTGCATATGACCAATCAGTTGCACTTTGAGGGTATTGTGCCAATGCATTTTTTCATTTTTGCATTTTTGCATGGGACGCTCGTTTATTTTGTCTTTTTCTTCAGGAAGCGACCATATGAAAGAGAACCATCTTGCCCAACCATTACCATGAGCGTGACTATCAGATGCCCGATACGCGTTCGGGCGACCCTGAGGATTACGGTATGATAGGGATTCCTTGGCTGAGGATAAAGAAATAAAATATCTCTAAAAAGGCCTATGAGGCATTCGTTAGGCAAAAAGGAAAAGGCCAGGAGAGACGTGATGGACGAACGCCTGCCCACGACTTTCGTGCCACGGGATTCAGAGTCACGAGTTTTTCAGGCTTTTGAGGGAGGTTGCTTTATTTTATCTTTTAGGCTTTTAAAGGCTGTTAGAATTTCTGTTGTTTATGCCATGTCTTTTCCTTGTATTCTTTGTGGGTTGACTTTATTTTATTTTCATTATGCTAATATGGTGATTAATATTATGACTTTGTTTTATTATTGTTATGTACTTAAACTATGGTGATTAATATTATGATTTATTTGTTTTCCGCTTTCTTACTTGCTTATTATTATTGCATGATTTTTTTTTTACGTATTTTCGTTTAAAAAAATGCAATGGCTCGCATTTTTTTACAAATTTTTAAAAAAAAATAAAATAAACAATAAATACAAATGAAGTAAATATTTTAATGTTAAAAACGTAAGGAAATAGAAGAAAGATTAATTTGTTTTGTTTGTTTGGATGGAAAAGTGAAAAGAAAGAAAGATAATGATAAAAGAAAGAAAAGATCTAATGATGAACCTTATCCTCAAAATATAAAAAAAAAAAAAAAATAAAAATTAAATAAAATAAAAATTAGATACAATTTTATTATAAATTTATCTATCAAAATAATATAAATAAATAAATAAAAATACCTTATACATATTTATATAAAGCATTCGAGTTAATATCTTTATTTTATATTTAACAATTTTATTAATTAATATCAAATAAAAAATGTAACTATTTTTTAATATAACAAGTTTAGAATAATATCAAGCTAATAATAAGAAAATATTAATAAAAATAAATTATTTAAAATAAAAATATTAAAGTCACTCATATTTGAAAAAAATGGGAATAAGATTCAAATAATAAGCGTGGGTATTTTTAGAATATGTAAATATCATAAATCCTTCCACACTTTTCTCCACATGGGGGAGGAAAAAAATTAGGTGGGTTCCACATGTTTTTTGGTCCTGTTCAAATCTTTCATTTCCCAATTTTCTTTGCATCAAACAACAAAAGATTACTTTCTTCCTCTCACTTTACTTCGTTTCCCAATCTTTCCTCTTTATTTTATTTCAAACAAACACAATGTAAAAGTACAAATACATAAAATAGAGGGAGTAACATGACAATGAAAAAAAAGAGGGAGGGATGACACTTTCTTTTTCTTCTTATTTTTAGAATAAGCGCATCTATTGGAGGAGATTATTTGAAGTGCTTTTAGAACAATAAAAATTATTGGCTTTGTATTTAATTTATATATTTCTTTCTTTTTTGATTTGGTTTTTATATATATTTTTTCTCTTCTATTACTTCTACAACTATACTTATCTTAAAAATGCTAAAATATGGTTACTTTTTTATTCTGTTATTTTAAAAGCGCAATCAAATAACTACTCCCTCAGTTTCAAAATTAATTATTGTCAACCTATATTGAATTTTGAGAAAAATAATTGTAAAAAACTAAATTACCCTTTGAGTAATTAAAAAAGAAAGATAATCATGGGTCAATGGAGGAAGATGAGAGACAGTGAAATGATTGCAATATTTGATGAAAATAGGGATAAAATTATTAGTATAAAATATCAATTCTATATTGAAATTATAACTTAAAATGACATACTATATGAAACAAAAAAAAAATCCATAAAATGACAATTATTTGACATGAAGAGAGTAAAACAAAAATTTTCAATGTGATAACTTTTTTTTTTGTTTTAAGAAATATAATCAAACGGGCTCTGTAACATTAAAAATGTTAGTAAAGTAAGAGTAAATGACGATAAACAAAACTTGGTAATACAAAAAGGTTTTTTTAGCGTATGTTTTGTTGAGGGTGAAAATGGGATATTAATATTTTTGTAATTTTGTTCTGTGTATAAAATTACACCTTAAATTCAATCATGAAAATTTTGCTTCTATTTTTCCCTTCAACCAAACATAACTTTAGAATGTGTTAATTTACAAACATAAAGTTTATTTTTATAATTTTTCCTCCATTTTCATCTTTAATTTAACCAAACACATCCTTACTCTAATGATGTTTAAACTTTGATTACATAGATCATGTAACATCCCATATGCTTTGTGGATTGATCATACTTTATCTCCTTAATTACTTTGATTAGGCTTAATTAGTATTGAATAGGAGTAAAATAATAATTTCACACCAAAACTTTCAGGACTCACCCAAACATCAAATATCCCTTCAACTTAACATATACAACTCTTGGGTGATGACTAGGTCCATCGTAACTTAATCTTGCGTTAAATTACCTCAGAGACATTTTAGTAATTTTGCACATAGAAAATTTAGGAATTGCAATTTTCACAAAATGACTATCTAAAATGCATATGGTCCCCTTCAAACATTAAACTAAACCTTTGAGGATGGCAGGACTGACCATCTTCAATTGTCATACAAAAATAACCTTAGGGGTATTTTGGTCATTTTTTACAAAAGGAAAAATCAGACACTACAGATCGGCTTCTACTTATGAAGCACAAACATTGACATGGATATGAGACATGACATGGACACAAAGACACACTAAACTCAAAAAATTATAGGACACAGACATGATATATATATAATTTTTTATTTTTTTGTATGATTTTTTTTGTTGGATTTTTTGTCATGTTTGTATAAATTTTTTTATCTAATTAATTCTTCTTTTTATTTTTTTGTGATCAACTGAAGAATTTTTAAAATGAAATGACCTAACATTATAAGTCCAACTAAATAACTAGAGTTGGTTTTGGGTTTATGTTGGTATTAAAAATTAAAAAAAATAAAGAAACTAACTTAGGCGTGTCGCGGCGTGTCCGCAGTGAATTAGAGCCTTGTTCAACAGTGTTCTGCGTTCAGCGGTGTCCAAGCTAAAAAAATTATTTTTTAATTGGACACGTACGGACGCGTGTTGGACATATGTCGTATGAGTGTCCATATTTGACATGTGTTGACACACAAACACACAACAAATTGATGTGTCTGTCCTTCTTAGGCTTCTACATATATATACAATGAGAAAGACATTGACCAGAAATATCGCATAGTTTATGCAAATAACTTTACAGTTGTTCCAAGCTAAGTTTTCTACAACATTAATATGGCCAACCTTTTCACTATTGGCAATATGGCCAAAAAAAAGTATGAAGCAATTACTAGTACTACTTCATGCCCACTACCACCTTGTTGGGTTTTGTCAGCAGTGAAATTCCTAAGCCTCTAGCTAACTATCATTATCTTACCCTTAATTTAAATAATTTTCTTCTATATGGTGTATAATTTGCTGCCTTAGAAATCAACTCGCGGAGAAACTGTGCCAAATCTCACTTCAATTAGGCAAAGCCAGTTTCATATATTATTGACATATATATCCATATACATTACATAATAAGGACAATGAAAAAAACTACAATATATATCCATATCCATACATAAGGACAATGAAAAAAACTACAATAATATATATCTAATCGAGAGCATATTGAGAGGACAAGATAACAAGATGCATGGCTCATTCTACAGTCCAACACAAATCACTGATGACCACAAAAATACAAGCAACACCACCAGCAGCTATCTTTTTTTTTTTTTTTTGTTAATGGGACCATATGTCAGAGGATTCGTGCTCAACATTTTCAAAGCCAGTTATGAGTTTAATAATGTTGTGAAATATTCTTCTTGGCTAGAACTTGTGCTTTTTTTTTTTAATGAATTACAGACCCTCTCATTTTGTCTCTTAGGGTCACTGCTACTGTTCTACAATTACTTGTCACTAGACTTGCCGGCTTGCCCCATATATTATAGTGTTAGAGAGTAAGCAAATTGGTGCGGATATATATGTCATGTATTGTGGCATCTATGCACAAGCTCCATTTGCCAAGACACAAGAGTCGATCAGGACTGCATGCCAAATGCCACCCCATCATTTTTATTAATTTAAAATTCAAATTTTGTAGATGATGACTTTTGATAGAGATTTTGAAGGCGTTTTGTAATTAGTGATGTGAACCTTGGACAACAAACAAGAATTGGCTTGGTTTAATTTTATTTTTGTATCTTCAATATAGTCTAGACAAAAGTTAATATTAGAAACAAAACTTTTGTTCAAATTGTGATTTGAATTGCCAAAAACAACATTGGATAAGCTATTATTTGATTTAAATTATTTTTACTGCAAATGCAGGTATTTATGCTTTTGAAGCACTTTGGTTAAAAAGTAAAAAAGTGTATCCAGAAGTCAGATTTCATGGTAAAAAGAATTTAAATTAAACAAATATAATATATATGGTAGAGCTAAGGATTATGCAAAGGAAAAATGTTTTTTTTTTTTGTTTTTATAAACAGAGCTCAAACAGTCTAGGTGGCTGTGAGCAAAGATTACAATTTGAGAGTCCAAAAAGGTATTAAAAAACATCGCATGAACAGAAAAAGGAAACAACTCTCATAGCCCCTACACCCCTTCTAAATTGCCATTATGGCTACAAGGGCTAGAGAATATGTGCAAACCAAACAGAAGATAGTGTAAAAGAATATTTTCCATGTTAGTGTAACAAACCAACGAACATATATATATATATATATATATATGTTAGGAAGTGGAAGTAAAAAAATATAAGAGCAAACTCTCTCTCAGAGGAAATAACACATAAAAAAAATATAAAGAAGATAAAATTTATCATGGTTTGACTTTAATTGCTTATATTCATGACCCTTATAAGGAGTTCTAAATTTGAACAGACGATTTGCAAACCATTCTTACAAATATTTTATCACATGAACAACTCCTAAAAGCTATCCATATGGATCACTCACACTTTTGGAGGATAACAAAACTCAAATACCCAAAGCCATATTTATAGGCCAAAATACTAGCAATACTTCTATTTTTTTATCGATGTAAAACTTTGGGTTAAATCCCAACAAATCCTTTCCTTAATCCAAAGTCTTGTCAAAAGCTGGCAAACAACCCTTCACAAATATTCTTCTTGCAAAACTTGTATTTCATGAGTATTCAATGGTGTAAATGTAAACAAGAGTCATACTACTTTATTAACTTGTACCGCCGTTATACACGAACACGCCTCTTGGCTTCCACATTGCCAAGAAAACTTTCGACACAAGCTTCTCACTGAACCGTCGATGTTCCATCTGACATGCGCCTGACCTCCGTATTGCCAGGAAGACTTTTGACACAAGGAAACTCATAGATTCAAAAACTATCATTCTAACCAACACTCAACCAAACCCAACAGACCCAAACCATAGGCTTTGATACCACTTGTTGCAACGAAAGCAAAAAAAATACAAGAATAAACTCTCTCTCAATAGAGGAAATAATGCAAGAAGAAAAACAATATAAATGAGACAAAATTTAACGTAATTCTGCCTTAACTGTCTATATTCATGACCCCTATAAGGAGTTTCAAATCTTTCACTATTCGCAACTTTCTACGATAAGTTGCAAACTATCCTTATACATTACATGAATAACTTCTAAAAGCAACTCATATGGATCACTCTTACTTTTGGAAGATGATAAAACTCAAATAACTAAAGCCATATTTATTGACCAAAATATTAGCAATACTTCTATTTTTTTACCGATGTGGGACTTTGGGTTTAAATCTCAACAATATATCATACTTGAATTAAGTCTGATCCATATCTTATCTAAAATGAATGAGATATGAGTTGACATACGCAATATCCTATAAATATGACATAGAAATAAGTGAATAAAATAACCTAAATGAGCGGGGGAAGGGCTTATAGGCTACAGCAGTGTGAATGTGTGATCCATCCATAGGCTACCCACTAGCCAATATTTCTCTTGTTGATTGCAGGTTTTCACACATTTACGCATTTGCCAAAATTCAAATTATCGTGTTGCTAACATTTAATTAACCACAATCACGAATCATTTATAATCAAAGAGCCTTTCCTCTTTCATGCATTTCCCTCCATTTTCTAAACCACTAGAAATAGACAAAACACGAAGACAGATCAAAATAATTTGGATTAGGTGATGGTGAGTTGATAAAGAAGAGTTAACAATACAAAGCAGAAAAAAGAACAAGTATTGTCAGCCAAGGCTACACTCATTTTAGGATTCAACTCCATACTTGAGAAATGGGCCAAACCTAAATGTCAAGTTTTATTTTCCTAGTTCGTATACATATCCACCAGTTGCAACCAAACTAAACTTTTCCCCCTATAATTGCAATTCCTGCTTTTACAAAACAATATTTGTTTATTTTATTGCAACTAACTTAATTTCTTTACCCAATGTCACGGATGTTGGATGCTATCGTGTTCAAGTGGTTTGCAAATGAACTCTGACTTGTACCCTGTTTTTATATATCAAATGCTGACTACAATTCAAATTAACAACCAAACAAGGAAAAAGGTTCTGGTGAGGATTCAATTACATTTATGATATCGATGGGCACCAAGTGTAGTGTTGGTAAAATGCAACAAGAGTCCTGTGACTGCATTTATAAAAAGCCATTTGAATTGCTTCCTGCTTGCCACAATCTTTTAACTTTACTCGTAAGTACCTAGTGACAGGTAGTGTAAAATACACATATAAAGTTACAAGTTAAAGGGTGAAACTTGGAATTAATTGTAGATGGTGACTTATAAGAGGAAACAAAAATTTGTGGTAATAAGAATTCTGTATGAAGGTGCAAGTTCCCCATCCTCAAAAATAATTCAGAAACTAAGGATATGTTTGGTTCCTGTTTTTATTTTTTACGTTTAGTTTCTATATTTTGCATTTTTAAGATTTTATAAATAAAATAGTGAAAATAATAAAAATAATAAAATTTATTTTCTATTTTTATATCATGTTTTCATTATTTTTATCAGAAAATCTTGAAAATAAAAAATACAGAAAATAAAAATAGAAATGACAACCAAACAAGCCCTACTTTTGAAAACAAAATTTATCAAATTTAAAGACAAGACACAAATCCCTATATCTTATTTATTTTCTATGATTTTCTTAATTAAGTATAATGCACAAAATAATAAACAAGAGACTTAGTTTAAATTTTAAAATACAGTCTAGACTAGAGCAAACTAGAACAATGCAGAGAACAAATATTTTAATTAAACAATTCTTTTTTGTGATATTTTTCAAAAAAATTAAAGCCATTAATGCCAATATTTCACTTTGCACATATATATATATATATATATATAGGGAATTGGCCGGCAAATTACCCGTGATGGTAGGTGTACTATTTATTTATTTATTTATGGTTGGTTGGCTTAGCTAATTGCGTTACCATTTACTATTCAATGCGTATACCCTACAAAATGATTGAACTATCAGTTTTACAAGAGATTTGAATTAATACAAGCTTTATGCAATCAGAAGTTATTCAACATTAAAGGTACGTGGGGCTTATATATGTGTGACTTTCAACAAATTCAATACTTAAAAAGTTTCAATGAATACTATTTTAAGTGGGGAGAGGTATCATATGAGGTATGTGAACAATGAACGGACGGGTTTTCCTTTCTCTTTCAGAAAATTAAAGCGTCCCACCATGCCCTTGTTCAAAGTTCAAACAATAACGGTTCAACCCACTGAATAGTACAAAACTCGTTTCCATAGGATGTTTGATAAATGACAATTTTTTTTCCTTATGTACTAGTCATTTTCTTTCTAGTTTAAATTTTTGTATTATGTTAACTACATTCTTTGATAGCGTTAGGCACTAGGTGAATTTTTAAGGAAAAAAGTTGTTTATATTAATCAAGGTTAGAGAATTAGATCGGATGTAGAACTGAATAGGACATTGTTGATTCAAAAATTGGTCAAACTGTCCTATTTTCTTAACTATGATCATTATAAGAAAAATGAGCTTTTCAATCGTTAAAGTATCAATAAAAATATTATTAAGAAAAATAATTTTAATATAAAGTGATCATTGAAGATATTTATAAGCTTTTATTGACATATAATAATTATCAATAAAAAGTTTATATGTATTTTTAATGATAATTTTATGTTAAAATTTATTTTTTGATAATACTTTTTTTTATGCTTTCAATGTTTTAATTGTTAAAAATATGTTTTTTTTTTTTTTGCAGTGGATATTAATATTAGACTTCTAACAACAAGATATGACATAACGGAAATTGTTGACTTCTACATATATGGGCAAACTTCAACTTTGGTGCGTGAATTCAAAATTTAGAAGAAACACGTTGCGTCCAAGATCAAGTATTTATTACATGAGTGAAATTGAACCAATAGTGGCAGAGTATAAAAACATATTTTGTTCTTGCTAAAATTTTAAGAAAGAAAAACGTTTTTCTGTTATCAAATAACAAAATATTTGTTCTGTCACCTCTATTTCCAAAAAATTCTGCGGGTGGGTTTGTATTTTAATTAAAATTCAAATTTCAACAACAACATACCATTTCACCTTAAATTTAGCCAATAATGGCTTTACTACCATATTTAGAATTTATAGAATTCCTCAACTCATAGGTTTTAATTAAATTTCTTTTTTTGTCGTTTATATCAAACGTCTGCAGTAACGTAAGCCTTTTTTAGTGAACCTACATGACACAATATAACAAACAATACACATAAAATAAAGAAATCAAGTCTTCATAGGCATAGTTCCATTTAAAAATCATGCTAAGTATATCAAAACATATTTTATCTGAATAACGTATGCCATAGCATGCGTCGGATGTCATGTTATCAAGCCAATCATTTCACGTATGAAAGCTATCAACCAATTAAATCTTAATTAATTGTCTCAATGCCATCTCCATATGTCAAAATAGTAACTGCCTTGGTGACTAGGCTCTAATTATATTCCTCATTTAAAATAATCTTTTAATTCTCATCAATACCATCATACGTTTTCATTATTTAAACATAACATCGTGCACTAACATTAATTTAGAAAAAAAAAACTGTACAGTGAAATACATCACTCTCTAGTTTTTTACCACATATGTATCCTCTTCGAGGATTATAGCTTAATATATAAGAAATTAATTAGATATTCATAGGCTACCGATTAACATTATATTATGCCAACTTATAAAATTACACTTCAACTTCAAATGATAGAAAGACTTACCAGTAGTTAGTAAATTTATTTGAAATGTCACTTTATGAGTAAATAAAAAGCACATTTATGGCCATAGTGTCTAATAATTTCTTTAAATACGCCTTATATGGTATTATCTTAATTTTCGATGCACATTGTTTGTTTATATGAAACACATTGTTCAATATTTACTCATATTTATCGAACACACTGACTTATACCAATTATCTAAAAGTGAAATTTCACATCCAATAACGCACTTCTGAAAGAACAAAAAAAGTGACTCATAAAAAAACACCCTTTTTAGCCTTTTATGGTAATAAACTATTCAAAATCAATGATATAATAATGATCCTCAAAGAAAGAAGAAAGAAAGTTCCAAAATTTCTGAATTTCATCAAAAACATGTTGGGTACTGTGGAGCCAGTTTCCACCGTGTGACTACTGATTGTTGCACATATATCGATAGGGAAGCCGGTACAACACCAGTATCATAGGGAGATACAGTATAGATTAAATTTAAAAAATGTAAATTTTAATCTAAAATATCTAAAAATATTAATAAAATATTTAATTCAATATATCTAGCACAAATTAATCGAGTATTTTAAAGTATACGTGAATCGCAGTACGGACATGCTGGCCCTTTTTTCCCTCTAGTGCTTTTGAATCAGCTTTGCTTGTTTGGCACACTGCTACCTGTGTACGACCACAACCATTTGATTTCATGACACGCACACAAATCTTTAAACGATCTCATTGTCTCCCCAACATGCTCATTAAAGAAAACAACAACACCACCACCATTTAACCTTAAAACACAAACACTTAAACTGGTTTTGGAAACATAGTGTTGTTGCTAGTTTAGTTTTGCTTCCCTTCTCTCACAAGGCCACCAAAGTCAATGCCACCGACTGATATGATCTTACCACGTGGATCTGAGCCTCTTGCAGCTCATTCGCATGGATGAACATTCTCAAAGCCTTCCTGGGTCATCACCACTTCACCATAACAGCAACATATTTTAATTGAAATGCTTCTTGTGTTTTTTTTAAGGAGTTTCTCATCTGGGGTGGTTGTTTTTTCGTTGTTTTGGGATTGGTGCTGAGAATGAGAAATTGGAGAAAAACAAACAAGGGTGAGTGTTGTGTGAAAACCCTGAATTCTGGCCTTTTCTTCTCTGTGTGCTTTTGGGTTCAACTGTTGCATTTTTCCTGTCTTCTCTGTTGTTGGGTTCTGAAGTTGAAAATCATAGGATTTTGAGTGTGTGGTTTCACAAACTCTTAGGAACAAATAAACAAAATGTGTTTTGTTTTTTCTTTGCTGGAAATGAAAAATTTTGACTGGGAATCACAAAAAATCTTTCAGCATTCCCTATGTGGATTCATTGAAAATTATGACTTTGTGTGATCAAAGTTGAGTTTTTTTTTTTTTTACATCATTTCCAAGTTATGGCATTTATGATTTCAGTGAAGAATGACTTACAGATCTCTCTATCTCTTTCTCCCTCTCCCTCTCCCTGTGCATGATTCAAGAATCTAATTGGAAACAGATGCAAATAGTTAAATTTGCAAAAGCCAAGGGCTAATGATCTAGATTTTTTGTTTTTTGTGTTTTTCCCAATCTTGATTTATACCCACTTTTTTTTTTTGGGTATTTTGATGGGGACTGATTAGTTAATTGCATATGTTTCAGTGGGAGGAATAAGTGAATAACTATTATTTTTGTCCAATGCAGACAAACTGTGAGATCCAAGAGGACAAGACCAAGTAAGTATTCTATGAGATTTTAATAAGAATTGGTCTTTTGTTTTGGCCGTTTAGAATATAGTTTTAGTTAGCCCCTCAGTTGGTTGATGAAATTTCTGTGACAGAATATCCCACCCAGGACTGAGTCATGTATAGGCCATTCATGTCATGTGATGATCCAAAAGGAGTTGTTGAGTGTGGGACAATAAGGAAATACAGGACCAGTTCTCAGAAGATGAAGGACAAGACCAAAAACCGGAGGCCAGCTGAAAATGCGGAGTCATCATTGACAAGCAAAGAAGACAAAGAAGAGAAGGTCTTAAAGGGATCCACAGAAGGATCTTTTGATCCATCATCCTTGCAGCTCATGGAGGTATCGCAAGGGGCTCAAAGGTTGAACAACATGATTGATTCATGGTCTAGTGGCCTAAGGTATGATGGCAGTTCTGAAGATATTGCAAGAGATTTGTTGAAAGGAGCTCTTGATCTCCAAGAGTCTCTAGTTATGCTTCGGAAGGTGCAAGATGCTTCGCATATGGCGCGTTTGAAGAGAAAGCAGAATGAGAAACCTGAGAGAGAGAGAATTGATGCAAAGATGGTTGAAAGAGCACATTTTTCTAATAAATTCAGTGAACAAAGTTATCCAATGGGATTTCAAAGACCTTGGCCTTCTGCTGATGGTTCTTCAGGTAGCTGCAGAGAGGAACTTAAGAAAGTGATTAAGGAGAGTTTGGTTAGGCAAAATCTATTTCCAAGCACAACCGCTGAAGCATTGGATTCAGCATCAGAATTCCCTTCTACAAGCTCAAGCCAATCTTCTTTGGTTCAGAATGATAGGTTTTCTGATTCTTCTTTCTCCCCAACAATTACAAGAAAGGAAAGAGGACCTAGTCTGGTTGCTAGGCTGATGGGTTTAGAAGAAGCACCCTCAAGATCATTTCCAGCTGTTATGCAAAAACAGTTGGAGAGTGAAAAGATTGTGAATCAGAAGAGGCCTACATTTGAGATAGATGTGCCTAAAGTAAGAACGAATAGTCCTCTAATTGAGAAGGATTATCCAGAAAGACATAAGACCCTGAGGGAAATTCTTGAGACCACTCATTTCAATGGACTTCAAAAGAGTTCTTCTGCCAGAGAAAGCAGGCATCAAGTCCATCATTTCAGTGATCCCCATTACAAGAAGTTTGATGATTTACCACCCATTGTGCTCATCAAGCCTCGATGCTCTTCGTATAAGGAATTCGCAAGAGTCCATGAGCCAGTTCCCCAGGAAGAGTTATCCCTCAGAAAACAAAAGACAAAACCAGTCCCTTCCGAAACTTTCAAGCAAAGAGGAGGCTCAACTGCCAACACGGGAAAAGAAATGGAAGAACATGTATCCAAAAGGCTAACCAAAGATGAAAGAACTGAGCTCTCCAGAGTGGTTGGGGAACTGGATGCAAAAGAAATCAAGCCTTTTGAAAATGACAAGGCACCAAGAGGAAAGGTAAAACTGTATAGGGATGTAGTAAAA
This sequence comes from Dalbergia oliveri, assembly GCA_030441495.1. Lineage (NCBI taxonomy): Eukaryota > Viridiplantae > Streptophyta > Magnoliopsida > Fabales > Fabaceae > Dalbergia > Dalbergia oliveri. Next base: position 32,439,814 of record JAMLFY010000010.1, read on the forward strand.
AATCACAAGAAAGAGAGATAGTTGATAAAAAGGCTAAGGTGAAGACCACTAGCAAAAGGCAACTAGAAAGGAGATCCCTAAGCCTAAAGTTGTGACAAAATCTCAAGATCAAGGAGAAATCAGCTCCACAAAGTTGAGGAAGCCACAAAGTGGATCCAGAACTGGCAAGAATGAGATTCTCTGCAAAAAGAGTACTGCTTCAAACACAATCTCCAAAACAAAGAATCAGAAAACTAATAATTCCAAGGAACTGATAAAGAATCAGATGAAGAAGCAGAGACCTGTTGCTGAGCCAGAAGCGGCTAAAACAGCTGTAAGTTTGCTTTTTATATCATTTTTTTTAATATTCTGGGGAATGCAGCAATGCTTGAACTATTTTGTAGAAAATATAGTCCGAATGATGTAATCAATGAGTGAAGCAAGGTCTTCAATTAGAGTTTTAACTCACTATTTTTCTGCACAGGATGAACAATTAGGACAAGGAGAAGAAGGAAATACTATTGATATTTCTTGTAAAGATGATTGCACCGAGATTAGAATCATTGGTACGGTAGCTGATGATCTTGCAATAGATCATGAAGTAGATGCCTCTACAAATAAGATTAGAGGTAAATGTCTCAAGTTCTCACTAGTGGCACATATTAAAGTTAAATGATTATATGATGAGGGGTTATGCTTGTAATATTGATCTAAAATATGTATGGGTGGCAGCACATACATCATTAGACTAGGAATAAATTGGTAACTTCTGAGTGAATCATGACATAACAAGTATATTTTTTTCTTGCTTTTGGATATATCACAGAAAATTGTAATCAGAGCCGGAGTTCTTCAAGTGATGATATTATGTTGCCAAAATCTGAACTTGAAAATGGTGCAATCCATCCTGAGGAAGCTCATGAAAGGACCAATGGAAGCGAAGCCGATTTCAAGGCTGACACAGATGGGGCTGAGCTGAAATATTTGCTATTAACTAGTCAATCTTTTATTTGCCGTGCAGAGGAGCTCCTCAATCTTGATGTGGATTGTCCTAAGATCCTACCAAAGAATGAAACTAATGGAACAGCCAATGTCAGGCTCTACATGGATTGTGCAAATGAACTTACTGAGCGCAAAAGCCTTCAAGGGTCACAACTAGTCCACCCTTTACTGCTAACTTGTTTAGGGAACTCAAGATTACACATCTCTTTAGGCAGGTTGGTTGAGGAAATCCATTTTGGCATTGAGAATCTGACATCCTACAGTGAAAATTCTGGGAAGAAAGTTCCTTCAGATAATATATATGCAATGATGGAGAGGGATATAAGGTGCAGTGGAATGATAAATGGAATATGGAACTGGGGTTGGAGGCATGGATTTTCTGCAGATGAGGCTGAGCAAGTTGTGAATGAAGTAGAGAGCCTAGTTTTAAGTGGATTAGTTGAGGAGGTAATTGTAAATTTATTATGATTACATTACACATTTTGAGACATATGGAATCAATCACACACTTTCTAGATATCATGTTAGCATCTTCATGTGGTATATAAAGGATGATTAAATTGATACAGGATACAAGAGTTGAACCCCTTTTGGCTGCAGAAGTCGCATAACTTTTTGCTGTGAAACGTTTTGGTTCAAGAAAGAATACTCATACATTTGGATTATCTTTATCTACTGTGCATTCTTTGACCTTGCATGCTAATTTTAAGCGATTGAATTTGTGCAAATCACGGTAGTCGTAGTTAATGGTCATTTGGTGCAACTTTAACAAATTACTGTTTTTCCTTACTAGTATCTATTAAAACATGGGCCACTTTATTAGCCATGGAAATAGAGTAACAAGAATATGTATTTTAAAGTTGCTGAAAATAATTCTGAATTTTTCCTCTGCCCTGAATTATGTCCATGTGGTACACAACTTCTGTGTCAACATAAAGAGAATTTATTGAAGATTATACAAAATGTACGAGCTATGAGTTAACTAGTGGTTACAAGTTCAGCTGAAGATGCGATTTACATTTGAATTTAAATATAAAAAGATTTTAAGATACTTACCACTTATACAATTGCAGCCTTTGGACAGCTTTTTCTTTATGCATGGCCTTTTTTTTTTTTTTTGGGGAGGAGAAGGGACTATTTGCACTGAATATGGGTAATTTAAGAATCATGTTTATTTATACATTCCAGTTTAGAAATACTCGTAAGTATCTCTACACACAGAAAGTGAGCCCTCGTAATTTATGATTGTCACATCACATTTTAACATTTTTCTAACTCAAAATTAAGAGTGTAAATAGATGTCTCTAAAACATAATTTACAAATAATTTTTTTCATGTTCAAATCTTTATGGGCCTACAAATGTTAAAATCTCGTCTTATATACTTTTCTTTTGTCGACATAATTTTGTTTTATAAAAAATTAACCCATATTCACTAATGATATTTGAAAAAGCTTCCCAATCAAAGGTCCAAGTATGCCTTTGAGGTATGGCTAGAAGCCTAGAAGGGTAGTTGATAAGGATACCTCTTTTTTCCTCTCACCTTGTTTTAGTCAGTACATGACCCCAACTCTTGTCCTCCATGCTTAATCATTTGTAGTAAAATCGTGACAAATCGTGACTTCTAGAGATTGGTAAATGCTACCCTCATACTGTTGTTGCTAAGAAGAGAACATTCATAGCCAAATAAAAACATGGAAATATGGAAGAAATCAATGAAATATAGAGAACATTGTTATGGTTTGATTTGATTCAAAAACTATAGACAGGAGAGGAGAATAGGGTCTAGAAGCTTCAATTGATAGGAAGATAATGAAGACCCTTTAGCCTTTATTTCCTCAGTAGTACACAACTCTTCCACACAGCAACACACATATTCCGCTTGTACATGCAAGAAATTAAGTTCAAGGAGAATATATGAATCAACATAACTCTCTACTCTTAGATGGTAAGAACTACGAGGAGGCTCCCTTATAGATGAGAAAATTAAGGGTCTCCAAAGCAAAGTATATGAAAGTCCCTGGTGAATGACTGAAAAAGCACCCAAAATTGGAACCCACCACACATTGCCATCCACCCCATACATCTTATCAAACTCCTGAAAAATAATAATGAAAACCACAAAGCAAATTAAAATCAAAACCACAAATCAATGACAACAGAAGCTCTCACAAAAGAAAAAGAAAGTAAAAGTGATGCGCACCTTCTTGATGTGGCCAGCAATGGATATGCAATCACAAACATCATAGAGATCAAGGGCTTGAGAAGCAAAGGACATGGCATGGAGTTGCATCTTCTCTGGCATGTCTGTTTCCTTCACAAGAGCTTTTCCTTCCAACATCTTAGATTTGTTCAAAAGTGATTCTAGATTCCACACCTGTTGTTGTCCTATATATGTAAGGCCATGTAGCAAGAGATAGTGGAAGAAAGAATCAATGGCTGAGATTCTGTCAGCAGATCAAAAAAAGAAAAAGAAAAGTGAAAGTACCGGCCTCCAAGTCACACATGTTGCTGTGAAGCTCACCTTTCAACAATGATACATTTGGAATGGAGTGACTAAGGAATTGGCAGCACTTTGAGAGTGGCACGTAATTATAGACCGACCCTCTAAGTGCACCTATGTTGTCTGCATTTGCATTTGTCTAATCCCATCTCTTTGCTTCCCTCCATTTAGTCATATATCCCTCATAAAATTCAAAGTTCCATGTTAAAACTGAAAATACCGAATGATTTTTTTTACCAACTTAATAGCTTTTTATAATTATATAGGGAAAAAGTAAATTCTTAGAAAACAGAAATTGGAGGATTCTTTAATTTTGACTGACTGAGAAAGCATGAGCATGCATGGTTATTTATAAATGTTTTATTATGTCTCTTTAATATAAAACGTGCAATTGCAAGGATTTGTTCAAGTGGGAACTCTAATTTCGTAGACACAAAAATTGACCGGTGTTTGGAGCAGCCAAATGTTGCTACCTGGTCATAGAAGTAGCACACCTGCGAATGTTCACATGGCTTTAAAGTTTAGAAGGTGTTGAACTAGTAAACATTACAGGAATAAGACTTTGATTTGTATGTATTAATCATATAAGATTGCTTTACACAGTTAAATAACAGAAATTTAAGAAGTTACGATTCATACTATGCAACTATCTATCATTGTTTGATATTTTTTTTACATTTTTATTAAATTAATAGTTGTAAAATTATTTTATTTTATTATTAGTATATATAGAACTGAAGATGCATAACTTAACCTTTTAAGTATCTAGTTAGGATTGAAGGTTATGAAAAAGTCTAATGACTAGTGATAAAATTTATGTTTTAGAGTTCTACATCTCGAAGGATTAGTTACTCCTTTGACTTCAAAAAATAAAAAATAAATTGAAGGTTAAAAACTAAAAAGGCATGTCAACTTGAACAAAAATGTTATGCTATGGAACCATAAACCATTGCTCCAATTAATTATAGACGAAGTGGGGGCATAACTTTAGCTGGTGTTGGGCTTGGCAGCAGCCAAGCTTTACCCTTGTGTTATTAACACCAGGATGGTTCCATTCCAGCATGTCCCTCTCTTCTTGAATGAAAGAAGGTTCTTTCCAATTTCCTCTTTGAATCAATCTTGGATTCTCTGGCCTCTTCTGGAAGCATGTCATGTGCTGTAGAATAATGTCGTTTACTTAATTGCGTAAAGAATGGGCTCTTCTCGTGTTCACTTTGGTATACGGCCTCCTCAAGAGCCAACCAAACTAACACTTCATTATTCTTCTAAGTTACAAGCATTTACTTTGATTTGTGTTGGGTCAATTTCTAATAATATAAAGCCTTTTTACACTAATTTTTTTATGCACAATAATTGAAGTGAAGACCTTATTATTTTAAAAAATAATATTGACTAACTTCTCATAACAGAAAATAATAAATATGTGGTGTGTGGCTTGAACCAACAAAAACGTTGCCACACCAATTGATTACATAACAGGCGACTTGACTCTTGATTCCGACTTTTTGGATGAATTGTGTTCAGCCGAATGTATCCTATCAAAAAAATAAAGTTCACCAATTATATTTAATACATAAAACATGAAAAGTCAACATGTTGCTCCAAAATAAAATACAGTAAAATAAAATAAGAAGAAAACTCAAAGCCAATTCATCCTTCAATGCTTACATAAATTGTTACTATATGGTGGTGATCGTTCTTTGAGACGACAAAGTAATTCAACTTTGAGTGTTCAATTTTTAATTAAAAAGGTATTCATGTTACTTCATATGCATTTTCATTTTTAAAACTCTTATCTTGGTATAAAATAGTTTGACTACTGATAGCGTGAGAGATAAGATTGTTGAGTCATATCATAACTCACAACTCAAATCATAATTTTTTAAAGGAGAATTTATTGCAACCTCCTTAAGGTCTTGAAATTACACTCACCCCTCTAAATTTGAAAATTACACCTATTTCCCTTCCTTTATTTAATAACATAGCAAATACCTCCCTTAGCCGCTAACAAACGTTAGGTCAGTTAGTGGCACGTGACAAACACATACTTTTATGTTTAAATCAGCTAATAAACACGAAATTACTTGTTTATCTTTTATAATTATTTTTCCCAACTTATGTTAGCTCTGGTGCTCATGGTGGTGGACTTCAATCAAGCAATAGGCTGTCTGTTGCGACAAATTCTAATGGTCTTCAACTGTGACTTATCACAAATGTGGAGAACAATTTTAGTCTTTTTCAATTTTGAACAACCAAACTAGTTTTGCTTTTCACTACGTTTTGTTTTAGAACTATGCTTAGGAATTAGGATTCTCCAATTGGGTCAAGCAGGCAAGCGCAACACAGAGTGGATCTATCTCCTCAACTCCACACCTTCCCTCATCGCATTCTCCAACAACATCACCAACGTTGACGTCATCCCCACCAACACCCTCATCATCGTGATTGTCACGTGCTCCTGTTCCACCACTTCCTTCAACAACAACAAAAGCTTCTACAAACACAATGCTCCTGTTCCACCACAAATAGCATTTGGAAGCCAATGAGATTTCTGCTACTTCCATTATCTTCGTCCTTAAGCCATAACAACAACACCAAAAGTGAGAGACCTATCATCGTCGCACGAGCAAAATTTGCAGAGAGACCCAACGAGTGCTCCTTTGTCGTCGTCGCCAAGTTGATAGAGAGACCTAATGACAACGACAACTTCACGAGAAAAACACAAGAGCCCAATGAGCTCCTTCGCGAGATTGACAAAAAATAGGCATTTGGACAGGGGAAGAAGAAGACACAATGGAAGAGGTGAGAGAGGTGGAGTATAATAGTGCTAAGTGAGAAATGGGGAAATGAATGGTTTAGGGTTTCTTAAAGTGATAGGGGCAAATAGGTCATTTCACATTGACCGTGTATGGAAAGGGAGACATGTGTAATTTTCAAATCTAGATGGGGGAAATGTAATTTTAATGAACCTCAAGGGTGGTTGCTGTAAATTCTCCTTTTTAAAATGACCTAAATTTGTCATGTCATCTTATTTACCTTACTTTTATTATAAACAACTCAGCTTTAATTTATAATTTAAGTTTATGAAAATTTTAAACTAAGTAAGAATAAAAATGATCAAATACACATCTTATGTTCAGCTTACACACTAGCCCCAAAGTCCCATGAACAGTAATTTAACATTAAATCCTAAGCCATCAACATGGTGAGCCATCCTATCATTTCCTCAAATTTTAGGACAAACTCCATTACTAAATCTACGTACAAAAAGAGAAGGCCATCCGCAGATTAAGCTTCGTATTATAATTACGTCCTTAGCTTCACTTAAAATTGCAAGATGAAGTGAGGTTTGGTTTAATTTTATGAGGAGTTCAGGACAAACCGTGAGTGCAAGGACTATTTGAAGAAACATATTTAAGCATAAGTTCTTCGTAGAGAATGAGAAAGAGAATATTCATTCTCTCCCTTCTTGAACATGCTAAAGATTTATTTTAAATTGAAATTCACCTTGAAACTAAAGAGGAAAAAGTTTACAAGAAAGGAACAATTGGGAGATAAAACTAACCAAGAGAATGAGATTTTACCTTAGCTCCATCACCAAGGCTGGGACCTCCAATAGGATATTACCCCTTCACCCAAAAGGCAAGAATAATGTTACAAGTATACTCAAGCTCGTGTAAATTGCCAATGACTTCTTAATTCAATTTTAAAACTTCAGCAATTAAGTAAAGAATCTAATAACGTTATTTAGTCTAATCATTATCACCAAACACTTTCATGAATACAACAACCTGTGATGAATATAAATTCATAGTAGCCAAAACTCATCGCTGACCACAATTCATCAATTTGCACTTAACAAAACACTATGAACACAGTATTTGAGTATTCGAAACAAAAAATAAATGTTTGCTATTACGTATTAAATTTTATGAATGATTACAAAAGAGATTTGTTGTGATGTATATCAAAATTTTAAGTTGGGATTTTATTTATTTTTCAATGATTAAATTTTTCATATGTTATTCAATGATTTGTTTCATAATTATATATATAAAGAATAGTTTTGTATTTCTTATATATATATATATATACTTTTTGGATTTATTTGATACTTTTTATTTTTTAATTCGACAATTTAGATTAAGGTGAAATTTTTTATCACCGTTTAGGCTCTGGTTATATTTATGCCATTGATTCAATCAACACTTATATATATTTTAAAGTCTCGATTATTGAATCCAAATAAGACTAATTTAAAGGTGTTTGTATTTAATCCACTAATGGAAGAAACTATAAGCCATTAGAATTATATTCAGGTTATGATGATATATAAGTCTAAAAAATTGATGATAGTGAGTAAAATTTGATGAGTATTTGATGCTCTATATTTATTGAAAAAGATGAATTTTTATACATTAATAGTAATAAACTAATTTTATACTAATTAGTTATCATGGTGGATATTATTTATTATAATTTAGCATTTTTTCTCAAATTCTATTAGATAACAGAATAAAATTATTTTTATATGGTTAATACATATACATTACATCCTTATAAAAATATCAACGTCATCAATAATTAGCTATCAATTTTTCACATAACTAATATATATATATATATATATATATATAGTGAAATAAATAAAGCATATATTAATGATTAAATATCACCAACTGGTAAAATAATTTGACTAACTAAACTATAAAAATCGTAATAGCAAGTTTAATACTTGGTATGATCCACCCTTAATCACACCGTTCTCTTGAAGTGTTCACGGGTTCTGTCATCAACTCAATGAAACAAAACACACAAAGCCTCCTTACTAAAAACATTATCTTTCAATTTTTTATCTCTTTTTTCCTTGACGTGGGAGGGATTGACTAATCCTTTGCATAGTATTGATTCATTAAAAGGATAGACTTTAGCCATCAATTTTAAAACTGTATTGGCAATGATCGACCTTGTGAATTTTAAATATTTAATTTTAATATACTAAAATGATAAAAAAAAATCATACATTTTCATCAAATTAAATTTTGATATTTATATGACTTTTATACAATTTTTTGCTACATGTGAATTAGTAAAATTTAAACTTATAATTTTAATTTATGCATTCTTCTCAAATCCTTTACTATTAACCAAATTTATGAATATAAGAATTAATTATGTCCATAAATGTGATGATATATAGTTGAACATACGAAATTTTTTCTTTTATGTCAATTCGTCTAACTTAAATAAATCAAACAGCAGAATATAAAAGCAAAAATCTGAGACTTAATATATTATTATTATTATTATTATTATTATTATTACTGTATTTTGAATTCAAAATACCAGTCATTAATAAATGAATAAAAAAAGAAAGAAGAAAAAAGAGGCAGGGGAAGACCGATTGAAGCTTGAGAAGAGTGGATTGTTTTGTCAATTGGTGGTTATCTTCGGTTTCTCCGAGGGACACACCACATCTTCGTTACCCGCTCTCGAATTGCGAAAACGGCGTCGTTTAATGGGCGATGAGAAGTCCTCCATGGCAATGACACCCAGAGACAGAGATCGAGAGCTTCTCATCCCCGTCGCCGACTCCGCCGCCGGAGACAACACCGCCGCCGCGTCCTCCAAGCCGTGCTGTTCCTCCTCCTCCTCCTCCGCCCACCATGCTGGCCGCGAGGTGATTGATTGATTGATCTCTCTTGCTCCGCCCAACTAGGGTTTTTCTTGACTGATTCAAAGACTGGAATTGGATTTCATTCTGTTTATTTTTTTCATTCCCAATTTGATTAATCTGAATTGTTGTTGAATGTGTTGGGTTTAGGAGATTGGAGATTCCTTTGAATTGGATTGGGATTTGTGTTTGTGTGTGTGTGTGTGGGTGTGTGAATTGATGTAGCAATTAGAGATGATAGGGGCTGAATTGTTGAAGTAATTGTTTCTTTTGGTTTCAGAGCATGGTTGAGCTCATGCTATGCTAAGGGTACAAGAAATTGGTTTGGTTTGCAAAAATAGAGAGCAGTGTGTGGTGGATTCAATGCAGTGCAGAATTTAAGTCAACAAACCATGTTTTTATCAAAATTAGCAAGGAAATGAAGGTGTGTAGTGGTAGACTGGTAGTCATAATTGGACATTCATTTTTATGTATATATAAACTAGATTAATTTCTTCTTACCTACAAATTGAATACTTAAAAGGGTAGTAAAGGGAGGTTTTTTTTTTTTTTTTTTGGGGGGGGGGGGGTTAGTTTAGTTCCCAATCCAATTCAAATGAAGCTCCAATCTCCTAACTGTTCATGATTCTGAATACTAAATAAGAGTTATCATACTCTTTTAGTGTCATGTGTGAGTTTTCTCTGCCTTCATAACAATTGTTTTCTTGACAGATTGCTATTTGTTGTTTCTGTCAATTTTGTAGACTTTTTACAAAGTTGTTAGGAGCTGGGCATCCAAAAAATTCATGACTGGATGGTGCGCAATTCTGTCTTTGTTCCTAATTTTTCTGTTCAAGAAATGTTTACATTACATGTCCATTACTCATGTATATTGTTCACCCATGAAATTAGTGCTCAGATGGTTACTTACTGAATCTTTTCTTATTTTTATTTTGTGTTTGGATGAAATATGTCTGTTGCATGCTTTACTTTTTTTTTCCAAACATTATTTTATTTTCTACTTTTTTCATCTACACTTTATTTCCATGGCTACCTTTGTGTATATGGTGCTTGTGTCATGAACTGAAAGTTACAGTGCATAATAGTTGCTGACTGTATATTGGAAAACTCATACTCCCCTTCTCTTTTAGTGGAGACATGTTTGGAAGTGTGTATTAATGATTAAAGTGATACTATTTATATTTGGAAATCATGATGAAATGAAGAACCTGGATTCTAGAATCTGAACCATAAATCTTCAAATCATTTATTGAACCCAGTAATTTATGGTCCTTTATGACTATTCCCAAGATAATTATAGCAAATCTTAATGACTATCTTATCACTTGTTTTGAAAGGATAAGGTGATCGTGAAAATTGATCAATTTTAATCGTCAAAGATTATTCTATGTAGAATAGTTGCTGCAAAAGAATGTTTGTCCTTTTCCAGTATTCACCCCTCTGCTTGTTGTATGCAAGGTTTGCAGAATTATGTTTCTGCACCGGGGTGGCCTGTATTTTATTGGGACCTGTTGTTGGTCTGGCCTCTTCAACTTCCTGAGGTCCTTTCCTTTGTTTCTTATAGTGAATTAGTGATAGCTCACCATTAGTTCTTTTGCAGCGTCATTCTCTTTCCAATTGCAATCACCTTTTACATAACATGGTGGTTTATTCATTTTGTGGATGGATTCTTTTCTCCAATATATGATCAACTTGGAATTGATATTTTTGGTAAGTTCTTCTGTTTTAGTGTACTTCAATTGCATTTGCATGTATTGAAAAGAGATATATCTTTGGCTGTTGTTTTCTTTAACTTATTAAACATGTCAATGTTATTTGCTAAAACTTCTTTATTAGGTCTTGGATTCGTAACTTCTATAACTTTCATCTTCTTGGTCGGGGTTTTCATGTCCTCATGGTTGGGTGCATCTGTCCTGGGCCTTGGGGAGTGGTTTATCAAGAGAATGCCACTTGTTCGTCATATTTATAATGCCTCCAAGCAGATTAGTGCTGCTATCTCACCCGGTGTGTTTTTGCTAACATCTTACTCTTAATTGTGATACTGATATAAATGTAATTTTAGTTAAGAACAGCTTTTGTTAACACGTGTATTGTCACAGATCAAAATACACAAGCCTTCAAAGAAGTAGCCATCCTACGGCATCCACGTGTTGGTGAATATGCATTTGGATTCATCACCTCATCTGTTGTTCTTCAGGTTTCTAAGAAACTTCTATGTTGGTGGCTTTAAGTTTGGAAATCCTTTTTATATGATTGCTTGACTTGGAGTATTGTTATGCATGCCATGGTGCAACTACTTTAATAGTTTAATACTACTTACTTATACTGTAATTTTAATTATTTTCTGATGAAGCTGTATCTGTCTGTATCGGACTAGTTTTGACTCTTTGTTGCTTCACGCTTGTATCCTATGGTAATCTATATCTTGCTTTTATGATATACAGGTTCATATAATCATGTACTTCGTGAATCATACAGAGCATGAATAGCTAATACTTGTTTGGCATGTATCAATAAATAATATCATTGTTATTTTACTTCTTGGCTATCTGTTATGAATAAGAAGTCATTTCTAGGGCTGATGCAATTGCTCCCTGTTGTTGCCATCCCTTAACATTCATTATTCTTATGCTGTTGATTGCCAGTCAGTGTTTTAGCTTCTTTTTCACTAGTGGTGCATCTTTAAAACCATATACCATTAGTAATTGTGAAGTTTCACTATGGATATTTGATGCATTCAGTTATATGAGACTGGTTAATTGTCAATTGTTGAAAATTAACTGTGTTTTTGAGGTTTCAGACAACATTACACGTTGAAGTTAAATCTTTTTTTCCCCCTTGTCAATTAAACTTTTGCAGAACTATTCTGGAGATGAGGAGCTATGCTGCGTTTATGTTCCAACAAACCATCTGTATATTGGGGATATATTTCTTGTCAACACCAACGATGTCATCAGGCCAAACTTATCAGTTCGTGAAGGAATTGGTAAGTGGTTCTTGTTTTTGTAGTTACTCGAGTCTCGAAATATGAAATTCAAAGCAAGCTTATTTTTTCAACTTGCACTTAAATGATATTATGAGTAGAGTTTGTTTTCTGAGTCTTCTTTCTGGGGCCTCCCTCTACTTATGGTGCCTTGAACTTGAAACAAATAGGATTTTTGGTCTTGTGTATTTGGGGGATAACTGAAACGGTAGAGACTAAACGAGTACTAATTGTTGCACATAAACTTAGTCGCATAATCCTTGCATACTTTTTTCTGCATGTTGCTAGATGACACTACAGTCCTACTGCAACAGACTGTCTAAACTGTGCGCATAACATGTGTAACTATCATTTTCTTGGCTAGCAATGAATGTGTACAAGTATGATTTGCTTTTTCTTTCTTTCTTTTGATTTTTTTGGGTTGTTTTTTGTATTTTGGGAGATCACTTGCTCCTGAACTTGCTTTATAAAGGCATACTAATAACAGTATAACGGCAACAACAACAATAATGTCATCTAATTCAATCACTCTAGTTTTATCATATGCTAAGTTGAATTTGTTACAAAATTGCAGAAATTGTTGTTTCTGGAGGCATGTCAATGCCACAGGTCCTATCAACGATTGATTCACGCATCATGCCAAGGGATATAAGTAGACCCAACAGAAGCTGATACCTCGGTATCATATGGAGTCATCAGAATGACAGTGCAACAATTTGGTGTTGCAAATGCAATGTGTTGGATATACATTGTTGATTGCTGAGAAGTGTTAGATTCTGATGACTTGTGTAACATTCATTTCTGTGTAATAGAATGTAGAATTTAGTGTTTGTTTGGAAAATATTGTTTGGGTGATGACTGGCATACAAAATTCTATTCTCTACTTGGAGGCTCGAATTTTAACTTGTGCATAATCTAGTGGTTTTCCACTTGTTATAGCAATTCAATTTTGTGGTGCTGGTTAATGGTTTTCATCTCTATGTGGAGTGTGTGTGGGGCTAACATTGACCATCCAACATGTATGTGACCAAAACCCATTAACTCTTCTCGGTTAAGGTTTAGTTTGCATGAAGTGCAGGTAAATGTCCATACTTTTGGTTGGCTACAAGAGTGCAATGTAAATCTACCGAAAAAGGTATACCGTGATTTACACCATCTATATAATAAAAATGCTCAGTGCAATCTATGTAGTAGAGGTTGTCATGGCATTGGTTAAACAAAAAGAAAAGTGAAAAGTTGTGATTCTTTTAATGTAGATAATATATATTAAAAACATTTAAAAGTTGTGATTTTTTTAACACTTCGTCAAATGGGATATGCGAAATAGAAAGTTAATTTTTCATTTTCAAATTTAGTAAGTTGTAAAAACTATTGAATTAACTAAAAAAATGAAAATATTATGTACCATCTTATTTTATTTATATATTAAATTACTGTGAACAAATAGAAAATTTGACCTTTTCTTTTTTGGATTTAATTTTTATTTACTAACATTGTAAAAGAGTTTTGTATTGTTATTTAATTATATATTATAAAATTAATAAAGATGTTGACCTTCAAACATATAACTTAAAAGATTATGCAAATAAAATGTTTTAATTGGATGATAGTGTAAAAATGTTTTATTCTATTAATTTGTCAAAAATAACTTTTATTGGGTATGCTAAAATTTTAAAATATAATGATATTTGAACCTATATGCATATTAACAAAGTCTTTCACCTTGAGCGGGTTAAACATTTTTTGGTTTTACCTTGTTTGCTTCGTCCAAACATAGCTTGGGGGTATTAAAATTATGATTTTATAACAAATACAAATTAATGACAACAAACTGTAGAACAATATCAATCTAATATTATTTTAATCTTGTTTCATAATACTAGTGAATTGAGTGCCTATCAATTCACATTTTTTATTTTGATGGATTTTAGCATTATAGTAAGTAGTATTTCAAAAACAAAAGTATTATTAACAACTAATTGCTATTCAATTTTTGCAGGTCTATGAAGGTTCAATCCATGAGAGTGCTTTGCATGGTGGGGTGAATGGTGGTTAACTGTGTTTGTAATAGCGGTTACATGCATAGTTTTTATTTAATTTTTTCTTTTTAACACATGAAATTATATTAATGGACTTAAAAACACAATTCAATCTAATTATGAGACATTAAAAAATAGTTATAAAGGGAATCCCTTATATAGTATAGATAAACAGGATGAAAGAGTATTCAATTTCCATTTAGGATTTAATTTTAATGTACTGAGAGTGTAAAAACTTTTACAATCATTCAACTATATATTGTCATATCAATAAATATGGATAATTTTCATCCCAATTACTTGAAAAATCATACAATTGATTAGATTTGATTAGATGACAATATAAAATCTTTTTATACGTCAATGTATCAAAATTAAACTCTTCATTGAAAATTGAGTTTAGTTTTAATGTACCAAGTGTAAAATTGTTTTGCCTATTGGGTTTTGATATTTACGTCGACAACAATAATCGATGATTTCTTTTGTGCAAGAGGTCAAACCTTTAAACCAAGTGTCTCTCAACAATTTAAAGTTTGGACATCAACTTTTACTTTTCCAGAATTCTTATTCTGAGCGAAAAATCTCATCTTGAATCCACATAAAGAATCGAGTATCAAATATGTGTGAATGAGATGAGGATGAAATGCGTAATGTGATTTGTGTATATTGTATGGAATGTTGACGAGAATTTTAAAGTGTAGAAAGATTGCAAAATATAAAGTACTTATTGACAAATATAAGTAAACACAAGATTGTAAAGAAAATAAAAGAAATCTAGTCCTAGGAAAGTAAGAAATGAGATTGAGAACAATTACTCCGAGGACTCTAAACTTTGTTTAGTCATCAGGTGACGTTGTACAATGAGTGTGTGAGTAAAAATTTCAAACCCTTACAAATGTACAAACTACTATTTATAGACATTCTAAGACTAAGAATCTTTACATTTGTCTTTGGTTGCATTCTTGAATGTCGTCCACGTGTCTTTGACAGTTCTTCTTTGTCACACGCTCTCGTTGTCAGCGTTACCACTTCATTGCATCTTTATAAGGTTTCTGTCAATAACCACTGACAACCGCTATTAACCATCGCTTACCAATGTCGATCTCCTGCTCATCACTGTGGCGATCTTCTTAAATCTTTCAAATTTTCTAAGTCCCAAATAATAAACATGGACTTCGACATATCAAACTCGAACTTGGGAATCTTGTCATCATTGGCTTGCAAACTTGGATATTCAAGCTTCATCTTGAGTGACCGCCATCAGTTCAGACATGTCAACTGACAAACTTGAAGCTTTGTCAATTCTTGTTTATTTCTCCTTGCAAATCAAACTTCACTGTCTTGGTCAACTTTGATATGCCAAACACCCATTATGTACTATTATCACCAAAAGCTTTCATACTTTGGCAGTTGAACTTCTTTCATTATAGCCCCAATTTCAATAAGGTCAAATGACAGCTTGACATTGACACTTAGTGAAGTTTGGTGTCAAACGCCATCATCAAATCAAAATCTTTCATTTTATGACTTTTCAAGTAATAGTGTAAAAGTTCATTATCATGACTTATGTAATAATACATGAACTAAATGACTATGAAAAAAGTTTACACTGCCAGATGCAAAGAAATTAAACCCTTAAAAATTTGGATTTTTCAAGTTCAACTATTATTTCAATTATTTTGATTTTAATCAAATGTTTAATTATGATTTTTTTGTAGTTTTATTTTTGAACAGGCCCACTAATATTCCATTTTTGGTGAAAAGCCCAACAATATTTGGAAGCGCTGGTTATAAAGTGCCGCAACCCTCGAACATTCTAGAGACTGGCCCAACAGTAAAACCCTAGCTCGCAGAAACCCTCTTATAAAAGCACCTGCCATCGATTCCTCAAAATCACGGCCTCAACCTGATCGATTTAGTCAATCTCCGTGTAGGGTTTCCCATTGCCTCTGAAAAGATCGTATTTTTATCGTCGACTTGTTCTTTAGGTTCTGGGGGTCTTGTTTATGCTCGTTTTTGTTCTTTGTTTGGTCATGAACTTGTTTTTCTACAGTTGTAGCTAAGATTTTAGCTGAGAAGCAAAATGGGACAGTGACGATTTCGATGTTATTAAGGTCTCGTTTGTCGTAATTGGCCTAGTTGGCCTTGCCGACCATCCTGATATATCACCACCCATATTCGAGTCCCTTCCATTTTCAATAATATTTAGTGTTATTTTGTTTTGGATCTTGAATTTTCGTTAACATTAATGTTTTTAGCATTTTCTTGCATTATTTTTTTGTGTGTTGCTTTTAGACTGCATTTGAGTTCGTGTTATAATGTCGGCCAATGATTAAATCATGAAAAATTGACAAGCATATGTCTGAAATTGTTCATGTAGACTAACCTAATCTTCTCAATGAGGCCAAGTATTTTGCTTTAATGAATGAGATTTCATGACCACTCTAAAACTTTCCCTTTCAATTATGTGTTTATTTGTTGCGTTGATAATGCTTTAGTTTCTTCTTTTCCTTTTTTTTTCGTATGTATTGTTACACCCTCCTAGTCTATGTAAACTCTTTCTCAAGGGGAATTTAGGTATTGTGCTCCAATTTGGTTATCTTGGGATGTAAGAATTTCTCATGTCTTTGGGTTTGGTTATCTTACGGAACTGAATCGTCTTTGGGTTTGGAGCAATTGGTTTTCCAGATGTTTAGACATGTTCTCTATAGTGTCATAGTAAAAAAAATTTTTGAGCATCAGATGCTCTAAATTATTTGGTGAGTGTGGTAAAAACTTCCCTGCTATTATCACTCTTCCTTGTATGTCTTGAAAGTATGTTTATGTTTATTTAGTTTGGGAACAGTGTCCGATTTAAATTCTGGTGTATAGGAAGTGTTTATAAGCGATAATGGTTTGTTAATGACTTTTATAATCCTGTATGGTCTAATGTTAGATGATTGCATTCATTGTCATTGTTTTGATTCTCATTTGTTAGGAGCAATCATTATGTGAGTAGGACGCTCCGTGTTATGGCTTAGGATTTTGCATTTGTTTTACAACTACTCATTGTTGATACACTAGTTTATAGGCACTATTGTATTTTACATATAACCCACGTCATTGGGATTTTTTGGTTCTTATTTATCAATGATGACAAATCCAAAGGCTTGTTTCTCTAAACATTCGCAGTGGCCGCCTAAGAGCTTTCGCCTTCGCCAGGCTTGAGAGCTAATGCTGCTACAATCCTTCCTTGGATGTCTGAGGTCAAATTTGCCTTTTGTGTTTCTTATTTTGTGCCAGGGCGAGTATTGTATTATGTTGGTGCACATCATTAAGTTGAGTTTGTTGGGTATATTTTTTTTAACCCTATATTCAGTTTTCAAAATTTCACCGGGTTTCAAGTAAGTGATTTAGGCATTGTTTCATCAGTGTGAATGAAAGCATTTTCTTTTTTTTCAATTGTTTTAGTATTTCTGCTTTTTAACATCAAAGGTCTATTGACCAATCTTTTGACTTGTTAGTAGGTGTTGTCAATATTTGCCTAAAAGTTCAGTGTTTTGTTATCTTTTAAATGACATTTAGATGAGGAATAATTTGAATGACATAATTGTTTTCAAAGACTAATATGACCTAAGAAAAATTCTTAGGTGATCACAAGTGTAACATTTAATCATTGCACACACTCACAATAAAATTGGTGAAACCCATAATTAAGTGATTGTATCATAAGTAAAATTAGTCGGAGTATTAAATGTAAAGTGTTAAACTGTCTATCCAAAGATTTTTTGCAAAAGTAAAATTTTTTAGGACTGAAATGATTATTTATTCTTTTAAAATTGTCAACTGCTGAAAAATTTTCCAATGTTCATTTACAGTTTACAAATCTTAGGGTAAATTTTGAAGGTACACTTGCCGTCAAACCGATATCTTCTGTCAAGAGTCACTCTCACGGAAGCTAATTGCTAATGCTATCATCACCACCAACCCCATTTCTTAAGTCAGGAACTACCATTTCAACCTCTATAAATCCTCGGCCAAACTAAAAACCAATTAGTATCTTGGGAAATAACTTCAGGCATATCTCAGACTTATTATTTTCATGCAGGATATGAGTCATATTATAACAAGAATAAAGTAGCTAAATTTTTATGTTACACCAATACTAGTAGAAGTATTCATATCATTAATCGGTATTAGAAATATGATATAAATAAAAAATATGTAAAATATAATTTGGAGAAAAATTAATCATCAGTTGAAAAATGTTATTTAACTTTTCATCTAATTAATAAGAGCACATTAGTCATCAACAATCACACGATATTTTTTTGGTGAAAATGATTTTTTTTTATTTGAAAAATCAAGCTTTAGTAGTCAAATTAAAATTATAGTTGTTGGTACTAAATTTCGTAAGTGTTAATCAAATCAATATTTGACTTTGAAGTTTGAAGGTCAATCACGGGTTTGGCATAAGGAGAATGAACTTGACAAAACTTTGGTTTGTCAAAATAATATGTCGAAACCCAAGGAAGATCGATCAACAACTCGACGTTGGTGGTTCTTTCGTTAGATGTTTGACAAAATGATGTTGTCAGTCTTCTATTCGGCTTTTGACATCGATTCTTGAGAGGTAGAATGAGAATTTGTCATTTGGGACTTGGAAGATTTTGAGACCAAAGGGGGATTAGTAAAACGAATGACGATTATTGATGACAACAAGTTTTCATGGTCGAAGTTTGACAAGTCGAAGTTCAGAGTTTGTCATTTGAAAACTTAGAAAATTCTAAAGGGACAATCATAGTTACTCCAAGACATGTGTTTGTCAATTGACGGTTGCCAGTTTCAACGGTTATTGACAGAAGCTTAACAAAGACGTGACAAAGTGTTAATAGAGAGTGAATGACGAACCAAGAAATTGTCAAAACCACGTGGACAACATCTAGAGTCAGCCAAAGACAAGTGTCAAAATCCTAGAGACTTAGGTTGTCTATAAATACCAATTTGTACAAATTGTAAAGGGTTGGAATTTTCACTCACACACTCACTCTAAAACGTTTCCAATGACTAGGCAGAGTCCAAGTTAATTAAGTATTGTTCTCAACCTTTTTTCTTGTTTTAGGATTAGATTTCTTCAATTTCTGTCTTTAATTCCTTTATATTCCTTGTACTTTATCTTCAGTTTGTCAATCAATTTACATTCTACAAATTCTTCTTCTTCTTTAATTCGTCAAACATTTCATTTACACTATCACAACACAAATCACTTTGTATTCTATCATTTTATCCTCATTACATAAAAAAATAATAATTTGACACTCGATTTTTTTGGTGGTGAACCCAGAGGAGTAGCTTTTCGCTCCCAAATCGAGATCTTGAAAAGCAAAGGCTGTTTATAAAACTCTTAAGTTTGTCGATATAAGCTTGGTTTAAAGCAATTTGACCTCCTATTAGGAGATTGTCAATTATTTGTTGTTGACAATATAAGTGTCAAAATTTGCTATAAACAATAGTTAATGGTCATAATGGCCTCCAATTATTTGGGGGAGTGTGGGTAAAGAAGAATTATTCATGTGAGTGATTATGAGTTTGTTAATTAAGCCACTTCAAAATTCAATCGCCAACCATAAAAGTTGAATGCTTTTTAAAAATATATATAAAAGAAAACAAGTTGAATGCTACCATGATGTGGTAGGATCAACTCTTGTGGCATACATCCAGTACCCAAGCAATCCTTAGAATTCCACTAACTTTTAATTCTTTATAACTAAAGAGCACTCTTACAATTTGGGATCTCTCACCCTTTGTGTTTGAGTTTTTCAAGGACTAAGAGATACACACTCTTATTCTAACAAGAGATGCTTCACCTTTTACACAATCTTAATAAAAGAATACAAGAATTCACTCTCTGACTAGCGGAAATATTACAAATTGAAGCACTATAAGGTTTCTTAAGAATAAGTGTATTTGGTAAAATATTGAACAAATGATTGATGAATAAGAATGATTGTTAAAATGATCTTTGCAGTATGTTTTTCATGCCTTAAAATGTTAAAGAAAGGGTATTTATAGAAAATAATTCGTGTAGACGTTGAGGGGTTAATCCCAAAATATGTATCTCCTCAAAACACATTCATTTGCACATTTTTGGGTATGGTAATCGATTACATAGTTCAAATTTCAAATCTGGCAACGGTCAATGCATGGTAATCGATTAGAAGGTATGTGTAATCGATTACACAGATCAAATTTCAAATTTTAGGCACATGAATAGCATGGTAATCGATTCCTGGATATGGTAATCAATTACAACAATTCCATAAATTGAAAAATTAAAGTTTTAACATACTTCAAATCAGTCTTTCATTCTAAAAACACTTTTAATCATCATTCAAATAGTTCATTTAAAAACATACTCATATTTTCACAAATCAAAAACAAATTCTTCAACAACAAAACAATTAAATTCTTTCAAATCAAATTTTTCTTAGATTAAAACTTTGATTAACTTAACAAGGGCCAAATAAACTTATTAAATAAAAATATTTTAACAAGTGTTCTAAGTCCTAATTATTCTAACCATTTGACTTGATCATTTGACTTGTTCATCTTCAAGAAACTCTATGCTCTTGTGCTTCCACCTTTTTGTCATTTGCTTTTTGACATTGTCAAAACCCATAATATTCACATTTGGTTGTTGGGTTTAAACATCCACTAATATTGGAAGCATCCATATAGATAGTTTTAAGGCTATCTATGTGATGAAATATTTGTAAAGGACGATTGTAACTTAAATCATTCAAAAGTTATAAATAATTAAAAATTTTAGAACTCCTTAAGAGTTGTGGACGTAGGTCCAAAGGACTAAACCATGTTAAAGTTTGTGTGTGTTGTGTCTCATTTTTTGTCATTTTTCTTTTTGTGTTGTTGCCTTTAATTAAAGTGAGTTTGGTGTTGTATTTTTTTACTTCCATTGCCCAGCACGAACATGTTAATATAGTACTTTTAATTGAGATTTAAATATAGTTATAACTTTATCATTCAAGCATTAACATTATATTTAAACCAAATTATAAATAATACAATCAATAATGTTGATGTGATTAAGACTTTTAAGTGAAAAATGAGCTGCAGGAATCAAGAACCTTTGTTGGCGGTCATCAACATCAGCAGCAGAGCAGTCTTGAAGAAGCCTGTCTCTGAGGATTTCGCTGGGGACAAAAAAGTAAGATTGCATTGTACAAGCAACAATTCTGGTAGGTTACTTGGATTGAGATGAAGAAGTCCCTCGCAGCAATGGCTTCTTCAGGCGTGTAGTTGTGCTCCAAAGTTTCCACAACATCAATCTCAATACCGTTGACACCCGGCGCATTCATTTTGATGATTTTCCTCGACGAGTCCTACTGACAAAGCATGAGGGAAACGAAAGATTAGATTCAGAACGCAAATTATTACAAAAATAAAGCTTAATTTACCATCTGAATTTGCGAGGGCAACAGGAAGTGGTCTAGGCGTAACACCTCTCGTTGCCTTAGAGGTTTATACATGGAGTTTCATCACATAGGGACGACGGTCTTTCAATTTTGGGTCCACATGCAATTTTGCCAGTGCGGTCACCATCAAGGCCCCAGAACAAATTCTACAATGTCATTTGCAAAGCCTCACATCAAAACAAAGTTATTTGTTCGTCTTCCTGACCCATGAGTCAACATCTTGTGGGTGAAAGGTAAGTATTTCATAAAAAAATATTAAAAACAAAAAGTGATAAACATTATTAACCGTTGATTGTGAATGTGTTGCATGAAGACGTCGACTTGCAAAGTTCATCTAACATTGCTCATGATTAAAGATTAACTAATCCTACCTCAATTTTTATGCTGATTGTCTTTTTAGAAAGTTATGTTAATTTGACATGCTTACTTTTGTTAAAATTCTAACAAAGCATTAATTATTTTATCCTAATTTTATCTTTGTCATGCTTACTTTGTTGAAATTCTAACAAAGCATTAATTATTTTATCCCAATTTTATCCTAATTTGACATGCTTACTTTTGTTAAAATTCTAACAAAGCATTAATTATTTTATCCTAATTTTATCTTTGTCAACATTAATTATGTTGTTTTGTGTTGTATAAGTGAATAAGAGAGAGTTAATATGATCTAGTTACATTAAGAGTAAATATAATATCCTCCTTTAATTGTTCTTAAAAGATCAAGACTATTACTCACTTTTTTTCTTATTAAAGAAATGGCTCATGCTTTCAAAAGTGAGAGGAGGCCTTTGTAAGAGAGAGCCTGATTGATAGATGTCCAAACCCGTCACTAGACCGAGACAAAATTGATACTCAAAACAAAACACTCTATTAGGAAACTTAATTGGCCAATATACACTAACAAATAACTAGGCCTACGTTTGGAGTAACAAAGGTGCGTCCAGGAGCACATAAGTTCGATGCCGATATAACTTCCTGTTTCTACATTGCTTGAGTGATGCATTGCCCTCAAGACCATATTTATTACTCCTTCAATTCTAAAAGAGTGGACCCCCAAATTGATCCATAAGAATGTCACCAATAAATAGTTTGGTTCTTGACAAAAATAAATTAATCATAAGGTACTTTACAATTGTTACATATGGACATATTAGTCTTTATTCATTTATGACATAACCTATAAATTAATTGATAACCATGATTGTCATCTCTCCCAACCTCATTTCTCTCCTTAGTCATCTCCTTTATTTGTACTCCTACCCTTAGAAATAAGGTTAAATTTCAATTTTAATTTGTAAATTTATTAATAATAATAAAAAACTTCATGTCAAGAAGGAAGCCAAAAAAAAAAAAAAGAGATCAAGCAATTAACATAAAATATGATGATGTATGTATTAAAATTAAAAGCCACATGTTTTGAATTAACAAGCCTGCAAAAATAAGAAAATATTTCAAATAATCAAGTATTATTGTTGATGGGTGTGGGAGATGGAGATGGAGATGAAGACGGGACGAGATTGGGAGTGAAAGTCAAGGAATTGAATGAGGTAGGAGTATGTGGTGGGGTGAGAGTGATAATTTACTGATTAATTTGTTAATTACTAGTAACCAAGGACTAATATATCCAAAGATTCGATCATAAGGAACCTTTAGACCAATTTATTATTGTTAGTGACCCAAATGTCCATAATTTTTTTTTATAGCTATAAATAGCTTAACTCCCAAATAAGAGCATAAAAAACAGCATAAAGCCGAATAACAACAAAATGACATATCAGACACTACATTGCCATGGCAAAAATAAAAAATAAAATAGAGGAAAACGCAGATATAAATATAAGGAAATGAAGATGAGAACATCAAATAAGAAAAGAAAACAAGGATGAAACTTGCATTCTAGCAAGAGCAGACCGGAAGCATCGTTCAACCCAGCACCGATCCAAGACCAGACCTCTGTGCCTGAGCCAAAGTCTCTGCCGCATCAAAACCATAACTAATTGTCCATAGGCGATATTGTCAGAAATTAATTTGGGTTTACTCCATTCTAAATATATAAATAACTTGAGGGATGTTAGGCTATTGTCACTCCTACTTACCAAACATTTTTTTAATTTTTCTAAAATATCCTTTCTTTTATTTATCAATTAACACTTTAATCTATTATTAAATACATATTATAATTCAGAAATTTATTTGAATTGTTCAAAATAGTCTATTTTTATAATTAATTTCATGAAATAAAACTAACGTAAAAATACAATTATGGATGTAAATATTGAGTTATCTTTTCAAATTTTTATCAATATAATAATTATCTAAATAACATAATAATAAAATATTAAAAATAGTGAACTAACATTAATAAAAGTAAAAAATAGTATATTATAAAATATGATACATAAATCCATTATTTAGTTTGAAGTGATCAATATTTAAAATAGGACACACGTATTTAATACTTATATGGCACATATATGAAATACGACACACTGATAATATACAACACAAGTTTATTATATTGAAATTAAATATCAAATTAAATTCCTTAATCTATTCTAAATATAATAATTATCTATGTAGTATATATAACAACGACTAAAAATAATAAAGAAAATTAATATATGATAATGTATGAAGTACATACCTAGTATATCATTGAAATAAATATTTTTAATATTATTCATAATTGTTTTAACATGTTCTATTATTTCTATTTCTGTGCCAATGCTTTTTCAATTTTCTTGAAAAAATTAATCCTTCACTTATTATTATTATTATTATTATTATTATTATTATTTGCATCAAATATGCTAAATATATTTTTTCTCTTAAAAGTGAGAAGTTTCATTTGAGTCAATAAAATGTTTTCTCAATTAATTATTTAAAAAATGGCCAAGAAATGGTAAGGAGAAGGGCATTTTGGAGAAAGTGAAGAAATAACAATTAAGTGAAAGTGGCAATAACTATTTCTATAACTTTATCATAATACATATTATTGAAATAATTTATTTTTAACTTATCTAAACACACCCCATATCAATTTAAAGACTTAACCTATTTAATGATTAATAAATCTATCCTACAAAAAATCTAAAATTCAAAGAAAACCAAATCACATCTATATTAAATTAAAAACATGGGCTCGAGACCTTAGTCTAGCCTCAAAGAACTCGGCATAAGCTCAAGGTTGCCCACATGGCACAATGACCCCAAGAGATTCTTTCTCGATTTGGCTTGTAATATATCCTAAATTGACTACCAGATAATACAGATCTCCTATTATCTCATGGAATTTCCTAATATCATATCATATCTTCCTATATTAGATCATATCTCCCTGAATAGGAAATATACATCATATCTATTAAATCCTTGAAATATCTATCATATTCAGAGAAGATTATCTCCTATATATCATGGGATTATCTATCACTATATAATGGGATCAATACCTAGACTACTATTTTACCATTATATACCTCATTTATTTATTGACTTGAGTGTCAAAATATTTTTACAAATACCCACCTATGATCGTACCAATAGAAGCGCTGCCTTAGGTGTGTTTGCTTTGTGAAAAAATTTTCAATTTCGTTTTCAATTTTCATTTTCTAAAAACTTTCATTTGCAAATTTTCAGTTTCAAAAAACCTTTGTTTTGATTCTATGTTTTCAGTTTCAAAACTGAAAACTTTGAAACCAGTTTGTTTTGCCTGTTTCAATAATAAAAACTTTTGAAAATGATTTTATATAAAATTCAAATTAAATTTTAATTGAAATAATTTTATTTTTAATACACTACCATTTGATTCTTACAAAATTTTTAACATTAGTGATGTTGAAATATTTTTAATTTTGACGTCAATTTGATCCTAATAAATTTTCTCAATATTAATTTAGTCCTAGTTCTTTTAATTTTAACTCAATCCTAATATTTCAAATTTAACATCAATTTAGTAATTTTACTTCATCAAAATAACTAAATTAATGCAGAAATAAAAAAAAACTTCTACACTAAATTAATGCAGAAATACAACTTAATAAAAATAGATCCAAATACAAGTGTTATATGTTAAATAGAATAATCTTTCCATATGCAACTCTTTGTAATACCAAAAAAAATATAATCATCAATCATATAAATACAAAAAAGTACAATCATAAATCATATAATGCATCTCCTTGCCTTTGGTAACTTTCCCACATTTGATCTGCAATAGTTTCTCGAACTTGTGCCATTTGATTTGCTTGACAGCATCGATATTAATGCCTTGCTGATCAACCCCTAAGCCATGCTCATCTAGCCAGTCTTCTGTATAGTAATGGACAAAAAGCCTATTTGTTCTATGTTGTAGTCTAATAAAATTATGTATCGCACAACAAGCACTTGGAATTAGCCTTTGCCTTCTAACAGGATAATTTGGCATCAACCTTAAAATTGGAAACTTTGCCTTCAATACTCCAAAACATCTCTCAATGCCATTTCTCAACGAAGAATGCCTATGATTGAACAATTCTTTTTTTTGCCCCCTTTCACGAAAATCACGCAAATGATATCTTTCTTTTCGATATGGAGCAAGATAACCAGACATATTAGGAAATCCAGAGTCAACAAGATAAAATTGATCTGTAAATTAATTGAAACAATAATACTAAGTTAGTCATTAGTGATATACATAACACAAATTGTTGGAGGAAGAAAGCATACCTCTATTGGGCTTTGGAAAATTATTTTCAGGAGTTAAAGCATCTAAAAACATCCTTGAATCATTTGTTGTCCCTTCCCATCAGAATAAATAAATGTAAACATCATGTCAAAATCACATATTGCTAATACATTTTGTGTTATCAAAACCTTTCTTCCACGAAAGGCATTTTATTTCGATGCAGGAGCCCAAGCTGATACATGTGTGCCATCAATGGCACCAATGCAACTCTACATTTGAAATATGAATAATAATTAAGTACAAATTAGAGATAATTGATTATATGTTAGAGAAACATGTAAAAAAATGTACCTGAAAATAAGGAAAGAACCTTTGATTGCCCATGATATATGGATGAGTAGTCGTTTCACTTCTTGGCCGAATAATTCTACTACCCAACTTGCAAACTGCTTTTAAAACTATTTTAAACCACTTGCTAACGTTTGTAGAGAATGCTGAAAGCGCTCAGCAACAATTCGATGCCGTGTATTATGACACAATATTATCAAGAACATTGCAACTCCTTCCTCCACACTTACTTTTTTACCATTCTTCAAATTTCCAACTTCCCTTAAAGTGTTACAAAAACTCATAAATACATGTTTCTCCATTCTAAAACTCTCATAGCATCTAGCTTCATGCCCAACCAAGAACTCAAGAGTATACATCTTCCCAGTCAACATAGAAGTCCTACATGGTATTTTATTGATAAAATTATGCTCATATTCCTTGATTAGTGAAACTATAATCAAATCTCCCAAATCATTATCCAAGTCACTTGAATCTCTGCTACTGCCACAACTTGAACTATTTGTGGATTCATATAATGACATATTAACTTGTTCATAATATCAACAAAATCAATTATGTATACCTAATATCAACAATAATAGAAAACATTAAAGCTCATCAAATAAAGACATTGACCTATACCTAATATCAACAAAATCAATTAGGTATAATAATAGAAAATATTGAAATGCATCCAATACCAAATAGTTGAACAAGTCAAGACATGAAAAGTTAAACAAGTCATTACAAACATTAAAAATAAAGCACAAAGTCAATAACCAGCTTAGTACTACTCAAGTGATGCTAGCCAATCATTCCTCCTAAATAAAGGCATCTTAATAAACATGCGCCTCCAATCACTATCTTTAAACTTCACCAATGCGTTATTGTAGATCTTACTTGAAATATCATCCATGGAGTCTAGCAATTCCATACATGCGTCTATAGAATAAGGATCAGATATTGGGCTTGTAGCTTGGCAAGCTTGTGCTTTATATCAATCTGCCTTTGCTTTCATGCTTCAGTTTTTGCTTTGGAAGATTCTGTCCTTGCACTCATTGATTCACTCCATTGACTCAAAGCTTCTTCAAGTCTTTCTATTCTTGAATTCCTTGCCTCTTTGCGTCGACGTTCACTTGAAGATCCCATATGTTTCCTTTTATCGCCAATTTCTTCCAAGTCATCATCACCAACATCAATGGGGCCAGCAATGTGCACACCATTTGAAAGAAAATCATCTTCCATTTGTCTCTCCTCATCAAAGGTTGGTGGCTCTTGAGTGGAAGCATGACTTAATTTGCCTGCTACTAGAATTAAATATTTCACCTAGCATCTCGTAGTCAAACTCAATTCCATGCTTCTTAAAGATTTTGTAGTACTTACCTTTCTACAAAATATAAATGAAATTTAATATTAGGTAAATGGATAGGTTACAATATCATTACATTGAAAATGATTGTATTTTAATTAATAAAGTTGAACATACCGAAATCAAGTCATCCCATACTTCTTGAAGGGCATTCACTTTATTAGATGTAGAGTCCCAAGTAACTCCTGTCTGGATAACAAAGTGGAAAATTCTCTGTAGAGTGCGTAGTCATTGATACTTCCCTTTCAATATATTTACACCATAACTCACTCCAATTATGGTAGCCAACTCATTGTTTATATCTTCCCAAATTGCTCCCTTAAATGATTAATTTTGTTGTTGCTTCTTCTTCACTCTTTCATAAAGCACGTCAATAAAAGCCTTTGTGTTTGGGATAGACCATTCCATACTATCTCCAAGTTCAGATTTTCCTCCCATCTTATGTTAATAACTTTATATTAACCAACCAATATTCATTATGAACAATAACAAAGTATATAATATCTATTTCTACAACATAAAAATCTATGCATATGAAAAGTTAAGCTTAAATGTTAAAAGTTATAAAACTCAATTAGCACCCACTAATAAATCAGACCCAATTAGCACAAGATAGCATAAATCAAATCCACCAAGTGCAAGATAGCATAAATCCCAATCAGTAGGCATAAATAAATCAATGCCCTTTTCAACACGCATCAAATCATTCAATATTTATGCTTGAATAGTTGAAGAAGCATACCTGGTTTCTAATGTCAGTTGAAATCTAACCTGGTTTCTCTAAAAGCAGAAGAAAGAAAATTGAATTACATGAGCATAAACACAATCAGGAAACAATAAAAACCAAATCAGAAAATTACTCATAACCACAAAGGTAACCTATGGAGGAATTTCACACCAATATAACAAAATTTTTGCTACAAATCAGGACTGATGCAATCCTAATCAGGAATCAACACCCATTCATGAAAAAAATAGCAAAGCCCCATGAACCCCAAACCCCTTGAACCTAAAACCCATGGAACCAGCGGCGGCCAGCTCCTTCCTGGTAGTGGTCTTGGCTCCATTCACGGTGGCGGCCTCAGCTCCCTTCGGCGGCGGTCAGCCTCTTCCGACGGCAGTCGCTACTCCCTTCCGGCGCAGCCCTGCCTTCCTCGCGGCGCTTCCTTCTTCTCGGCGGTTGCGTTCCCTTCCTCGCGGGCACGTTCCCTTCGTCTCGGAGGCGCGTTCCCTTCGTCTCGATGGTTGCGGTTCCAGCTGCGGCCTTGCCATCCTGGCGGCGCGTTCCCTTCCTCGCAGCGGTCGTGGTCGAGGCTCCTTTCCTCGCAGTGGTCACGGGTCCTTCCTGGCGGTCTTAGTCGCGGAGGTCCCAGTGGAGAAGAAGAGGATGGGGCAAAGGGATGAAGAAGAAGAAGATCAAGGTGAAAGGGAAAGTCCTCCGAGGCAAGCCTGAGGCGCGTTCCTGGCGAGGGCGTGATGGGTTTGATAAGTGAGATATATGTGTTGTTATAAAGTTCATTAATATTACCTATATGTCACCGCGTTTCGCAATTCTCACTTCCCTTTCTCAAAATTTTTCAAGGAAAGAGCGAAAACCACAAAACGTGGTTTTCAGTTTTTTCATGCTTTTTGAAAAAATTTTCTAAAAAAGTTTTCCAAAATTTTAAAGTGAATGCATTTTCAGTGTTATTTTCAATTTTCAGTGAAAAAAAAACTGAAAACAACTATAACAAACACACCCTTACCTTCCATCTTAGGTAAGAACAATATCATTGCTTTTTTAAGGGTTTAAGTTTTTCGGTACGGTCATCACAATATTGTAATCAAGCTTAGTTCCTGTTTTTGTTACTTTGTGTTTCTCTAATCTTCATTATTCAATGGTCGCATTACATGACGTGTTGGCTTAAAAACAAGCATTAGATATAAATAAAAAGTTTACGGTCAACATTACTTTATTAGATTCACACTGTGGCCCCTGTGGGGCACGACATGCTATATGCCAGACCAAGACAAGAGAATTTGGAAGTTAGATATATGTTTTGAATTTAAGTGAACAATTTAGTTGTCTATTCATATTATTTGTTATTTAAAGTTTTTTCGCTAAAATTAAGAAACCAAATATTTAATTTCCGCAAGAATGGTGGCATATATGAATAGTGCTTGAAAACGCATGAGGATTAAATAAACACTTTGATAATTTTGATTTTTGGAAACAAGAACTCTATGAGACAGAGAGGGAGAGGGGGAGGAAGAGACAGAATCCTATAAATGGAGACAAAGATAAAGTTGTATAAAATAATACTTCATTGAATTTCAAAATTAAAATAAGTAACAACAAATAATGAAGTTAGAGGAAAAAATGTAATTATGTATGAATAATTTTTATAGATATTATATTTTATTATAAAGAAAAAATTTATAATTCATATCATAATATTTTAAAAGTCTATTTTCTCCTCCTTCTAAGAAAATAACATTTTAAAAATGGGTTACATTATTCATTTCTTTCCCCTGTTTTTTTTAAACAAAAAAAATAAATTTCCTATTATACCCTCATTGTATCCTCTTTCCTTGTTTATTTCCTTTGTACTTCCACCTTAAATTAATATATAAAATTATTTTAATGTGTAACAGTGGATATTTTAATGAGATATTCACCCTATCACCTTAGAATATGATGGTAATTCTTATTCAATCTCACTCATCCATTATATCAAAAAATAATAGGATAGCTATCTAGTGTTGTAGTTTTAATAAATGTTAACCATTCACATCAAGAATGAAAAACATCCACTTTTAAATACTAAAATAACATTCATCTCAACCTATAAAGTATAAATATTGACACGGACATAAGATGTGACATGATACAACACAAGAGACACATTAAAGTTAAAAAATTATAAAACACAAACACAAATATATATATATATATAAAATAAAAAATTTTAAGAAAATGATATATTATTTAAAATATTATTTATATGACCATCATTTATGCTTTATTTTCTTATAAACTCAAAAAAATTATGAATTATTTCATTTTTTATAACCTTGTTTATATTATATTTTTTATGTTAGAGTAAGAAAAAAAAGTTTATTTTAGATTAAATACATACACACATGTGTCATCGGTTTGTTATGCAATTATCTGACACGGACACATGTCCACAAGGCTAGCTAGACCGATTTGACAAGAGGGGTTAATATTTAATAATTAATTTTAGATATAAAAAATCTTATGATAATTACTGTTATTTAAGAATTTGAATAAAAAAACCATATATGAAAGAAATAAATAATTAATAACCAAAACTCGAATATATATATATATATATATATATATATATATATATATGTAAAACATATAATCTATTATAATATTTAAACATCTAATTAAATAAAAATTTTATTAAAATTATTAAAATATTTTTTTTGAGCGAGCCCAATGAAAAAAATTAAAAAATTTGTAAAAGAAATGAAAATTTTAGCAGGAGCCATTATCCTCTTTGATTTGTCCCAATGTGTCCAATGTATAAACGTGACATCTAAATAGTGTATCCATGCTTCATAGATCTCAACCAATTAGCGTCTACCCCCACACATTATTCTTTTGTTAAAAGATTTAATTTAATATTCATTTGAGATTCAAAACCCACATCTTTTTTTTTTTTATGGGAGGGCAAAAGATACGTAACTCTTAGATTCAGGAATGAACATAATTCAAGTTTATTCTTTCTCTTGATATTACTCCATTCTTTTCACTTCATCCATTTAAAGCTAAAAAATACATATATTTAGAAAATAATAAATATATCTTCATAATGGTAAAAAGATATATGTGTGAACTATATTACTCCTATTAAAATATAAATTTATATGATTATAATATTATTGAAAAATAAACACAGTTAATTACATCAGGACAATATCAGAAACAAAAAATTTAATACTTCTTAATATAAGAAATGGATAGAAATTTTGTAACAAAAAATTAATAAAATGGATAGATAAAATGAAAATGGGGGAGTATTATTTTTCTTAACACCAAGGACGGCTCGATAATCTTTTTTAATGCACTAAAATTAAATACAAAATGCGAATAAACTCGTCTCAAATACTAGTAATATTTTTGTCTTGATTTTTTATTGTTCAACTCTCAATAAAAGAGCAACTTTTTTCTGTTAGTAAATTTCTTTTTATTACTACATAACAAAACATAACTTTAATTAATGTAATTCGGGCTTCTGAAAGGCCAAACTCATGGTATCTCGTAAACTTGGAACCGAGGGAGTACCACCAGCCATCAACATTTCAATCATTATCTAATTAATGTGTTGAGAATTTACTAGTTGGGTTATATTTCCGTAGTTTTCGCCATATGTCATGGTAGTTCTCTTAGTAACCCTCTCTCTTATTTAATCAAGTAACCCTGTTTTAGTCTTTCTCATTTCTTCCACCTTCACGTGTCTTTTTTCCCAAGTAACCTGGGTATCTCTGATCTCTTATTTATTCTTGTCTGTTTGGGATTTGTTTGACCGGAAAAAGTGGGGAAAGATACATGAAGTAAGAAGGTTTAATAAAGCTCATTCCGAACTTTTTAATACTTACTCCCATTTTAATTTTTTGGGATCACAAAGGAAAAGGAATCAACAGAAATTGGAAACGGAATGATGGACCTCCACAATCATCGGAAAGCCAAAACTACAAAGATAACGGTATTGGAAAACGCGTACATCTTCAATCATGATGAAATCCTTAAAAAGAAAAAAAGCAAGTATTTAAATGGAGTATTAGGGTGTTTGGGTATCTTTAGTTTGAGAGTTAAAAATGAGAGTAGTTGTTTTTTCTCTTTTTTGGTTTCAATTCTCTTTTCTTTTTTTACATAACAAAACAGTAACTTAAATCAATGCGATCTGAGCTTCTAAACTAAATTAATGATTTGCTGTAAACTTGGAAGCTATACTTCTAGCAATCAACATTTCAATCTTCGGTTGATATTTGCTAAAATGAAGAACACTCGCACAACTTCCAAACCTTAGTAAGTAATTAAATTCTATCATCATTTTACCAATGAAGGAATTGTTGATAGGTATGATTTATTATATTATAATAGTGTAACAGCCTGGCAATGCACGGATATGATAACTATGTCTATGCATAATAATGGATATGATTTGATCGATATCAATAATGATAATATTTTATAAACATGTACTTGAATATTTTATTGTATTGAAATTGTGGTTTAAATTAATTGTGCATAACATATAAACCCAAAATAGTTATTTTTTCTAAAATGAAACAGTAATTAAAAAAAAGTAGCAAAGATAACCAAATAAAGGGATACTAAGGAAAATATCATGTGAACTTGACAAAGAAAATCAAGAAGCTCTCATTGCATTTGAATGATCTACAAAAAGGAAGAAAAATGTTAATTAACATTGAATCAATATAAAATTGAGAAAATATATGTAATAAACAATATATATATATATATATATATATATATATGGTCACATACTATGTAAATGTTTTGGTGATTAATGCTTACCATATAAAGTAATGTTTTCAAATATTTCTCTATAGACTATATTCATATTGCAATGTTCACTTATGCCTTCGTGATTCTCTATTAGAATTCTCGATCCTTGTTTGTTCTTCACTTTTCAAATAGCAACATATTACTATCCATAAGAAAATACAGGCATTGGAAGATATATCCCAGCTATAGACAATGTTTGCCCTTGAGACTTGTTTATCATCATAGCAAAGGAAACAATATAATTATTGGAAATTGTGTCCTTTGGAACTTGAGGGGAAGTGCGTCATTATTTAGAATCATATTCATTATTGAAATCAAAACAACTTCACCAACTCTATTCCTGTTAGAGTTAAACATTTAATTACATGATTCTTCAATCTTCTTAATTATATTACAACTTGATCCCATTGCACAATCCTTTTGACTTATCAGTATTTCTCAATAATATCACTGTCACGCCTTCTTTCAAGATCAATTATGAGGAGGTATTCCAAAACAATTTATTTCATTCAATATCTTTGGTAAAAAATCATCTAACTCTAATTTCATATTTTGTTCTTCTATACAAAGTGAATTAGAACCCAAGTAAATTCTTTCTTCTCTAAGGACTTTAGACATTATGTAGTTTTTACCATTTGTGACAATCTCCAAGGTAGGAGCCAGAATTGTCCTTTTCTTGAAAAACTCAACATTTGTTAGATTATACATAATGTTTGAGTATACAAAATCTATTAAGTCATCAAATCCAATGGTAGAATTCTGTGTGGGAACTTATGATTCACCTTCATTCAAATCTCCAAAGCCGTACAATGCTCAGAAGGCTAATTAGATTAGATATAAAGTGAAGATGATATGATTGGAGTCATAATTAGCATGTAACCATGTTATATACATGAATTATAATAATTATAATAATATGATACAATCAAGTTATGTTTTAATATAAGAAATGGACAGATATTTTACAATAAAAAATTTAAAAAATGGATAGATGAAATGAAAATGGCGGGTGTCATTTTTCTTAACACCAAGGACGGCTCGATAATCTATTTTTTATGCACTAAAATTAAACACAAAATACGAGTAAACTCTTCTCAAATACTAGTGCTATTTTTGTCTTGATTTTTTATTGTTAAATTCTCAATAAAAAAACTTTTTTCTATTAGTAAATTTTTTTTTATTACTACATAACAAAACATAACTTTAATTAATGTAATTCGGGCTTCTGAAAAGCCAAACTCATGGTATCTCGTAAACTTGGAACCGAGGGAGTACCACCAGCCATCAACATTTCAATCATTATCTAATTAATGTGTTGAGAATTTATTAGTTAGGTTATATTTTCCGTAGATTTAGCCATATGTCATAGTAGTTCTCTTAGGCTCTGTTTGGAAGATGAGATTTGGAGGGGAAGAGAGAGAAGGAAAAGATATTGAGGGATTGATATGTGTTTGGAAGTTTGTAGATTGATAGAAGGAAGAGTTTGAGGGGTGTTTTAAAACCCTCCTAAATCCTCGTGCTCCTCAGTTTTCAGTTCCCCCAATTTGGGGTATTTTAAATGAAGATATAAATGAGATTACTTTTCTACCCTTACTCATTTTTTCAATTTCCAAATTATTCATTCATTCTCACCACACCTCTATTATTTTCCATCGCTGTTTCTAATTATCGAGAGAGTTTTATCTGGCATTGAAGTTATGTTTGGATGAGTCATTTTACCTTTTTTTATTACGTTATTCCATTCCGTTTCGGATTCAATCAGATCAACTTTCGTTTCTTGTAAAATCGAAATCATGTCGAATGCTTCGATTTGCTCATCTCGTGTCGTCCTTTGATCGTTCTGTATTCTGATTATTTTCTGCAGTTGCACAATTTCGAAGCTCATCTCATATTCAATTATTGATCATTTTACCTAAATTTTGAATTTCCATTTTTATGCTAATAGTTTTCCATATGAAGACGATCTTGGAAGAAGGATTGTTTTGCTTTACCATAGTTTGGTTCTTAATGAAAAATAATTTACTTATGATATGTTTCATAAGAATGAAAGCGAGCACCTCCTTCTCGTCAAAATTATAAAATAATTAATTATTTAAAAAATAAAATATTTAAATATATTATTAAAGGATAAAGGAGTAAAAAAAAATTATAATTAAGTAATCCTCTTTTAGTCTTTCTTATTTCTTCCCTTTCCCTTCAAAGTGCCAAACAAAGCCTTAGTAACCCTATCTCTTATTTAATCAAGTAACCCTCTTTTAGTCTTTCTTATTTCTTCGACCTTCACATGTCTTTTTTCTCAAGTAACCTGGGTATCTCGGATCTCTTTTTATTCTTGTCTGTTTGGGATTTGCTTGACCAGAAAAAGGGGGGAAAGATACATAAAGTAAGAAGGTTTAATAAAGCTAATTCCAAACTTTTTAATACATACCCCCCTTTCATTTTTTGGGATCACAAAGGAAAAGGCATCAACAGAAATTGGAAACGGAATGATGGACCTCCACATTCATCAAACAAGCCAAAACAAAAAAGATACTAATGCTATTGGAAAACGCGTACATCTTCAATCATGATGAAATCCTTAAAAAAAGAAAAAAGCAAGTATATAAATGGAGTATTAGCATGTTTGGGTATGAGAGTAAAAAATGAGAGTATTTTTTTCGTTACAATTCTCTTTTCTTTTTTTACTTAACAAAACAGTAACTTGCATCAATGCCATCTGAGCTTCTAAAACTAAATTCAGGATTGCTGTACACTTGGAAGCTATACTTCTAGCAATCAACATTTCAATCTTCGGTTAATATTTGCTAAAACGAAGAGCACTCGCACAACTTTCCAATCTTAGTAAGTAATTAAATTCTATCATCATTTTACCAATGGAGGAATTGCTGATCGGTATGATTTATTATATTATACTAATGTAACGGTTTATGCGATGAACAGATATGATAACTATGTTTGGTGCATCATAATGGATATAATTTGATCGATATCAATAATGATAATATTTTATAAACATATACTTGAATGCTTTATTGTATTGCAATTGTGGTTTAAATTGTGCATAACATATAAATCCCAAATAGTTCTTTATCCAAAGTGAAACAGTAAATTAAAAAAAAAAGTAGTAAAGCTCACAGGATAGTTTTTTATCCAACAAAACTTAGGAATTAAAATCAGATTCAAATAGATCTGATTTTGTGATGTAATTGATCTAAAATTAAAATTATCAAATTGCCCTTCCTCAAATAAAATCCAGAACACCATAATTCCCCAATAATATTTTATTAATAAAGGATAAAATAGTCAATATAAATAATTTATTTTATTTGAAGTACATTTCAAACTAAGGAATTGAATTTAATTTCATAATTTAAAAAATTTATTCCAAACATAATAATTCAATTCAAATCCAAATGTAATTCAATTCTTAATGTAATTGAATTCAATTACATTGGCTAAGAAATTTCCAAATGCTTAATCGCTTTCGTAATTGTCCGTACAGGGTTTCTCATTACCTGTGAAAAGATCTTATTTTTATCCTCGTACTTGGTCTTTAGGTCCTGGGAATATTGTTTATGCTCCTTTTTGTTATTTATTTGATCATGAACTCGTTTTTTCTATAGTTGTGGCTAAGATTTTAGCTGAGAAGCAAAATGGGACAGTGACGATTTCGATGTTATTAAGGTCTCGTTCATCGTAATTGGCCTTGCCGACCATCCTGATGTATCACCACCCATATTCCGAGTCCCTTTCATCTTCAAAAATATTTATTTTGTTTTTGGATCTTGAATTTTTCTCAAGATTAATGTTTTTAGCTTTTTCTTACATTTTTTTTTTTTGTGTTTTTTTTAGACTGCATTTGAGTTCGTGTGTTATAATGTCGGCCAATGATTAAATAAAAAAAACTTGACAAGCGTATGTCTGAAATTGTTCATGTAGACTAACCTAATCTTCTCAATGAGGCCAAGTATTTTGCTTTAATGAATGAGATTTCGTGACCACTTTACAACTTTCCCTCTCAATTTTGTGTGATTTGTTGTGTTGAAAATTTTCTCCTTTTCCCTTTTTTTTTAAATTTTGGATGTATTGTTACGCCTCCTAGACTATGCAAACACCTTCTCAAGGGGAGTTCAGGTATTGTTAGAATTTGGTTATCTTGGGATGTAAGAGTTTCTCATGTCCGTGGGTTTGGTTATCTTAAGAACTGAATCATGTTTTGCTACGCTCACAAAATGGTTTGGGGCATCTGGTTTTCCAGATGTTTACACATGTTCTCTAGAGAGTCATAGTAAAAACATTTTTTTGATTATCAGATACTCTAAATCATTTGGTGAGCGTAGTAAAAACTTCCCCTGGTATTGTCACTCTCCCTTGTATGTCTTGAGAGTATGTTTATGTGTATTTAGTTTGGAGAACAGTTTCCAATTTAAATTCTGGTGTACAGGAAGTGTTTATAAGCGATGATGGTTTGTTAATGTTTTTTATAATCCTATGTTCTAATGTTAGATGATTGCATTCTTTGTCATTGTTTTGATTGTCATTTGTTAGGAGGAGCAATCATTATGTGAGTAGGACGCTACATGTTATATTTTGGTTTTTGCATTTGTTTTACAACTACTCATTGTTGATTCACTCGTGTATAGGCACTATTATATCTTCCATATACGCCACGTGAGTGTAGAAAGAAGTTTACCATTTCATTGGTTATTTTGGTTCTTATTTACAATGATGACAAATCCAAAGGCTTGTTTCTCTAAACGTTAGCAGTGGCCGCCTAAGAGCTTTCGCCTTCGCCAGGCGTGAGAGCTAATGCTGCTACAATCCTTCCTTGGATGTCTGAGGTCAAATCTGCCTTTTGTGTTTCTTATTTTGTGCCAAGGCCAGTGCTGTTTTATGTTGGTGCACATCATTACGCTAAGTCTTTTTGGGTATGTTTTTTTTCACTCATTTTCCACCCAAGTGTGGAAGGAAAAAAATTTGGTGAGTCCCACGCCCTACTTTTCCTTATTTTATGTTTCCTCACATATTTTCTGCTAATAATTACAAACCATGCAATATAAACAAACACTTTCTGTACTTGCACATCTAACTAGAATAAGTTTATATAGCTAGGGGGAAGTATTGTTAATTCAAAATATCTAACTACAGAATAAGGTACAAATTAAATAAGAACCTTCAATTAATTAGAGGTATAAAAGGCAGAGAAAGTATGGGAGCCAT
Organism: Dalbergia oliveri; assembly: GCA_030441495.1. Classification (NCBI taxonomy): domain Eukaryota; kingdom Viridiplantae; phylum Streptophyta; class Magnoliopsida; order Fabales; family Fabaceae; genus Dalbergia; species Dalbergia oliveri. Next base: position 32,478,595 of record JAMLFY010000010.1, read on the forward strand.
TTTCCGGTAAAATTCTTCAGTGTCTAGGCAACGAAACTTTCAGTATCCACATTTAGCCCAATCAGGCTGGTGATGACCACAAGCCATAACAGCTGGCTAGGTTTTGCTTCACCACCAAAGCAGAGCAGTAGAAAATAGTAATAATATGCGTAACGAGAAAGTGCCATGACTTGTAGTATTTGCCTATCAATCCTGACCGTTAAGTACCGAACAAATTTCTCAATTACCTCAAACTTTATAAGTTAGGTAAAGCAGACATGAGTGTTGTTCTAGTTTTGCTCAATAAAATTATCATGTAATTCTAATTTGTCAATTAGAAAATCATGGCCGACAATGTCTCTTAGATTATTTAATTTTATTTTTTAAGTGCATAATATCTTAGATTGAACTTTAGTAAATTCTATGACACATTGTTTTGTCAATGATGAGAAAGGAAACTGAAAAGGATAAATACTATAGGCACCTTTGATTTTATGCCGAGAGGGGAGGAGCGAGGGTTGCAAACATTTTTTTTAATACTTACTTATCAAACTGAAAATATAATGATTGTATATCTTTGAATATTCTCTGAATGATCTTTGAATCTCATTCAAGTAGTCTCACACTCTCAATATAGAAAATAACAGCACATATTGAAAACAACAACACAACCCAAATTAATATCAAGGGCAAGAGAGAAGTGTTATAATCATAACTTGTGCAACCTAGGGCAAAATCTCATGTTGGTAACTAGTTAAACAAAATCTACCCGTGACTCAATGGACTATAAAATCTCCTAACAACAACGCAATGTAAGGAACCAAAAAAGAAATTAAATAAGGGAATGGAAGAGAAGAAGGGAAAGGACACTCTTAAATTAAAGCTTTTGCCACTTGGGATAGTGGGCAGTGGTGGTAGGTATCTGGATATGACCATTCTACTGCTGTAAGTTATGAAGATGGAAAAGAAAGGGATTAGCTATATTGTTTGGTGGATTAAAACCAAAGTAAAAGTGCAGAGAATAAAAAGGCAAAAGAGGGAAAGAGAGACGCTTTTCTTGCGCTCGATTCCATTTATTCTCTTTTGCTTTTGCGTAACATTAGTACTGTTGCACATCAAAGATAATTTTTTTTTTTTCATAGTATCATCAGGTCAAGATCTTTTTCTCGATACTCCGATATTGCACATGGGGACGAACTTCGCCAAATTTGAACAACTTCAACCACCCAATGTTAATTGGTGATATTGGATCAAGGCATTTACATTGTAAACAAAGGTTTCAATTGAATGTCAGAAACGGTAGAAATTCATCACTAGTATGAACAAAACAGTAACTTTTTTTTGTTTATTAAAACTTTATTTTTCTTTATAGCAAAAGAGTAACTTTAACTTAAATTAGTGCAATCTGAGCTTCTAAAACTAAATTCATCATATACTGTAAACTTGGAAGCTATAATTCTAGCAATTGACATCTCAATTTTCGATTAATATTTGGTAGAACGAATGGAAACTCGCACAACTTTCCAATCACACCTACTAATTAAATTACATCATTTTTACCTATGGAGAAATTGTTGAATAGGTATGATTTACTATATTAGACTTAATTTAGATATTTTTAAAAAAATTAGTATAATAAGTTCATTTTTATCATAGATTAGTCCGCAACTTTATAATAACTTTATAACCTAGGCATCGCTTTGCGCGGCATGGTATTGCTCAAGCTATTGCTGTGTTTGGCCCATTTTCGCTTACAGAAGGTCCAATAGAAAAGGGAAAAACGAATAAAACATGCAAAGGTATGCAAGTGTAGTATCAACTTTATGTAACTGCTTAACTCAAAAGAATCCGGCAAGCACTTTGTATGTACCTTCACAAGACAAAAAGTCAAAAATTTCAAATTTCTTATGCATGATATTATGATCTTAGGGGAAAAAATAAAGGTATGGTCCGACTCTTAACTAATGTCATATAGCTTTTGTAGGGGAAAATGTATGAACAGATAATCACATAGCTACAAGAAAAATGTGTAGCGGCAGAACTTTACGGTGTCTCCTGAAATGAAAGTCACAATAAAATAGGCTTGTCTATCTGCAGTGGTTCAGAAGTGTAAGTACTAAATCTTCCTGTAATTCCATACTTAAGCCCGGCTAGCATATCACAGAAACAGGGTAAATTATAAAGTGGATCTAATTAGGTCTACTATTAATCTTTTATTATTAGTCATTAAATAAATACTATTTTTATTAAATAACTTGATCTATTGATTAATAAATAGGGGTTAATAATCCAACATTACTCCATAAAACTTACCAGAAACGATACAGACGCTGTTATTTTGTGAAAAACTATATCTTAATTTCACCTGACATTTCTTTTTCTCATATAACTCTTTCTAAAGAAAACAAAAAACAAAAAAACAAAAATTCTTCCTTCTTGGGAATTCGTTTGACCCTACAGAATCAGAATGTTGGTGCATTATTTCTTGGAGGTCCTTTTGGGGGACTACAAAGCAGTCATGAAATTGATCACGGAAAGGTTGCTTGAATCCAAAAGTACAAAGACAGTGCAGAAGTGGGAAAAACACAATCATGAATTTGACAACGAATAGGTTGTGGTGTTTGCGAGCAGTTAAAAGAGAGAGGACTTGTTGGATGCAGTTAATGAGAGGAAGGAATTACAAAACATAACACCCTTCATTAAACAACCAAGAATACAGATATAATTAATGTCGCAATTGTCCTACCACTTTCCAGTCATACCAAAATTGAATAAATAAGTGTAAAGATATATGAAAGAACATTGCTTGAAGAACTCAAAAGGACCCAAAGTGGCCATAGTCCATAGGTACAACAAGTTCAACAACACTTACCCTTCTGCCACTTGTTTAGGGATGAAAATGCACAGTTCACGGCTTCCGAGATGGAGAAGGACCCACATTTTTACGCCATCCCCTGGATTCAAACCAATTGCCTGACAAACATGGCTCCACCGACTGATTTCTGGGAATCCTCTGTGTGTGATAACATATTTGTTATCACACCGCCTCTGCTTAAACAACAATGGGTAGTAGTATGTACCATCGCTTATTAGGTGCACACGGATGGGAACGCCCTCTCTAGCGTCTTGACCGGGTACATGACGTAATATGTGATCCCTTGCATGAGCTGCAGGAATCAAGAACCTTTGTTGCTGGTCATCAACATCAGCAGCAGAGCATTTCTTGACGAAGCCTGCTTCTGAGGATAACAAAGTAAGATTGCATTGCTGAGGCAAGAATTCTGGTAGGTCACTTGGATTGAGAAGAAGTCCCTCCGCAGCAATGGCTTCGTCAGGCCCAGAGTTGGGCTGCAAAGGTTCCACTACATCAATCTCAATACCGTTGACACCCGGCGCATTCATTTTGATTATTTTCCTTGACGAGTCCTACTGACAAAGCATGACGAAAGATTAGATTCAGAACACAAATCATTACAAAAATAAAGCTTAATTTACCTTCTGAATTTGCAAGAGAAGTAGGGCGTGGTCTCGCGTGACACTTGAGCTTTGAACACTCTGTACGAGAGGCACAGGTGATGAAGTGGCTTAATGCATATTGCTTTATTTCAACCCCCGCTTTCTCGAGGAAAAATACTTACATGTGTGACATCACTATTCACGGTTTTTCAATTTTGGGTCCACACAAGCATGATGATGGACCCCAATGAGTACGATGGGTTGGATTTCTCCACCATATCAAGCCGCTAACCAACAAGGCCACACAAACAAATTCTACTGTCATTTGCAATGCTACTACACATCTAACCGTGACCAAACTTTCGGCCTTTGAGGAAACTGTCTCTTTTTGTAAGCAGTTGGTCGCGGCTAGGGATTTTGATGCCGGAATCATGTGGCAAGTGATTAAAGATTAATTAATCCTGCCTCCATTCTTATGCTGATTGTCTTTTCAGAAAGTTATGTTTATTTGACATGCTTAGTTTTGTTAAAATTCTAACAAAGCATTAATTATTTTATCCTAATTTTATCTTTGTCAACATTTATTATGTTGTTTTGTGTTGTATAAGTGAACAGAGAGAGAGTTAATATGATCTAGTTACATTAAGAGTAAAAATAATATCCTCTTTTAACTGTTCTTAAAAGATCAAGCCTATCACTTCTTTTCCTTCTTATTAAAGAAATGGCTTATGCTCTCAAAAGTAAGAGGAGGCCTTTGTAAGAGGGTGGATACTCAAGTGCCTTAATAGGTCAATGTTTATGGTGTCCAATGTAGTGGCAAGTTGACATTTGGCACAATGGGCCCAATGCAATGGGTTGGAAAAAATGAACCTATAGGTGAACCCCACAAGATATTCGCTCTTGGTTGGCAGAGAAAGAGAAAAGGGCTTTGGCTGAGGGAAGACAGCAGAGCCCATGGCGATGCTGGGGTGGATGACGCAGAGATGAGGTTCCCTTGGCTTGCGAGAGAGGGAAGGGCTTTGGCCAAGGGACGACGGAGAGCCGCAGTGGTGCTAGGGTAGACGGCAAGCGGAGATGAGGTTCATGACGCGGGACGCGAGCAACGTGATATCGAGGCTAAAGGAGGTGGCGAAGGCGGTGATGAATTTGGACAGTCTGAATTCTTGAAAAATAAAAAGAAAGAAAGGAACAAAAAAAAAGGAATTAGCAGGAAAAAAAACTGAATTCGAACTAACCAAATTCAGGAAAAAGAAGAAAAAAAGGAAAAAAAAAAATGAAAGCCAGGAAGCCCATTCAAATTACACATATTCTTTTTTTTTTTGGATTTTTTTTCTCTTCTCTTTCTTTTTTACTTGAATTTGGTTAGTCTAAATTCATTAATCCAAATTCAATTTTTTTTTTCACTAATTCTTTTTTCTTTTCTTCATTTTTTTTTGTTCCTTTCTTTCTTTTTTTTTCAAGAATTTGGACCATTGAATTTAGTTTACCGTCTTCGCCACCTCCTCCAATCTTGATATCACACTACTCGTTCTCCCACCGTCACGAACCTCATCTCCGCCGCATCATCTACCTTAGCACCGTCATGGGCTTCGCTGGTCTTCCTCAGCCAAAGACCTTCTCTCTCTCTCTCTCTATATATATATATATATGCTAGGACAAGGGCGAAGGCCTTGTGGGGTTCACCCGTAGTTTTGTTTTTACCAACTCACTATATTGGACATTATAGGCATTCACCCATTGAGGCATTTGAGTAACAACCATGTAAGAGAACCTGATTGATGGACGTCCAAACCAGTCACTGGACCGAGACAAAACTATATTAGGAAACTTGGCCCACACACACTCCATCTAACTTGGTCCGCGTTTGGGGTAGCAAGAAAAAGAAATCAACAGATTGGAATGAAAGATGGACCCCACATTCATTAAACAAGCCAAAACTACAAAGATACTAACGGTATTGGAAAACGCGTACATCTTCAATCATGATGAAACCGTTCAAAAAAAAAAGAAAGCAAGTATATAAATGGAGTATTAGTATGATTGGGTATCTTTAGTTTGAGAGGAAAAAATTAGGGTAATTTTTTTTTTGGTTACAGTTCTCTTTTCTTTTTTTACATAACAAAACAGTAACTTAAATCAATGCGATTTGAGCTTCTAAAACTAAATTCATGATTTGCTGTAAACTTGGAAGCGATACTTTTAGCCATAGTTTTAAATCCTAAAAATAAAGTGGTAAAACTGAATCAAGGTATGACCACTATCGACAAATTAAAGCAGATTTATACAAAAAATATAAAAATTTACATAAAATACAATAAAATGAAAACTAATTAATAATTTGACACTCTTTAAGAAGTCCAAATACAAAAACATAAATAAATAACATAAATTTTTAAATATTATTCACATTTCACAATCATGAATCATAATTGACAAATTCAAAACATAATTACGCAAGCAAACTCACAAGTCATGATAATACAAACAAAGTTCCTATTTTTCTATAAGTAAAATTAGAATTTTTTTAAGGTTTTAAAAAAAGACATCATTTAGCACCAAAAAAAGACCTAGTTCGATTCAGGTCGATTAATCCTAATAATCGTTTTAATACGAACCCAACCAAGTTGAACGAGCTACATCCTTTCAATTAGAGGTGGGTATGTGAATCGATCCGGTCCATTTGGCTAGGTCCTTCAATTAGCCTGTCGCGACGGGCCATAATTAAGCAGAATTAGATTAGTCTGTTTCATAAATGTAAATGGTTTTTACCTAATCGGGTCACCCGGCATAGCCTAAAGGATCCACATAATTGATTTTCTCTCACATGTTTTGCCCATATCAGTTCGCGGACCAATTTTTTTTCTTTCATATATTTTTTTTGCTTTTTTTTATATCATATACTATATTATATTTATATATTTATATTTATACAGTATATTTTATCTCGCAAATATATATACACAATTTTCATTACAGTATCTAAAATATTACCAACCAAATATGCATAACTCCTCCAATCATAAAAAATAGTGAAACTACAAAAGAATATAAATTAACTACCAACTATCAAATATCAAACATAAACAAATTAAATACCAAATACAAATACAAAAAATGGTAGAATAAACCAACTCACCAAAGTCCATCCATCAAGAACATAAATAAATAGCAAAATGGAAACATTCCCTCATTTATACGGTGCTAGCGGTTGGTCAGGAAACCCGCGGGCTAGGGCCATTTAGCCCACGTGTTAGGCGTACTGACCAAAAACATCCACGGGTTGGCGGACTAAAAATTTCTGGTCCATTTTCGTGCGAGTTGCTAGTTAAACGGGTTGGTCTGCAGTCGCGGCTGTATACCAAGCTTAGTTTAAATGTGAGACCGATTCAAACAGTGGCTCAAGCCGATCTCATGACGTTCTCCAATTGTAAGTCGGCAAGGATTTCAATACTATGCTTCTAGCAATCAACATTTTAATCTTCGATTTATATTTGCTAAAACGAAGAACACTCACACAACTTTCCAATCTTAGTAAGTAATTAAATTCTATCATCATTTTACCAATGGAGGAATTATTGGATAGGTATGATTTATTATGTTATACTAGTGTAATGGCATGTGCAATGCACAGATATGATAACGCATTTGATGCATAATTTGGGGTTTTGAAATTGTTGCAATAATAAAAATTAATAGAGAAAATTATACGAGAAGAATTACCTGCACAATGAGTCCTTTAGATTACGAATTGTTCAATCATTGGTTCAAAGGATTAATTCGTGGTGGTGATTACTTTCATTAATTATGTTATCATACAACAATGATGCAATTCTACTTAGCGGTCAAACAATTACACTACCACTAAGTGTTTGACTAATACATGCATTAGTAATCCATAATCATGGTTCTATGAGCCTATGTCAGTTTAATTATCAATTACAACAACCTAATCTCCCAATGGGGTTAATTCCACTTCCTTAGCAAATGGATGTAATTTAATCAATTGACTAAATACCCCAATGGAATCCTAATTATATATACAACTCACAATGTGAATGAACACACAACCAGATAACTCTCAAAAATACAATTGCAATAATTTACATAACCGATATTAACGAGAGACAACAAGAAGGAGAGAAAAACTAACCATAAATTGCAATTAAAATAGGAATTATCTAAAGAGCAATCTTAATCCTCAGTTATCGTTGTACAAGGTAAAAGGATTACTCTTCCATAGGGGAGGATCACTATAACATCCTCCCAAGTACAACTTCATCTTTAAGTCATGGCATCATACTCGAGAATTGTTACTTATAAATTTGTAGACCTTTATTAATTATTTATAGCAAGAATTGGTCAAATCGTGGAGTAACTAACTCTTGATTCTATCAAAATATAAGGAAACAAAGTATGTATTTAATACAAGTCAAGTACAAAAGGAAGCTCTTCTATGAGCTTTAGTACACATCTGTTCTTTACTATATTTCCAGACACATGTATATATCTAAGTACAACATATACGAGTCTCCACTACCAAACTACAGAAATCCAATTCAGTTTTCTTATGGGGCTTCATTGTTCTCTGGAATTAACCTGGAAACGACAGAGAAACAAACACATAGGGGTGAGAATTCTAAAATTCTCAGGAGGCATCCCCAAAATATATAATGAAACTCATGTCATTGTTATTGTCCAACCACTTCATTTATTAGTAAAATTGTAAGCATGCAACATATATCAAATGTTCATTTTAAAGTTCAAAAATCATTCTTTTAATATATCAAAAATGGGTTTATTTTACTTACTCAATCACTTAATATACATATGTCATACTACTCAACATCATAAAAATTCATTCTCAACTTTACGTGCCTTGGTATATCGAAAGGGACCTTTCCTGTGCCTTTTACACACTATAGGGGACCTTTCCCGTGCCCTTTACACAGTCAGGGGACCTTTTTCCTTGCCCTTTACACATTACATGGGACCTTTCTTGTGCCCTTTACACATTATAGGGGACCTTTCCATGCCCTTTACAAACTAAAGGGGACATTTTATCTACTTAGCATATACATCATCATCAAGCTAAGCATTCGTTCACAATATAATTTCAATTTGGTCTCATAAACCAATCTTTTAAGTTGCTAGCATGCATTCACGTACATCATATTTGAACCAAATGTCATTACATTAACAATTCAAGGTTTGGGTTCATTTCCAGGAACTTGGCAGATTTCACACTATTGTAGCACAAATTTATTTGCACATCAAACAATCAATCTAGAGGCTATAAAAATTCTCTAAGACACTTCAATGTGTCCATAAGAAATTTCAGAGGAAAAAGAGTTCTCTAACTATGTTAACAAAATTAGACAAATTTGGTGCTTATAAACCACTTAACCTCAGTTAGAACTTGAAATTCATAATTTTTAACCCTAGCAAATGATTGAATCAATTCAAAATAAAAATCACAGTTACACTTCAAGATGTTGTCAACACTCTATAACATTTTCAAAGAAAAATTCAATCATATATTTGGTAGAAAAATTAGACAAATTCGTAGCTTCAGTTCCAATAATCTAGGCAGCGTGGATACCATTTCGGTTCTTGATTTTTTCAAAGAAGTATAACTCAAAATCATAACTCAAGAAAATTTGTGGGACATCCTAGGATTTTAGTTTAAACATATAATTTTTATAGCTAATAAAAATACCTACAATTGTGCCATAAAATTCATGAACAATCATTGCCAGGAGGAAACTGAAAATCCAGCAACATAGTCCAAAATTTCTTTTGATAAAAATGATTTATAACATCATCCAAACACACCACCAAAATTAATATATCAATATTCATATATTATCAACTAATACAATAAAAAATTTCGCACCAAAACTAATAAAAAAATGTTCAAAATAAATTTAGAAAGAAAAGGCCAAAGAAAACCCTACTTTGGTAGATCTTGGCTTCAAGGATGTTCCAAGAATGATTCTTCTCATTTCAAGGCCTTCAAACCAACATCAAACCCTCCTTAAGCAGTAGAGTATGTGATATCAAAGTGAGAAGTGGTGAGGATTTCAAATTCTAATCGGTTGAATTGATAGATCCTGATAAGGAGAACAAATTTTATGAAGGGATTTTGGTGTTTTAGTGATTTTGAACTAGTGTTTTGGGGATTTGAAGGCAAGAATGAAGGTTTGGGAGCAAGAATAATGGAGAAGGTGTTCTTGGAGGGTGCTGGCCAAAATTGATTATGATGGAGTGATAAGGTTGGTATTTTATTCTTATCTTAGTTAGATATGTCAATTAAGTAGTCAAAATGGGTATTTTTTCCTTATTTAAAAAGAAATAATGAAATGGATGGCTAGCATTTGATTTGATAGTCAAAGAATGAATCTTGGTCATCCATTTGGCTCAAAATAAGTGGCTCACTTTAATTTGGTAAGCAAATAGTTTTTTCAATGTTAAAATTGCACACCAAAATTCCATTGAACGGATAAGATATTGGCTCCGAGTAAAATATAATAAATGAAAGGCCATATTGAAACTTGATTTTCAAGTTTCAATCCTTGCTATCCACTTGGCATAAAGTGGTTGGTAAAGGTTACTTGCCCATCAAGTAACTTGTACGGTATTAAAAGTATATCAAAACTCTACCTAACGAGTAAAATACTGTAATCTGGTAATCAAACATTACCCGAAAATTAATTCTAGCTACAACTTCTCATTCCTTATCATTTCTAACTATAAACCTCTATTTTCTCAATCCCAAGCATTTTCTATCTCGATTTAGGGTTTCGGCTATGCCGACGAGTCTGTGGCGCAATGGTACTATTCACCCTGGCCTGAAAATTATTTTTTAACACATCCGTTGGGCCATCCTCATCGTTGCTAAAATTGTCAGATTTTTAAAATTATGATTAATTAAGCTCAAATTAATTTTTAAATAATTTTTAGGGTGTTACAATTACAATCTTTGTTGAGAAAGAATATAAATTATAATCCCAAAACGAGAGCCAAAACAAGGATTGGAAACTCCCAAAACCTTGAAAGAAATGAAGAAAGAACGTAGAAGTAGCCCTAGAGTAAGTATGGAAGCTCTCCATTAACCTAGGCTAAGTAGGTATATATAATACATCATCACAGTGTCAAAAACGAGCCCCAAAATACTAAAAAACATTTTATAAGCTGGCATTGTGTAGACACATATCCTATACATTTCGAGCCCATTTTGAGGCCTAAACTATTCAAATTAGCTCTTGGGTCTAGAAATAAAACTTGTATCTCTTTGGACAAGATTTCTAACACCACAAGAATCACCTCAATCGGACATCTTTAGCTCTAGATATTAACAAAATACTAACGGGGTACAAATTAGACGGTATCAGAACATCAGGAACCTTTAATCTTTCAACTCGATTTTCATCGAGATGCTTTTAGAACTAGGTTTTGAACTGAACATAAAAGTTTTAGAGAACTTGTTGACTTTTCCAAAACATCTTTATTTGTCTCAATCCAATCCTTGTAGAAAGAAATATGAATTTTTCATTGCAATACTTTCTAAATGAGCTCCAAAACTCTCCTATTTAGCTTTCCAAATTCTCCCAAATTGAACACTGTTACAAGCTCCATGCACCTCTATGGTATTTATACACCAACATGGAAGTATCTGAAGTAAATAACACTCACAAAAGGAGATTAAAAGTACAAGAAGCTCAAGAATATATTTATTCATTAAAATAGTGCAATTAACCATGACTTTATTCAAAGATACACAATGAAGACTAAATGCAAATCTACCAAATGTCAACCAATTAAGCACAAAAATGATGCAATATGTCTCGAGTTATATAGGAAAAGGGTGCATGAATGCAACTCATTAGCAGGCTTTGGTAGGCATTCGTGTTCTGGATTTCTCTAAAGAGCTTGGCCAGGGACACTCTTAGTGGGGTGCATTCAACGAATTCCTCCCTTCGTAGGTCGATTATTATCTTTTCTCATTATGTCTTCTTTGCTCGAACTTGGCCTTCTATTGTCATTTCTTTTTGTCAACTTTAAAGCTTCCTCCAAATTGATGTACTTTTTTGCTCTACTCTAGAGCTCTTCAAGTGTTTTCAGTTCTTTTTTAGCTAATGATCTTTAAAAGTCTTCATGCCAAAGTCCTCCGATAAGGGTTATCAATGCTGCTGGGGGTCAGGTCTCTAATTTGGAGTGCCTCTTGGTTAAATCTCAGAGCTAGTCTTGGAGAGTCTCATTAGGGAATTGTCAAAAATCGAGGAGTCGAGTAATGGACTTGACCTTTATGCGGTTGGTGGTGAACTAAGCCAAGAATCTGAGCTAGAGGTCAGAGAAGCGAAGGATAGACCTGGGCGATAATTGATTGAACCATGTAAGGGTTGACTTCTATAGTGTGAGCGGCAAGACTTTGCATCTAAAGGGAGTCTGCTATCTCCTTGAGGAGCATTCGTAGTCCTGCATCATATCTGGGTGATTTGAAGCTAGCTGGATAGGATATTTCATGATCAGTTCAGCAAAGGGGGTTTCCATGTCTTCATCAGAGTTGAGTGTTGTGGCTATGAAGCCCGAGGCCTCAGGATTTGGAGGTGTTGCTCTTCAGGTCATGGCTTTATGAAGGATGCTAGGTAGGAAGTCGGTCTTTGAGATGAACTGGGCTTGTACGTGTTTAGAGCTCGCCAGCTTTTTGGATATGAGGTTTCCTTGTGGTTGCGGTGATCTTCATCTTCCTCTCGGCATCTCTCCGTGCTTCTTGAGCTTGGGCTTCCTCAGCTACTTGCAATCTCTTCTAGTTCGTGGATTCTTCGTCTCTCCTCTTTAGCCTTCTCTCAGCTTCTTCTACCACTGTGTCATTTGACGTTTCTCCTCATGGTGTTTCCTTCTCAGCTCGTTTCCAAACTCGCCATTCTAGCATTTTGCTCACGCAGTGGAGAGGGATAGAGTACTTCATGGTAGAGGAGGATGAAACCCTCAGGGATCTCGGGCCAACATTGGTAGGACCCTTCAGGGTTGTAGAGCCTTTCTTTCTAGGGTTACTTTCAGGTTAGGCCTAGGCTCGTCCTGGCAAAGGCAAACTCAGATGCATTGAGCCCATCCGGGGGATAGTGTTCTATGAAGCGGATCCAAGTGGTACAATGGTTCCACCTCCTCCATCAAAATGGGTTTGCCTGGTCTTGATTCTGGCCATTGGGAGCTAGTTGGTGGTAGGGGAGTATGGTGACGAGATATTTTGCTATAGTATGGTGGGTATGGTAGTGGTAGGATATGTCACCAGCGAAGTGGGTCCCCAAGCAATAGTGCCAATGTTATGTACAGTTACACTAGGGTCTTGTGATACCTGAGGTACACGGGTCAGGAGTCAGGTTCTGCATAGCCTCAGGAGTTTCCCGAGACTCACGGGTGTGAATTTGGCTAAGTGAGGATCCTACACCTCTTTGGAGGGCTATATGATAGAACCATATTCTTGGAATTAAAAGTCCCGGAATGGTTCCTAGAGGGAAAATAAGTTGAAGAGTGATTTTTAATGAATTTTATCAAACCTTTAAGTGTTTCGTTTTTAGCCCACAAGTTTAGAAAATCTCAAAAATTCTTGGATTTGAACTAAAACTCAAATTTTGGATTCTGAGTTGTTGGGATTTTAATTTTTTAGATATTTTATTTGAATCCAAATGGGGGGTATTTTCTTATTTACATTTATGTTTTAAAGTTAATATTAACTTAAAATTAAGAAATGTAAATAAGTGAACCTCCTAAGGCCCCAACGGGGACCGCCCAGGCGCGTCAGGAAAGGCCGTCGGAGAGAAACTCCTGGAGACCGCCCAGGCGGTCATATGACCGCCGGTCGGTCAACAGAGAAGTGCGGTCCAGCTGGAAGACCGCCCAGGTCATTCCACCGCCCAGGAGGTAAAAAGTTTATAAAAGCCGTGTTCGGGCGGGAACGCGCAAAACGCGTTCCCTTCTTCTCCTTCATCAATTTTCTTCTCTCTCAAATCCATTATTTCCAAGCTTCAAGGTGAGTATATGCTGTTAGATTATGTCTTTATTTCTTCATAATCTTGGATTTGGACCGATCATTTCTTTCATTGTTGTTAAGTGGGGTCCCCCCAATTTTGTTAGAATAAGGATAGAGCCCCCTAGAGATTATTAGAGTTTAATTTAGAGTTATAATTGCTCTATGGCAGTTGTTGGTGTCATTCTAAGTTCTCCAGTTGGTGGGGCCCATATACTCCCGACTTCAACGGTGAGTGGGTTCAAATCCTATGATCCTTATGTTGATCATTAGAGTTAATTTCAGTAAATTATGACATGGTCATATGATATTAGAAATGAAAGCATGAAATATATGTTTTTCTGAAACTCATGGGACCATTATTGTTAAAAGTGATTTTTATTAAAGAGCAAGAGTATGAATATGATTATATTTAGAGATTTATGAAATATTATGATGATTTCCAAGAGTAGAGCACAAGTATATGATAGGGTTTTTAGAGAAAATAAGTATTTTTATGATACTCAGAAGTATGGAATTCAATATGATTCATAACAATTGCCAATACATATTATTGTGGACTTGAAATCGGAATGCCTGAAAGAGGTGATCCCTTGGGTATGATTTCATAGTCACAGTTATGCTAAAGTCAGATTGTTAAGTCATATGAGACCAAAGCTTTCAGAGTTTCAAGAGTTTTCATGTTTAAATAATTTTATATATATATTAGAGATTTTATGATTTCAAGAATAGAGTTTTAAGAGAAATGATTAGAGATGTTGTAATGATTATATGAATTTCAGAATTTATTGATTTTATATACTAGAGCTTGTGAACTCTAGGATATAAGACTTTGAGAAAAGATTTAGATTTCTGATTGAGTTAGACAGTGCCTATAGAGAAACAGGTTGTGTGTTAACGGGTTATCCGTTAACCTTGGTATACCAAGTCGCCCATAGGGCTAGAAATTAGAAATGGGACCTAGTTAGGTGCCCAAAGTTTAGAGATATTGTTATGTCACATGAATTGTGCATAACAGAGATTTTATTTTTCTAGTAGAGTACTGTTATTTATATTTTTCAAGAATATTGATGCTTTTAAGAGAATATTTGATTTAAAAGCTGTTATGTATATGTAGGAAAATAATTTCTCATAGAGTAAGAATTTAGAGATGTTTTCTATGAATATAATTTTAGAGATATTGTACTAACCAGTCTAATGATTATATATGATTATTTATGTTCTTGGTTGTCCCATGAGAGGGTTATGGGTGAGGGCCTACTCACAGTTTTAGATGAAACTCACCCCTCCCCTTCTTTCATTACATACGTTAGCTGCTACGGTCCTTCTGATCCACCTCATTCCCAGGAGTAGAAGTTCCAGTTGGCGAGCTTCACTTGAAGTGAAGTATCTTTGGTATTTTGTTTAGAAATATAGTGCTCCAGTGTACGTGAAGGTCCAGGACCATAGAAATAGATTGGCATTGATTTATCATGATTATTTTGTAATTACATGATTTCAGTTTCATATATACTTTGTATAGGGAGACTCATATTTTGAGTCACAAGGATATGTTCAGAGTTTGAGAAATGATTGTTTTCTAATTTAGAGAACTATGTTAGAAATGATTATGATATGCTATTAATGATAAATATGTTTTCACAGATCCAAAGGTTTATTAGAGATGAAAATGATGTTTATTAAATGGATTTAATATTAAATATGCATATAGAAAGACTCATAAGTCATGAGGCTTACGTGGAGAATGAGATTCCCACGTGTCATGTTCCCAATTCGGGTCGTGACAGGTCTCTTCCTGATGTACAGTCGATGGCGCCTTGGTTATTTCCTCTTTCCTCACGGTGGTTGAGCGATGGGGGTGGGTACATGTAAAGGGACTCCAATGCCCAAGTCAATGAGAGGGAAACAAACAATTGGAATAATTTGCTTACCGATGATAGACTTTTTATTTTCCATTTATACTACTCGAATACGTCCAAAATGGTGATTTAAGGTTGAGCTGTAACGTATGAATGGTACGAAATACCGTTATGGATTCTTCTAGAAGTTCCATTATTGTTCGCACTCAACTTGCTCTCACTTCACGCTCGTCCTAGACTCGTTATTCAGGGCTCATGTTGGTGGACCCCGACCATATTGGATCGCAATATCCAAGGCAGTACCGGCGCGCTTGTTCTTCAAAGGCTCATGCTGCACAAGGAAGTGGCGGATATTCCCCAAGGTCCATAATGAAGACACTGATCTAACCTTTCCATGGCCTGATTGAATACTGGGTTTGATACCCAGATGCGAGGTAGTAAAAGAATTCAAAATTAATTTTAGAGAATTGATCAAATAAAAAACCAAACAAGATGAAAAAGGTGCAAAATTGATTTTGGTGTCGAAAATCAATTCTAAATACTCCCATTAAAAACCAAACATGTAATAGGTGATGGTCTAATGGGCCCTTTTTAGGTCTATAGGTGATGGGGAAGCTATTGAAGAGAAAAGGAGAGATGTTTTAGTGAGGAAGCGAGTATATGTGAGATTTAAAATATTGAACAAAATTAGAGTTCATCAAACTGCTCTAGATAAGTAAAATCCTAAACCCTAAATTAAGATATTTCAAATATTTTAATATATTTAATTAATTTAAGAGTTTAATTTTAATGTATTATCAGTTTAATTTTTTTTGTATATTGTTATTCAATCAAATTATGTGACATTAGTGAATATAGCTAAGTCTCCTTCACTGCATGCCAATGGAAGAATTTGATTTTGTGAAGTTAAGAGTATATCTAAGTTAAACCCTTAATTTAATTACAAATAATGTTAAAAAATCTATAAAGACTAGAAAACAATATATATAATCCTCATCAATAGTATTATTAGATAGGTTATGTATATATGTCATAAAGTTAGCGGATCATGTAAGAATGATTGACGGGTACTAGAAGAAAAATATATTCCAATCATCCTAAAGGCGAGATTGACTTGGTAGGGCGGATATTGTATTCTATTTTATTTTAGCTTTTGATAGCATAAAGAAAATCGTTGCGAGCGTCGATCAAGACTATTACTTTTATGATGGGGAAAGGAGGTAAGGTTATGTCTCTTTAATTCCAGAATTATCCAAGTGCAAGTGACAAAAACTTTTATGAGTTAATGAATTCGAGTTCCTTAAAACTAATTTAGAAGGCACTATAATTTTTTAATGATTACAGTATTGAAATTAATACATTATATTTTACATACGACTTTTTGACATACTCTTGACATATAAATTTAATCTCTCCACAGGTGATTATTATAGGTTTAATGTTAATGTTTTTGGATTATATATTTATAGAAGGCTTAAATTTTTTTTTTCCTGAAAAGATTTTTCTTTAGTTTTGGTTCAGATATTTCCATGACAGTTTGATTTTAACCCCTTAAATTAGTTTGCTTTTATTAAATGTTGAGTTGGATAACAAAAAATCACATTATCCGTCTTGCATGAAAGCCAATAGTCATACATGACATATCATAATTATATATATCAAAATCTTATTATTGAGTGAGTATTTTTATACATAAAATTATAATGTGACGTAAACGATTATTTATTATCATATATGATTGGATAATGTGACTTTTTTGCCACATTTAACATAGACATACTAATTTTGGGTACTAAATAAATTCAATTTGAAGAGGAATGTGAAATTCAATCTACAAAAGTCATCATTGTCTAATACGGATTGCCGATAACAAGGAGAAAAAATAGCAGCAAAATGGCATATATATAAAATTCACTGCACTTAGCATTTATTGCTATGTATGTGTTATCAAAATGAAATGTAAAGAAAATAAATTTTATTATATTTATATTTATATAACTAATTATGAATGTAAAATTCACTGCACTTAGTATTTATTGCTATGTATGTGTTATCAAAGTGAAATGTACAGAAAATAAATTTTATTGTATATATATTTATCTAACTAATTATAACTATACTGTTATGAATTATTTTTTAATATATTATATGTACTCAACGTGAGATGCATAGAAAAAACAATATTTATATTTATATAAATTATTTCTAATAAAATATATTATAATTTTAATCAAGTAAATAATTTTAAAATAAAAATATTTTGTCTAACGTTAAATGTTAAAGATTCCTATGGATTAAATGTTCAAAATGAAAAATGTTATCATTTCTATATATAAATCAATTAATTTGCTAATCGATTATAACGTTAAAGCAAGTATTATAGCTTGAGATATTCACACTCACACTGTTAAAGCGGCAAATGTTATACATAAATTGTAACTGATCGATAATATTTGCATCTAGAGATATCAAGAGGGTGACATCATTAAAAAGATTAGAAGATAATTAAAAGAGATAAATTTTTGGCAACAATGATGAGAATGTAACATTCTTGACTTTTCAGTACTACTATATTATTTCAAATAATTTACTTTTATTGCTTATACACATTTTTTTTATGACCTCATCATCCCTAAAAAGAATATCCATGACTCAAGCTAGCAATTGTTACACACATAGAAAATAGTTAGCACTCTAAATCCTTGATTTTATAAATTTTTGCTAGTGATTCACTACGTATTAGTTTTGAATTGTTAATGAATATTTATTGCAACCATACGTTTCAACCTTTAACGTTTCAATAGCATTGAACCGCGGACAAATCAAGTCTCTCCAATGAACATATAGGAAATTGCAACAGCGAACCAATATCTATAGCCTTCATTTTTATATATTCTTATAGCTTGGAAAGGTTGGGGTGATTAAACCTTCAGGTTGTGTTGAAATTGTGCACTGTTTGGTGGTCCTGTCTTTGGGCCTTTTTCTACAATGAGTGGTACATGGTAGCATATTTGATGCATGTTTAACAGAACCTGATTTTATTTTCGACATGTGGCATTGAGATGTGGATGTGGGGTTAAGATGAAGTTGCAGTGATAACACGAAAACATCGGTCATAAGCTGATCTAATATGAGTATTAGAGCTCTTGATAATCTCATTTATTTTTCTTCTCTACAGGCTATGTTGTATTCTTTGTGTTGTGAATAGATATGACAGGTGTTGATTTTTTTTTTTCTTTCTATTACTCCTCGCTCTCTAGTCGTAGAGCTATTCTAAACAGGTTTGGTAGGTACTGATTATTATTATTTTTTTATTAAAATTTTAAATTAGTCTCTTAGATTTATAATGAGGAATAAATTAGTTTTAGATTTAGAAAATCTTATATTAGTACCTTATATTTTATAAAATGGGACAAGTTACGTTAGTCCCTCTATCAAATTATTGTCTTGACTAGTATAAATGTCCAAGTATTCTGTTAATTTATTTATATGTATTGTTAATTTTTACATAGTAATAACTTGCTCATTCATTTGCTCTGTGAAGAACAAATGTCAACTTAAAGTCAAAATTTTTATTCCTAAGTAGAGTTATGATGAGATAGCAGATGAAGAAAAATGTCTAAATGATATCTTTTACAAGAGTGAGACAAGTTATGATTCATCATAAAAGTTAATAATACATATAAATAAGTTAATAGTAAGCATAGGTAAGTTAATAGAACACAACTTAGACAATAATTTTATAGAGGGACTGATTTATCCTTTTTTTTTAAATTTAAAGAAGTAATATGTGATTTTCTAAATCTAAAAAATTAATTTATTTCCCATAATAAATATGAGAGATTAACTTGATGTTTTAGTTTTTTTTTTTCCTATTGCTTCTCTCTCTTTGACTAGCAGAGCACATTTATTACCTATAAAAAAAATTGTGTTGTGAATAGTTTTTTTTGTATTGCTTCCATATTTTGGGAAGCTTCCATATTTTACTTTTTATTGATGGGTTTATAACGCTAGGTGTAGGATGATGCCAAGGAAGAATTTACTGAGCCTAATAATTAATGTATATTCATGAATGGTAACTGATATCTATTAAGGCCTTTTATGGAACATTTTTTGTTGTTTATACCTAACAATTACTGTATATTCAAGAATTGTAATTGATACGTAATTAAGGGTTTTTATGGAGAATTTTTTGTTGTTCTATATATATTGAGCACCAAACCTAAATCACTTTTGAATATCATTGAAGAAGCGATCTAAGTGCAAAATAAGGTATGTAATTTTCTCTCTTTATTTGCTTACTTTTTTGTATTTTTATTTTTAATTTCATTGTAAGCCAGATAAATTTTATAATAATAACACTAATTATTCTGAAAATAATTTTTTGAATCAGCATCATTTGCTCTCTTTTAGATTTTCACCAATTTATACAACATTCTCACCAATTCATTGTAAAAGGGCTCTGACCATTTTCAATTTAAATTTTTTCTAAGTTTTTAAAATAATAAAAAGATTACAGTAAATATTCTACAATTAATATGCTCAAAGTTATAACATTTTAATAATAAAAGCGTTGATGATGACAATATAATAATTATTTTTTATGAAATGCAAAGAGACAGCTGTCTTTCTTAGTCAAAACCACGATTACCCCAATCAAAAAAGCTTTGTTTTATGTTTTTATTTTATTGTATGTTTTATAAAACATATGTGATAGGAATAAAAAAAATTAAAAGAGCAAACAAAATATCTTCTTAATAAGACATAATAACAATAAAAAAATATTTATATTCACATATTTAAAGAACTTTAGAAAATATTCCCATCACACAAAAATTTTATAAAAATTTTAAGATGCATGTTTTATGATTTTTTATAATATAAAAATGTATTTAGGCTCTGATTTTAGTGACTCATAATTCATCACAGGTCCAATAAGTTTAATCGTAATAACTTTTAAGAGCAACTTAAATAAGTATATAAAATTTTATTTTTAATCACCACAATATATTATTTTAATAGAAAATTTGAATTTAGACTCCATAAACCAAACAGACAATTTAAACTCTATTGAATTCTCAAACCATTGTTGTCTACTCACAAATGAAATGACAATTATAGTGCCAAAAAAAAACATAAATCTCACACTAAGAATTTGTGCAATGTAAGAAGAGTAATAATTATATATCGAAAAACTAAAAGTAGAAATAAAAATAATTATTGCATTGCCAGTACAAAATTAAAGTATTCCTTCATAATTTTGATAGTAAATGGATCAAAATAACCCTTTATCTTGAAATAGAAACAATTTCAACAAAAGCATGATATGCAATGATAATAAACAAAAATCCATGTCAATCATTGAAATATAGGATATTCTAAACTTTACACAAAAAATAGACTTATTACATTTTGTCATAAATAATTATATATTGTATTGTTCAAATTGACTTCATCAAATAAATTGAGAGTTCTTAAAGTTGAGAAAGATAAAGAAAAATGCATACAATACAGTAAACTATAAACATTTGCCGTGGCCGCCTGAGAGCTTTCGCCTTCGCCAGGCTCGAGAGCTAATGCTGCCACAATCCTTCCTTGGATGTCTGAGGTCAAATTTGCCTTTTGTGTTTCTAATTTTGTGTAAGGCTAAATGGTGTCATGTAAATGCCTAATGGACACGGTATTGGATGAATTCGTCAACGGTTTCACACTGACATGCGTATGAAATCCAATTAGATGGGCAATCAATTTTTGGGAAGGATACATGCCCCATGTACTGTGAATATATATTTTACGTTAGATCCGATTGATTGGTTGATTTTTTTTAAGTGGGAAAATTGAGATAATAGTAGTTAATCCATGATGCTTGGATTTAATTGGAGCAGGTGTCTGTCTCCGGAGGAGGAGCCCATTGAAAATAAATGGATTTGGGATTAGCACAATGAAACATCAATTTAGAGTACGCCCACATATGCACATCCTGTGCCTACAATTTTAGTGTTGTATTTAACTTCTCATTTTGTGCCAAGGTCAGTACTGTATTATGTTGGTGCACATCATTACGCTAAGCCTTGTTAGGCTCACCCTATATTCAAAATTCTTAACCGGGTTTCAATTAAGTGATTTAGGCATTGTTTCATCAGTGTGAATAAAAGCATTTTCTATTTTTTCAATTTTTTTTATTTTTTCTTTTTATCATCAAAGGTCTATTGGCCAATCTTTTGACTTGTTACTAGATGTTGTCAATATTAGCCTAAAAGTTCAGTGTTTTGTTATCTTTAAAATGACATTAGATGATGAATAATTTGAATGACATAATTGTTTTCAAGGACTAATATGACCTAAGAAAATTTTTTAGTAATCACAAGTGTAATATTTAATCTTTACACATACTCAAGATAAAGTTGGTGAAACTCCTAATTAAGTGATTGTATCGTAAATAATATTAGTGGAACTCACATTCATTATGAGTGTGCATAAATATGAAGTGTTAAACTTGTGTCTATCCAAGAATTTTTTGTGAAGTAAAATTTTTTTAGGGACTAAAATGATTATTTACTCTTTTAAAATTGTCAAATACTAAAAAATTCTTCATTCATCATTTACATATTACAAATCTTAAGGTAAATTTTGAAATAACACTTGCCATCAAACTGGCATCTACTATCAAGAGCTATTTAGCACTAACACAACACAGACAAGGACATGGAGGAAACTAAACTCAAAAAGTTACAAGGCACAGACACAACACACACACACACACACACACACACATATATATATATATATATATATATATATATATGTATGTATGTATGTATGTATGTATGTATATGTATATAAAATTAAAATTTTAAGAAAAAAATTTATAATTCATAAAGAAACCCAAATTTACTTTTTTTCTTTTTAAATTTTGGACTTTTTTTTTGTCCAACTAGACTTGGGTTTAATTGGGCTTATGTTGGTCTATAAAAAAAATAAAAATCAAAAAGTATACTAAAGTGTACCCACGATGTATCCAAGCCTTGTCCATAGAGTATTGGAGCCGTGTCCAAAGCATGTTCAAGCCAAAAAAATCATTTTTTATTTGGACATGTAACGTACACCCCCTTAACTAGAGCATTTTACCTAGGATTTAACACCATAATTAAGAGTGTGGTACTTCGTATCACATTTATTCATTATAGCAACAATTTATTTATTGACAAATAGGCAGTGATGTCATTTCAGGATACATATATAATGTACATTTATCCAGGAGCTAGAGTACATATATCAAAATACAAAACATAATTTTGCTCTAAAGTAAAACCTATCAAAGAATACGTACACAAAGGTTCTATTCATTTCAAGTATACTAGTGGCAGGTATCTCTGTATAAATCCTAACACAGGATTATTAGATGTCGGCTCCTGAGTGTTACCGAATTTCTAATGAAGATCATCTCCCATATCTGAGGTAGACATGGAATGCAAATAGGGATGAGAATTTTAAAATCTCAGGAGGTATTCTCGTACACATACAACTATCTATCTACCCAGCCTTCGATTTATTTATAAAAGTATTGCATGTAAGTAAAAGAACTAATAACAGTTATCTTAGTTTGTAAAATCTTTATCCAAAGCAGTTCATTTTATTCAATCTTCACTCTTGGAACTTATAATGTCAACTTAGTACATAAGTATTTGATCTCAATGGAATAATAAAACTCTTTCTCATATCACATAGCATAAAAGGTAACTTAAAACAATTGCTACTTTAACTGTTGGCCCTCGACTATGATGGCTTCTTCCACTCGTGTGAAATAGATTGCTTTTGAGGACTGAACTCATTGTATACATGATCATTGGATTTGCTTTCTCCAATTCTCACACAGACCTATTCCTAATCAGGTTTATTTTCCCCGACTAAATTCAAGAGTAGTCAAGTTCACTTTCCTGACTTAATTCAAAGGTAGTCAGTTTCACTTTCCCGACAGGATTTATTTTTCTCCAGCCCAAGAAACATTATCTTATACTTTCTTTCGCATATAACTAATTGTAATAAGTATTCACATTCATATGTGCTTAATATCATTCATAGATTCATATAGCATAAATGAGATCAAATCATAATCATTTCATCACATTTTCAGCTAGTTTAGTATGATGTCCTGATTTTCAGTCTTAAAGAAAATTATGGATCAACTACTAAACCTCATCAAAACAAAGCCAAGCTATTTTTCAAAGTTAATACAATATGTCTATGAGACCCTATAAAACTTTTAGAGCAAAATAAGGTCTCTAACTATATTAATAAAATTCTACAAATTAGGAGGTCAGAAACTACTTAGTTTCAGCTACCAACCAAAAGTCTCAATTTTTCTACCCTATCAAATGAATAGATAAAATCCTAAAAAAAATTTAGGGTTATACTTCTAGATGTCCTCAACGCCTTGTAAAAATTTCAGATAAAATTCGATCATTTGGTATAGTAACAAAATTAGACAAATTCAGTACTCCAAAATTTATTATTCGAGAGAAAACCTTGACTAGCTCGATTCTTCAATTTTTTAAAAATAGTAAAAGTGATTTAAATGACTCAAGAAAAATATTGGAGACACCTTCACATGTTTGCATCATCACATAAAAATTTTAGCTTAAGATAAGGTCTCTAACCATGTCAGAAAAATCAAATAGTTTCACCTACTTGCTTAAAAGTAGGATTTCCAGCAACATAGTTCACAACATATTTTGAGGAAAAAGGTTTTCTACATCATCTATTCACTCCACCACCTTAAACATATTAATATCCATGTCTAAACATTCAATAAAACAAAAAATTTCAAGCCAAAATTATTCAAATAAATTTCAAAATCAATTTGAGGGAAAAGAGGTTAACGAAAGCCCTAGTTGGCTCTTGGCACTCTAACTTTTCTTCTTGGCTTCCATTAAAGCTTTTATGACCAACTCTTGATCTAACCCAAGTGAATCCTTCCTTAGAAAAATAAGAACAACATCAATTTAATATGATGATGACATGAGATTTTCTTACAAAGGGTTGATTTGGGAGTTGTAAAAGTTAGTAGGTGAGATATGCTTTGGATTATGGAGTTCTTATCTACATACTAGGCCTTCAAGTTATTGTTTGGTAATTTCTATAGAAAGAAGATGATGTTGGCTGTGGGTTGGAGTGTTTGGCCGAGAACTTTTGGGAAGAAAATGGTAAGTTGTGTTGTCTTGTGCATTTATAACAAGATATAGGTTAATTTTATATTATAAATTGATTTTTTTGAAAGATAATTACATGAAATTTTGTAGCACTCTCATTGGCCCTTAAAAAGGTGATGGTGTGTCTCCTTTTTGGCCATACACTTATCACATTAGATGGCAAGTTTGACACTGCAAGTTCCTACACATCGTTATTTTGGGATGGCAAAGATGGCAAAGGAGCTCCGCTTGGAGAAGATGGAGCTTGTAAGAGGAAATAGAGATCGCTAGGAGGAGAATGAGCTTGGTTGGCAAGAGGTGAAATTCAACTCGAGGAGGTGAAGCTTGGCCGATAGAGGTAGAGCTCGACTAACAGAAGGCGGCTTAGCTGAGGTGGTGGAGATCGGCTGGGATGTGATGGAAGTGAATTGGAGATGGAAATAAAGGCTAAATACAAATTTTTAAAATAACCTCAGGTGTTGCAGGACACGTACAAACGCATGTTGGACACGTGTCATACTGGTGCCCACCTAGTGTTCATGTCCTATGTGTGTTGGACATGCTGACACGCCACTAAATTGGTGTGTCCATACTTCCTAGGTCAAGAGTCATTCTGACATATCCTACTTGCTAATGCTATTATCTCCGCCAACCATTTCTTAAGTCAGGAACTACCATTTCAACCTCTATAAATCCTCGCCAACTACAAACCAATTAGTATCTCGGGAAGTAACTTAAGGCATATCCCAGACTTATTTTTTGCATGGAGGATAGAAGTCATATTATAAATAAAGTAGCTCAATTTTTATATTGCACCAATACTAGTAGGAATATTCAGTATAATACGAATACTGTATGAGATATGATATAAATAAAAAAAATGTAAAATATAATTAGCAGAAAAATTTAATTACTAGTTGAAGAAAATATTATTAAAATTTACATCTGATAGCTAATAGGAGCACGCTAGTCATCAACAATCGCATGATATTTTTGGTGAAAGAAATATATTTTTGATTTGAAAAATTCAAATTGAAACTTTAGTTAATGGTCATAATGGCCTCAAATTATTTGGGGAGTGCGGGTAAAGAAGAATTATTCATGTGAATGATTATGAGTTTGTTAATTAAACCACTTCAAAATTCAATTGCCAACCATAAAAGTCGAATGTTACCATGATGCCGATGTTAAAAGATGGTGTGGAGAGGGGTTTGGGTCTTTAAGCATGAGGTCCAGTGCTAAGATTTTGGGATTTTGGAAAAAGTACTGCTTAAGGGTGTGATATGATATATTAAGCATGATAATATAAGTTAATACTATATATTATATCCTTATTCGTTATTTGGTGTAAGTATCATATCGTATAACCTTATATGTCATAATCCTTTTATATATTAAAATGCTTAATACAGGATGGAGAAACCGTATTAGGCTTGATTAGCTTCTAACGTATAAAATCACTTTTATTTTTTAAATATTTTATTAAAATAAAATTATTATTGAATAAATAATAATTATATAAATTATAAAAATAAAAATAAATTTTAATGAAATTATTATATAATAAATAAATATAATTAATATATAATATTAGTTTAGTTATATAATAAAAATAAAAAATAAATATAATTGATAAACAATAAATAAATAATATATATTTAATGACAATTAAATATTTAAAATAAATAATATATAATACAAAAATTATAAATTATTAACTAATGAAATATATAAATAAATAATAAATAATATGTTATATATAAAAGTAAGGCTTAATAATTTAAATTTAAATAATTATGATTAAAAATATAAAATATTAAAATATATATAATAGAATTTTTTATTTATATAATTTATTGAAATAATAAATAATTATAAAATATTGAAATAAATAGTAACATTTAATATAAATTAAATTTTAATTAATGGATATTACATCAATATAATATTTGAAAATTATTATAATAAAAATTATAATTTTATTATTATTTGATATTATTTAATATTTAATTAAGTTATTAAAATTATTTATAAATAAATATGATATTACAAAATATAAAATAAAATATATTATACAGTGGTACAACAAATATAGTATTATATTAAAAGTTTATTAGACCTTATACTATCAAGTCTTATTCTATTAACCTTATAATATTAGCTTTTATTCTATCAAACATGTCAAATGGGTGCTAAAGAGGTTTTGCTTAGGTGTTTGATTGTATTTGGAGAGATTAATCTCATTAGCCAGTGAGGTAATATCATGGGAAAAATGATGGTGTCAAAATATACTGGGTTTGAAGTCTATGATTTGACATTTGATTATAAAGCAATTCAATGAGAGTTATATTCTTAAACACT
This sequence comes from Dalbergia oliveri, assembly GCA_030441495.1. Taxonomy (NCBI): domain Eukaryota; kingdom Viridiplantae; phylum Streptophyta; class Magnoliopsida; order Fabales; family Fabaceae; genus Dalbergia; species Dalbergia oliveri. Next base: position 32,505,465 of record JAMLFY010000010.1, read on the forward strand.
TTGCTGGGTATGAATCTTATTTAGAATACTGTATGTTGCACAACATAAGTCTGAAAAGTCTTAAATGGTTTCAAAAGGCAAAGCTTTGGCGACGGTTAATATATCCCAATTTTTTTCATTCAACTCTCCTATTTTGTTGAAGGGTTTTTCTGTAAGAAATTTGATGTAAAATTTCTCTTTTTTTTTTTTGAAACGAGGATATCCATTGTTGGAGGATTTAATTAATTTCTCTCAGTATAGCATAAATATATCTTTATACACAAAATTTTTTGATACATGAGATAAATTGAACATTGATTAATACTAAGAAACCTAGTTAGCTGACCAACTAAACTAGGTTTCATGTGAATTTCCTTTGATGATTAAAAATTAAAATTGTTTCAAATCAATTTCAGCCCCGTTATCAGTGCATGCCAGTAATTTTGGCACCAAATTCTTTAACTTCTTCACTTGTTCTCTTTCACGCAAAACACCGACTGGATGAAAACTTGAGGAAGAATAAAAATAAGAGCTTCAGAGAGAAGGGAAAATTTAGACGTGAAGTACAAACAAAATATTGTCCAAAACAGAATGAGGATTAAAAATGACAATGGCAGAAATTTGTGCTTAGATGGTGCTACCATTAAGTGAACGTAATTTGTCATACAAGACAAACCATTATAGTTCACAGTGAATGTGAAACGCAGCTCTAGAATCTAAAACCCATGATTCAATGGAGGAAACTGACGAACGAATAACACTTGGGATTTTATGTGAGGGGCTCGGGATTTTGTTGTAAACAAGGTTTCCATTGGAAACATTAGATTGAGCACATGAGATGACCCCTTGGATAAGATTCATGAGACCTTCAAACCTTGGTGAGGATTCTTGGTTTTGAAATCCAAGTAGGGAGAGAAATCATGCTTCTTATAAGTTGTCTAATTGTATGGCCCATCTCATGACAATATGTGCACACCTTAGAGTTAGGACACCTTCCTAGAG